>QANW01006618.1:292529-381955 GCA_003254865.1 Dryas drummondii
TTTGATTGGTTATGTATCTATGGCGGCATTGACTATAATTGCTTGTGAGATTGGCCGGTAATTTGGATACTAACTCAACTATAATTACTACCATGAACACTTCATTAATGTGATGCTTACTGACTAATATAATTCTTTTCTTTTTGTAGGGCCGATTCAAATCCGACTGAAACATTACCGTGTGATTGCACTATTCGCCATACACACTGTTTGCCATGTACACATGAGATTTTGTCGTATAGGCGACGTAAGATGCGTATTCCACTTGATTCAGTGCATCCCTGTTGGAGAAAGTTAGATATGCTTCACGAACCACAAGTGATAGTGTCAAATCCACCGGTTCAGTCAACACTTGATAGACTAGCAATATGGATGGAAGGACAGAATGAGGACACTAAGGGGATGATAAGTTTGAAAATAGAATAGCTTATGAATCCAGAGATAACGGTGCTAAAAGAACCGCGTGCGAAGGTAAAGACTAAAGGGCGCCCTAGTAAAGCCGAAAATTCTACCCGCCGTTTGCCATCTGCCTTCGAGTATGCTCTTTCGGGTCAAGGTAGCCACTCCCCATCACCTACAATATGTACAGTTGGCACCAATTCGCCAAAGAAGATGCCAAAGGCAAGAGTATCAAAATTGAAGGTATATAATTCATTTGGATGATCTTATTTTATTTTACTAATACTCATTGCATAATCGGATTTATTTATATTTTTCTACAGGCATATAAGACATCACTCACGCCATCTGTTCCGACCCACCGGTATACACAGCAATTCAAAGCTAGCATTAGGCCATTCATTACCAGTGCCATTGATGTGAAATCCGACGGTCATTGTGGGTATAGAGTCGTAGCTTTGGCATTGGGGTTGGGTGAAGATGCGTGGCGGAAAGTGCGTATAGATTTATTCCACTCGTTACGGTCATTGTCCATCCTATATGAGTCCATATTTGGTCGATCTCGAGTTGCTGAGCTAAAGCATTCGATTGAGTATTTTGAAGAACCTCTTATTGCACCAAAGGATTATTGGATAGACATGCCGGAGATGGGATATGTTATCGCGACATGCTATGGTGTAGTGGTGACCCATGTATCTAGGTCGTTATGCTTAACATGCCTACCATTTAGCGTACACCCAGATATACTAGAGGGATCCGAGATTCGTGAGATTGGTATCGGTTTTGTCAATGACGATCATTTCGTACAGGTACACATTGAACTATATGGTTTGTTTTATTGGATATTTAAATTATCTTTATAGGTACACTTAGTGGATTTTTATTCCATATTTATTGAACTCATGTGTAATGCTATTTTATAGGTACACTTAGTATCGAATCACCCCATGCCACCTATTCCTACTGTGTGGACCTTGCATGCCACCGAAAGCGCAAAAATGTGGTATACTAGATACCAACATCGCCTTGAGCAATTCAAAGAATTTGTGTGCCATAGTGATCCATCCACACAAGAACCAGTGTCTCTTGATAGTGATTGATTATGTTCTGGACTTGATGCATTTACATTGAATTATGATGAGATTATTGTATTATTTAAATATATATATATAAGTATGTGGATTTAAATATATATATAAGTATGTGGATATTTGTTTTGCATGAACCTAAGTATTTCACATAAATAATGAGGTGGATTCAATTATATAAATTAACCATAGTATTTGACATAAATAAAACCTTATCTAGTTACAGAAACTACAAAAATATCAAGTTATAATCATTGGCGGGGACGCCGTCTCGAACCGCGTTGGTATGTCATAGTGTCCTGCAAGTGCGTCCCCTGTAAAATATGTTGCAAACTCTGAACCGACTGATAGAGGGAAGTAGGACGTGTGATAGCAACTTCTTCGCCCATGTCAATAATCGGCTGGGTAATCCGTAGCATCCGAGCCTCGCGCTCCTAAAAGCCAAAATATGCGAACATTAACAGATGCAATCGAAAAATGAGAAAATTTATTGTGTAAATTTACGTATCTGAAAGTATGCAATATCCAATGTGGCGTGTGGGTCAAATACACCTCTGCGAGTAGGGTTGTGGACGATTGGATGTGATATAGAGGTGAACCAATCGAGGTACCCTCTCACAGTATCCGATGGCCGCCTCACCGGTATACTGCGCGCCTCCTCAGACAACACGTGATTCCCCCATGCCTCCCACATACCAGCTGAATAGTTGTACATGGGTCTGTATGAGTGCGCATTCGAACCTCTAACCCCCTGAAAAACCGCACATGGTGCAGGGGGGATCGTCTGTACCCTCCCAAACTGCCTAAGTACTCTCTCGGGACAATAAGGCTCAACAACATCAAAACACCTTATCATCCCTGTGAAGAATGCTATAGCTGGCAATGGGTGTGCTTGTCTTTGGGATTTGTATGGTTCCCAAATAACCTGAAAAAAAACAATAACATTATATAGTTGAAAACATTAACGTAATAATATAATCCTAAATTTATAAAAAGAATTGTAAATTACAAATATACCTCGTCAGCCGACAAAACATCAAGTCGTTGCCGTATTCTTTGCACTGCTTCAAGATCACTGCCACCATCCCGCCTTGGAGTCCAGCGGAGCGCACGAGGTGAATTCTCGGAATAATTCATATCGTACGATGGACCGAAAATGGTGTGCATGTACTCGTACACCCAAGCCTCTATCAGTGTCATATATCCGCCCATTTGTTTGACACCAGCTCGAGAGGCAAATCCAAACTGCCTAAACAACCATGCTAGGCATCCAGCGCCCCATGCGTAATGGCTAACGGTGTCTAGATTAGTGAGCAGTCTGAGATATTGTACTTGTACCCTTGTGCCAGTCTTATCTACAAACAAGGTACAACCCAATAAATACAACAGATACGTCCGGGCTGCACATTGGATTTCATGCTCAGAGTCGGCATCAGTGACATCACTAAAGCACGTACGTAACCACTCTAATCGTACGTACTCACCACCAAAGTCCATCAACTGCTCTGATGCCTGATCCCCACTAACTCCTAAATATGCAGTTAGTAGATATTCAGAAGTAATGTTATCCTCGACAAGTGTAGCCACTGGTGCACCACCAACCGGAATGCCTAAAATGTTGGCTACATCATCTAGTGTGATGGTCATCTCACCAAAAGGCAGGTGGAATGTATTGGTCTCCGGATGCCACCTCTCAACAAAAGCGGACACCAACACTTTGTCAACCGTACGGTAAGAACACTGCACCAGTGATGTCAACCCAGAATTAAGAACATATCCCTTCAACCGGTCATTATCTGTTCTGGCCCACAACTTCCACTCACGAAGCTTGGTGGTTTTGGACATGCAGCTCAAAGGCTCCAGTTCCTAATTCAAACATAACCAAAGAAATTCACTCATTATTACTGCAAGTTACACAAGCATATAATACCAACTGTTAAAGATTATACCTCGTTGTTCCAAATGTCAGCAGCTACGTGAGTTCCATAACTCCTCAGCAGGGACGTGTCAATTGGACCTCCTGGGAAAGGCTCAGCAAGCTCGTTGGGATTATCCTCATTGTAATCCTCAACCGGAACCTCAGCTTGTTCAGGAACTGCCTCACGACTAGCTCGTGCTTGTACTAGCCTTCTTCGCCCAGAAGCTGTGGGTCGTGTTCTTTGCATATCATCGGCAACATCGGGGACTTCCCCTCTGGATGAAGATGCACCACGTCTGATTCTTCTTCTGTCCATCCTATAATTTCAAACAAGAAATTGAAAATTGTTTTAGCAAATATATGATTTTTTAAAAGCTTAAAAAAAAAATATATCAACACAGGTGGTTCGGCAGTCAACTGCCGAGCAAAGTGGCAACTGTTCGGCAGTTGACTATCGAACACAGTTGCCACCATTCGGCAGATGGCTGTTGAACCAAAATAGGGAAATTCGAAATTTTGCATTCGTTCGGTAGCGTGCTGCCGAACCAATTCATTTCGTTCGGCAGGTAACCACCGAACTAATATTCATTGTTCGGCAGTTACCTGTCGAACCAAAATATGGAAATCCGATATTTTGCATTCGTTCGGTAGGGTACTGCCGAACCAATTCATTTAGTTCGGTAGCTGGCTGCCGAATGAAATGAATTCGTTCGGCAGACCAGTGCCGAATGAGGTGCGAAATCAGAAAACTAAAAACCCCGAAAATGCTCACTCCAAAACCCGAAATCCTCCCTACAAATCATCTCAAATAGACGAAAACGGTATTTGGGATGGATTAACTAATTCAAATTAGATAAAAAAAGTATTAGATTTACATTTAAATAAACAACATTTACATTTACAACTAATTTATTCGAGAAACTCACTTCTAGTGGCTGTGGTGGGGATAGGAGTGGCAGAAATTTGATGAGGCCACTGATGGAGTTCACGGCGGTGCTGACGACGGCGATGACGGTGGTGATGAAGCCGGAGGTGGGTGTCGGCAATGGTGGGTGCTGGTTAGTTGTGAGGTGAGATGGGGGGAGGTAGGGGGTGGGTAGTGTAGATGTGTTTGTGAGGGGGTGTGTTTGTGGGGGTGTGTAATGTTTGGGTTGAGAGGGTGTGTAAAGAGAAATTTAGACATATTAGTGAGATTAGGGAATTTTGGTCATAATAGGGGTGTGTCAAAAAGAAATTTTATGTTTGACAAATTAATAAGGGGTGTGTAGGAGAAAAGTGTGTGCAAAGAAAAAATTAGGGGTGTGCAAATAACAGCTCTCTAAAAAAAACCCATCTCTCTATTTTTCGCTCTCTCTCTCTCCCTCCCCCAGATTGTGTTGAAGCTCACCACTCTCCCAAATCATCTCTCTCGAGTCTAGCTTGCTGATCTCCTTCGAATGCGCAACACAGATTGACTCTCGCCGATATCTCTCTCTCTCTCTCTCTCTCTCTCTCTCTTCACTCATATCTGGTTTCGTTGATAATACGATTGCAATTGCTCGGATCCAGGTTTTTGTTGCTGAATTCGAAGTACAATCGGATTGGTTATATTGGGGGTTTTTCGTAAGGCTGAAGAGTGAAGAAGCTAGGGTTAGGGTTGCAAGGGTTGCAGTATGTTGAAGGCAGAGGGCAGCTGGATTTGTTGGGACTAGAGAAGTATTCAGGGGATACCTGTTTACCCAATTTCAAGGTAAAGGTATTATCTTCTCTTCAGATTTCTCTGTTGGTTTCTTTCCTCCTTAATCCATGCACATACTCTAAACCTTGTACTAGGACATGTTCTGATTGTGTTGGTAAGAATATTCTTTCTCAATCTAACGTTGGAAGATACTGTTTTAGGGAGGGAGCTTTCTATATCAGGAGAAAGCTCCCTATGTAGCCTTGGTAGAGAAGATGAATACTAAATTCAATGTTTTGGGTAGTTTGTTGTGAGACTAACGGAAAACTCATTTCCGTTACAGTTCCTCTTTCTCTAATGCAAAAGAGTCAAACTCAAATATATGATATTCATAAGAAAATTGATTTGAGGAGAGGTGTTGATAGTTTAGCATGTGGTTTTTGGTGTTGTCAGATAATCTTAAATAACTTTAAGTAGTGCATCAATTATTAATTTAGCAACATTCTTATTATTAATATCAGTATATATTACTGAATTTTTTTTTTAGTACATACTTAATGGAATGAGAGTTTAATTCACTGATTTTTTATTTTTTTTCTGGTTTGATTGATTATTTAAAATAGGAGTAAGCGAAACATATATTGCACTAAGAGGGTGCTATACTACTAAAGTCTTCTTGGCACTCCTGGTATATATGGAATATCATTCTTTTTAGATATAAGGACTGTTAATGTATCAAGTCTATTTTCTCATGCACAAGCTATCAAGTCTCAAGGACTGTTAATATATCAAGTCTATTTTCTCATGCTCAAGCTATTTTCTCATGGTTTTGTTGTTCATATGACTGGTAGAGAATAGTATGTTGTGGGGGAATTGTTGATGATATGGCAGATATGATTATTGCTCAAGTTCTTTACCTTGATGTTCTTGTTCCTAGGGTATGGGAGGTGTTTTTCTTAACTATCAGTCTTGTTACTTATTTTTGGTGGCTCCCTCTCATGCATGTATCTTACAGTGATCTTTGGAAAGGTAAGGACTATTGTGCAAATGCTTGATCAGTTAGTTTGTCTTCTGATTTTCAAACAGAATTTTGCCATGTATTTCAATTCACCAAGAGTACCTGGTACTGCTGTTATAATCTTCCATCTGAAGTTGTCTTTGTGTGTTTACAATTTTTATAAGGCTATTGTTTTTAATTACTTGACTAACTTGTTTTTTATCTGCATTGGTGTCTCCACTGTAGGTGTTTGAGTAGCAGCTAGGTACATGCTTCTATACACTATATACATAGGTACATATTTATATATAAACTTTTCTCTTCCCCTGATACTATTAACGAGTCTTCCAAGTGTGTGTCTGTATGTGTTTGGTGTTTGGTGTTAGCTCAGATAGCTAGATTTAAAGTATAAGTGTTGGTAATGGAAATTTATTTTAAACATATGGTTATTTCTTCTGTCTTCCAGGTACTTTTGACTTGATTTACTTAATCTTTTATTTTCTTTTACTCTCATTTTCTTTTTCTTTTTTTAAATCTTTGTATTTGGAGCAGCTACTTATATCTGTTGTGCATTGGAGCAGCTACAGCTACTTATATGAGAGAATTGATTGGTTGATCTAATCGACTAGACTCCCCATTACTCTATACTTGTGAAAGTGCATTTGTATTATCAGGTTGGGATTTTTATTATCTTTCTTATTATGATTCTTAATTTTTTTTTTTCTAATTATACTTAGTGGTGGATATTTTAGATAATTTAAATAACACTGTGGATATTTTATTGTTAGTTTTTTATATCGACCCTGCAAAGTACAAAAGCATATCAACAGGTTTCGGAACTGCTCAAGGAGGAAGGCGTTAAAGGTTACATTGCTCAAGGCGCTTATGGGTATGCTTAATATATATACTAAGAAAACACAGACAGACACATGAATAATTGATTTAGATTTTAAAATTATGTAATATAGGCTGCTGTTTGTTATGATTTACATGTGAACAATTCTCCATTGCAGGTTGTACAAGGGCCTTGTTCCTCTATGGGGCCGTCAAATTCCATGTAAGTTGGCAATAATACATGAGCATCTTTATTTAGGTGCTAATGTGAATTACAGAATTTAACATTTTTTGCATGTTATTGGCAATTAAGGACTTGTCTATGGTACTGTGAGGGTACGTTCTAATTCTTTCATTCTTTTATTGACTTTATAGATAGCTTCAATTT
The DNA here is from genome assembly GCA_003254865.1 of Dryas drummondii. NCBI lineage: Eukaryota > Viridiplantae > Streptophyta > Magnoliopsida > Rosales > Rosaceae > Dryas > Dryas drummondii. Next base: position 299,811 of record QANW01006618.1, read on the forward strand.
ATTTATACTGTTCTTTTATTGACATCCCTCCTAGTTTTTATTGACTGTGCGAAGTAGTTTTTGCAGTTTAAAGGAAAGGGATGTGTTACTCTAGCTAATAGAGTCGGCCGATCTTAGTTGAAGCATTTATCCAAGATTACGTAGAATAGGAAACTTGTGGTAATTGTATGTATTGTAAATGTTAAATGACTTGTTTAATTGTAATTTGTAGTTTACTGAACTCCTTAAAATTGTTTTGTACTTGTATTCATATAGTGCACTTTGGCTATTAATATATACCCTTTTGGTTAGTAATGCCATTTTGTGATGTAAATAAATATGGAGCTTCTTATTTAAGTTTTTACAAATGCTTTTGATACTCATGTAATGAATGGATATTGATGGCTTAAATGAATGGATATTATTGGTTGAATGGAATTTTGTTGAATGGATCATGTAGGGGTGAATGGAAGATTTGAAAAGGCACATATTGCATGCCAAATTTGATACATAAATGTCAGGCCAATTTTATATGTTTTTGGACAAAAAAGACTGATTTGTGAAGTAATTTAGACGAGTTATTTTGATAACAATGATTTGTGAAGTAATATACAACTCAGTTATTTAGTGAAAACTGACATGAGTTATTTCGAAAAACAACTGATAAGTAAAGTAATATAAACATCAGTTATTTCGCTAAAATTGACATGTGCAATAATATAGACATCAGTTAATTAACTCAAACTGATATGATAAGTGTCATAGACATTAGTTTTGAAACTGATATCTATTGGGGGAATAGTTATTATGATGGGGCTTATCTGTTTTTTGGGTTTTTTACATCTGTTTTCGACCGATGTATATTAAGATTATTGTTGTAGTGATTATTTGGAGATGTTAGTATTTTGATTAAAATTTTCGAAGTTGAATTTTGAAATTGAGGTTATAGGAAAATAATACTACTCGAGAGGAGTCCATAGAATTTTTCGGACTCCCGAGTTATTTTTAATGAAAATTTGAAGTTAAAGGATTTTAAAAAATAGAAAATAGGAAAATGCTATCATGGATTGGTCATTTTTGACAGAAAATTTGACAAAATGTTGGAGGGATGGTATTGATGTGCTAGTGGTAAATATGGAGGACCACATTGAGTGAAAAGGAACTTTAAGGACCAAGTTGATATATTAGTCAAAATTAAGGGATCATTTGTGATAAAAAAAAAAAAAAAAAACCATTTTAAAAATTCAAACTAATCCTAAATAATCACCAAATTTTGGATAAATCATAATCCTATCTCCCAAACTTTATCCCACTCGAACTAAACCTTGTGGACTTTGTTGAGATGAGCATCATCCAACCATGCCTTCACTTTTGGCACAAGAAAAATTCTAATACCTCTAATGAATTTCCTATTTTTGCCAAAAATAAATTAAGGAAATTCTAAATTCCTCAAATAAAGTGTCAAAAATTAAAGTGACTAAAATTAAGTTAAGGCGAAAAATTTAGGGCTACCACATCCACTCTCCCCTCACCGCTTGAATTAGCCTTAAATGCTTATGCTAATTTATATTTTGACACATTATTTAGTGAATAAATTTGAGGACTCTAAGTCTCTAACATTATTATAAAAATAAATGAGGCGTTAGTGTATTTTCTTTTCTCACATCAGACAAAAACAAGTACAATAACCATTTTATAAGGCCAATGACTATTTGGTCTAGTGGATGATACTCAATCTTTCTTTGTCGGAGTAGGTCTCGAGTTTAAATCTCATAGAAGGTAGTTAATCAATAAGAAACCCTAGTCGCCACAAAAAGAGCTCTCTTCTCTCTCCTTAACTCTCCCTCTCTCAATTGAGTTTTCCAGGGGTGGGGACGCTGGCCTTTGTGTTTCTCATAGGCCCGCTCCCCCGGCCTCTCCTTTTTATGGTTTTGGTATGACTTATGAGATACTCTCCTCCCTATAAGTGAGAGCTTTTCCAAATTTCAATATGAAAGATTTTTCCGATGTCTAGTTTTAGCAGCAGTGCGCACTAGGTCGGATAATCAGCAGAGCGACGAGATCATCGCAATGGAGCAGTGACGACAATAGCAACGGTGGAGAAAGGTCATGGTTTCGCACCTACAATCTGCCGCACTTGGTGGTCGCTGCTTCGCGTCCTCCATCTGTCACACAAAGTGTGGGTGGCTATTGCCTGGTGGTGCTAGCTATGGTCTTTGTTTGTTTATTTTGTTTTGGTTTATTCTTGTGTATTTCAGCCCTTGCTCGTCCTGGGGTTTTGTTTTACAAGTTTAGAGCTTTTATTCCTGTGTCATAAATTGAAGGTGGAGGTGCCTGGAACGGAAGGGGTGTGTTTATGCCCTTTAATACCTCCATATTCCATCATTAAAAATTAGTTCGGCATGAGATTGAGTTTACTTTGTATGCGAATTTTGTTCGTCTGTCTTGCCTCCGGTCCACAGGGTCAAGTTATTGCTTTTGCATTTGATAGTCCTTCCTGTGTGAAGCCTTGAGAATTTGGTCTTTGGTAAATCTTGACCTTGTTGCCGCCGGTCCACAGGATCAAGATCTAGTTGTTAACAATTTCACTTGCATGCTTGTTCTTTAACTGTGTAGGTGTTGTGTCGAATTTGCTAGATGTTGTAGTAGCGGAAGATCTTGTAATTCTTCTTATGCTTCATTATATCAAACAGGTCTTGAGTCTAACTTTCTCAAAAAAAAAAAAAAAAGTTGATCAATAAGAAAAAAAAAAAAAAAAAAAAACATTTTGTAAGTGGTTGCATCTCTGTCCACCAATGGCCAACGGTTGTGTCACGTGACCTTATGACTAAATTCTATACCTATGGGCCCATGACATAAAGTTCAATTCAAGGTTCCTATCCTTTCTACATTAATTTAAATATAATAATAATATTATATAGGAGGCTAAAGTGGCCCTCCATTACATGATTCTCATCTTACCCAATACCCACTTTTTCTTCTACATACACTAACACTAACAAGCATAAAGCTAGCCCGATCTCCAATATTCTCTTAAGCCCACAACAACAATATCACCAACAACAACAACAACAACATGGAAGATCTCATCGCCCAATTCAGCTTCCTCTCAAACCAAGCCTTGCAAGACAAGAGCTTCGACCCCTCGACCATCGAAGACCTGATGAAGCTGTTCGAGATCGAAGCCTACAAGTCATGGGCTGCAGTGGAACTCCAGCAGCAAGAAGAAGTGGAAGAGGCTGAGGCTTCCATGCAAGAAGCTGAGGACTACTTGGACTCGGTGATGGAGAGTGCCATGGATGAGTTCAGACGTTTTGAAGAGGAAATGGAGAACATATCGAGAGCTGAAGTGGACAGCTTGGTCAAGACTGCTGAGAGTGCAAGAAAGATGGGAAAGTTGATGGAAAATGCAGCTTCTGTGGCTTCCAAGAAGTATATTGAGGCTGCACTCAACTCAGCCACTGCTTCCATGAAATCAGCTTGGAAGGGAATTTCAGCTAAAAAGGTTCACCCTTCTTAATTAAATTGATTAAGGGTCATATATATATGTCATTAATTCTAGGCATCATAATTGGGATTATGTAAGGACAATTTGGTATTTATTGCTCACTTTAATTACTTTATTACAACTTTGTATTTGCTTTGCAGTGTGAAAAAATTGGGTCCATTAAGTAGTTTCCCAAGATTTGGCATACTGACACTACAGGCTCAAAAAAAAAAAAAAAAAAAAAAATTAGGAATTAAAATGTTCAACAAATCATAAATTTGGGGATAAAATTTCCATATTGTTCCCTTATCTTTTTTTTTTTTTTTTTTTTTGGTGTTTTTTCTCTAAATTGGTAGGATGCATTAATGAGATCCACCTCATATTCTCACAAATTGAATGAGAAAAATAATAAGAATAATGCTGATTATGATGATATTGATTTGGTTGAAATTTGGAATATCGCATAAAGGAATGATCTGTGGAAGAGGACAGTCCCCAATTGTGGTACTGTTTCCCCAATTTTTTAATTGAGAGAAAAATAAAGGGGAAGGGAGGGGTAATCGTTGATGTGGATAGTTGTCCGTTGCCGACCACTTTCGGCATCAATAATTGAGTAGGGCTTGAACAAATTTTTACCGTTGGCTTGTTTTTCCTATTTTGCCCTCGCCAATTATTTTCAGCATCCAGTTATTTAGGGTTATATAAAAGAGAAAAGGGCAAATTACAACTATATACATCAACTATATCTCCCTTTTCAATTTGGTACCTTATACTCAAAAAAGATTTATTCTCATACATCAACTTTAATATTGCGACTACCAAGTACCTTCGTTATATGTTGACGTTGCACACGTCGACCCCCTCACTCACATTGACATGACTTTTTACAATAGTGACATCTAAATAGTGACATCTACAAAAAAATAATAATAAAAGGATTAATTACATTTTGCACTCCTCAAGTATATGTTATTTTTCACTTTAGTATCCGATGTTTAAAACATTTCAATGTGAAACCTAAAGTTTATGAAAATTGTAATGTACTCATTCAATTAACATTTCTGTTAATTTTGACTGCATATAGCATGTGTGAGATTCATTTACACTGATGTAGACAATAAATTTACGCCACGTGAACAAAAAACAAATTTAAAAAGGTAGCTAAATTTGTATAGGTTAAAAAAAATAAAAATCAATTAAAAATTTGAAAAATTGAAAAATTGAAAAAATAAAAATTTGGGAACGAAAGAGAAGAGGGAGGAGGGAGAGGTAGGGATGAACGAGATAATTTTTTATATTTAGTTTTAATGTTATCTTTTAATTTTTTTAATATATAATAATTTACTTGCCTTTGTCTAATTTCTTTTTTGTTTATTTGACATATTTTATTTGTTCACGTGGTATAAATTTATTATCCACATCAATGTAAATGAATCTCACACTTTCTATATGCAGTCAAAATTAATAGAAAAACTAACAGAAGGGGTACATTGCAATTTTCATAAATTTTAGGTTCCACATTGAAACATTTTGAATATCGGGTACCAAAGTGAAAAACAGCCTATACTTGAAGTGTGCAAAGTACAATTGACCCTCAAAAAAAAGAGAAATTTTAGAATAAATACTAAAAAGAAAGAGATTTTGCTATAGAAATGGCCAATTACAAAAAAGTTAATAAAAAATTTCAATATTACAAATAGGTCAATGAACCTTTTCAAAATACTATTATAGTCAACACTAACTAAAATGTAATAAACTAAATTACAAATTGTGCAAAAGAGGACATAACATTACAAGAAATTACGTGCACTGCCACTAGTCAAAAGATATAGGGTTTACATGAAAACAAAGGCAAAAACGTAAAATGAACTCAATTACCGTTTCAAGTAAATCCGATAGTGGGCTGAGTCATTAACTAAAATATAATTTCTCAAAATATATCATTGACTAATATGGGATAGGAAATTTTGTATTGACTATAACGTAATTTCGAAATGTTTTATTGACAATTTTGTCATTTTCTATTTTACTTGTTTGTCAACATGCATGGTCCATATATAGTTTCTTATGTACATTATGTATATGTCATATATGATATTCTTCACTATAAAATGAGGAAAAGAGTATTTGCCTTGAATTTTTTTTCATTGAAAACAGAGAACGTATCTTTATACAGGGGAAGTCCTATAATTGTGCTAAGTTAATTTAGGAATCTAAATACAATAGGAAAATAATCTTTTCTACCTAATACAAGATATATTTACTTCCTAATCTATATACCGTGAACATTGAATAACATTGACCTTCTCAACACTCCCCCTCAAGTTGGAGAGTGAATATCAAGAACTCCCAACTTGTGTATCATGATAGAGAAAACTTCATTTCCCAATGGCTTAGTAAACACATCCGCAAGCTGATTTGCCGAAGTAACATACTGGGTTGCAACTGAATCGTCTTGTATTTTGTCTCGAACAAAATGACAATCCATTTCTATGTGTCTGGTCCTTTCGTGAAAAACAGGATTGGATGCGATGTGCAAGGCTGCTTTGTTATCACAATATAACAATGCTGGTTTCGAGTGCAATATTCGCAAATCTTTCAACAATGAGCGTAGCCAAGATAATTCGCAACATGTACCTGTCATGGCCCTATATTCAGCTTCTGCTGAGGATAGAGATACGGTTTTCTGCCTTTTCGTCCGCCAAGAAATAAGAGATGATCCCAAAAATACACAATAACCTGTAGTGGATCTACGAGACACTGGGCAACCAGCCCAATTCGAATCAGAAAAAGCTCGCAAAGACAAATCATTCTGAGAGGAGAAAAACAAACCTTGTCCTGAACTATTCTTCAAATAACGCAACACACGCAAGGCAGCATCCATATGTGGTTTGCGTGGTGCATGCATAAATATACTCAACACATGTACCGAATAGGTGATATCCGGCCGGGTAATAGTCAAATAAATGAGACGTCCCACCAGTCGCTTGTATGAAGACGGATCTTTAAGTAATGTTCCTTCATCCGAGAGCTTTATGTTTTGCTCCATAGGAAAATTCACCGGCTTAGCACCTAAAAAACCACTGTCTTTTAGGATTTCCAAAGTGTATTTCCGTTGAGAGATGGAAATACCTCTATTGGATCGAGAGACTTCAATACCCAGAAAATACTTCAAATCACCCAAATCCTTAATCCGAAAACGACTATGCAGAAAACGCTTAAGAATAGATATAGCAGTGAAATCATTACCCGTAATAAGAATGTCATCAACATATATCAATAAGGCTGTGAAAGATTTGCCTTTTCGATATGTGAATAATGAATAATCTGCTTTGGACTGAATAAAACCGGCATCTCGAATAGCGGAAGAAAACTTAGCAAACCATTGACGGGAGGCTTGCTTTAAACCATATAATGACTTGTGAAGGCGACACACCAGGTTCTCCCCCTGTCGCTGAAGACCAGGAGGTAGAGACATATAAATTTCTTCATGGAGATCACCATGAAGAAAAGCATTATCAACGTCAAGCTGATGAAGAGACCAATGTTGGGCAGCTGCGAGAGCCAATAAACAACGAACAGTAATCATTTTAGCAGTGGGAGAAAAAGTGTCATGATAATCGATACCTTCCAACTGAGTGTAGCCCTTGGCCACCAAGCGAGCTTTGTAACGTTCAATGGTGTCATCCGACTTACGCTTGATCTTATAAACCCAACGACACCCAATAGGCGTCTTTCCAGGAGGAAGAGAAGTGAGAGACCAAGTATGATTGGGTTCTAAAGCAGCTAATTCAGAGTGCATCGCTGCCTGCCAATGTGAGTGAGAAGCCGCTTCGGTATAAGAAGTAGGCTCAACATCCTGACTAATAGTGGCAACAAAAGAACGATGTTGCGGTGAGTAACGAAGATACGAGAGAAAATTACGAAGAGGATACTGCGTACCTTTTTGTGGACCAGACAACGAAGTTGACAATGGTTTGGGAGATGTCACTTGATTACAAACATAATCATTAAGAGCCGCAGGAGGAACCGAAATACGTTGAGAGCAGCGTACTTCAGGTGCAGGAGACTAAGTCGGACTTGAAGGAGACGAAGCCGGACTCAAAGGAGGGAGCGGAACCGGAAGCACAGAAGAAGAAATCGAGTCTGTGGCCAGTGGTGCCGTGGACGGAGCCGTGTCAAGTAGTGTTGTGGGCTGGACTGTGGGAGAGGAGGAATCAGACACAACATGAGGAAGGACAGGCACAAAAGATGGAGAAGGAGGCGAAGAAGACGCATAGGGAAAAGAATGTTCATGAAAAATCACGTCGCGACTGGTAAAGACTTTATGGGTCGTAAGGTCATAGAGCTTGTAAGCTTTTTGACCAACTGGGTAACCAAGAAATACACAGCGTTTAGCGCGTGGAGCAAATTTATGAGAAATATGTACAACAGTAGCATATGCAAGACACCCAAAAACCCGAAGATGTGAATAAGAAGGGACCTTGCCATAAAGCCGTTCAAAAGGAGTTTGACGGGAAAGAATCGGTGTGAGCAAACAGTTAATCAGGTGGACTGCTGTAAGAACGCATTCTGCCCAAAAATGCAAAGGGAGATGAGCCTGGAAATGAAGGGCTCGAGCGGATTCTAGAATATGGCGATGTTTGCGTTCCACAACCCCATTTTGTTGGGGTGTATAGATGCATGAATGTTGATAAGTGGTGCCATGTTTTTGAAAAAAATCCTGCATAGAAAAGAATTCCCCTCCATTATCAACCCAAATGTTAGCTATAGAGGCATTGAAGTGGGTTTTGACAAAAGAGAAAAAATTAACAAGTAAATTTTGTGTGTCACTCTTGTGGTGCATAAAAAATACCCATGTGAATCTAGAATAATCATCCACAATAGTCAAAAAATATTTAGCACCAGAAAGAGAAGCAATTTTGTAAGGACCCCAAATGTCACAATGAATTAACTCAAAAGGTTTGATAGACGAAATTGAACTAGCAGAAAACGGAAGCCGACACTGTTTTGCAAGTGCACAAACATCACAAGCATTATTAGATTGGATAGGAAAATGTAATAAAGTTTTGGACATAAAATTTAGTCTAGAGGAAGACAAATGCCCCAATCGACGATGCCACAAGTCAGTGACATGAGAACATAATGAATTGCTAACAATGGTTGCGGAAGGTTGAACTCAAGATTGTGGTGCCTCCGAGGCCAGCGCAACCAAGTGATAAAGTCCATCTTGTTCTTTACCCAAACCAATCATCGTCCTCGTCGTCAAGTCCTGCAAAATACACCAGTAAGGAAAAAAGGTCACGGAACAATTAAGACCTCTGGTAATTCGACTCACAGACATTAAATCCACCTTAAAAGATGGCACACCAAGCATGTTCTTTAAAGAAATAACTGAATTCAAAGGCAAAGTCCCAGTAGATGTAATCGGAGCTTGTTCGCCACTTGTCACAATAACAGGTGGCAACAAAGTGTTCTTACTACTGTTGACAAGTAAATGTGGAGATGAAGTAATATGATCAGTTGCACCACTATCAATAATTAATCGGTGGGGATGCAACGATGCTTGTGACAAACCTGGAGTTCCAGCAACATTAGCCTTAGGATTGACTGATGGGGACATTCCTTTACCGTTCATGATAGATAAGATTTGCTGGAATTGGAAATCAGAGAGCCCATTCATCACCGACTACATCTCCTGCTTCGTTGGGCCTTCTTTGACATTATTAGCCGAAGACTGACTGTTATTGGAAGACTTAGAACGGTTGCCTCCTTGATTATGCCGGTTTGGTTTATGTTTTGGATGTCCTGGTGGATACCCATGCAACTTCCAACATGTTTCTTGCACATGGTGATCTCGATCACAATGAGAGCAATGTAATGGCTTTCGATTAAAAGAGGTGGAACGAGAAGAAGAACCTGGTCCTTGTCGAACTGCTAGAGCAGTCGGTTCATCCCGTCGTACAGCCATGGCAGCAGTTTCTGCCGTGTCTCGTGCAACACCTAGACTTCGCTGCTTTTCTTCTTGTATGATGGAAGAGTAAGCCCTTGTAACATCAGATAGTGGATTCATTAGAAGGATCTGCACTCGAATTGCGCTGTATGACTCATTGAGTCCCATAAGAAACTGCATCAGTTTGCGTCTCTGATTGTTTATCCCACAAGTGCAAACTGTGGTATTATAGGAACTCAATTCATCCCATAGTCCTTTCAGCTTTGTATAGTAAGCCGAAACAGTCATCTGATCTTGAGCAAGACAAGTGATGTCCCTCTCAATCTGGAAAATATGAGGGGCATTGCTCTGTGAAAAACAAGCCCGAAGGTCCTCCCATACTTCATGGGCAGTGGTTGAATATATAACACTATCGGCAAGATCTAGTGTAAGGGAATTGAGAATCCACGATAGAACCATATCATTGCATCTTTTCAACGATGCATAATCATTTGGTATGGTCTTAACGTTCGGCACAAGAGTGGTACCATCTATAAATCCCAACTTGAACTTGGCATTCAAAGAGATCGTCATGGCACGACACCAGGTCGAATAATTTTCCCCATTGAGGGGCTTGGAAACAAGCACCATTCCTGGATGATCGGAATGGTGGAGAAAAAAATGATCGGCGGCATCTTTCTTGCCTTCACTTGAAGATTGCTCGTTCATCATGAAGAAGCAAAACAGCGGAAACGGCGATGAAAAGAAAGGAAGTGATGAAAAGATGAGCTAAGGTTTTTCGTCTCGCTCTGATACCATGTAAAATGAGGAAAAAATTATTTGCCTCGAATTTTTTTTCATTGAAAACAGAGAACGTATCTTTATACAGGGGAAGTCCTATAATTGTGCTAAGTTAATTTAGGAATCTGAATACAATAGGAAAATAATCTTTTCTACCTAATACAAGATATATTTACTTCCTAATCTATATACCGTGAACATTGAATAGCATTGACCTTCTCAACATTCACCATCATCATGCATTAGCTAGATGATGGGTAAATACAAAGACTGGCCTGGGCTCATTAATTAAGTTAATTTCACTAATTATATATAGGCTGTCTACTTGTGTGAAGTTCTTATGTGTACGTATTCTTCATTACCAACTTATAGCACTAATTAATTACTGAAATCTTAGTCCTTATGCCTTAATTTTGGAATAAATGACACATAGTATGTTTTGGATTCAGATCCTTTCCTAAGCACTCTAATCTTCTAACCTTTCTAACATTTTAATTATAGAGTGTCATATGTCTTTTCTAACATCCTATGGTTCACACTAATTTAAAATTACAATTACCAAATCAAAATAATTAAAAATAAGAAACTTAATTCTATAATCTAACCACATAATTAACCAACGATAATTCCTTGACCCCCAAAAAAATAAAGAACGACATTAATCCTTGACTTCGCTCTTCCAAAACCCTCCTCTCATGGTTTCCCTATACTATCATGGTGAAATTTTCTTCTACTACAAATTAGTGGTTAGATTGACATAAAAGAGTGGACAAAAAAAATCAAACTTTGTAAAAAGCAAAGCAGACTATCATAGGGCAATGAGTGCCATCATCTTATATAATATATTTCTTTTCTAGAATTAAATTAATTTTTAAAACCAAAAGAAAAAACTAAGAGCATAAATCCTTACGAAAAATCAATGTTGTTGGCGAAATCACATTAGACAGAGAAAAAACAAAATATCAAAGCTCATAGGGGGCAGCCAAATATCAAACTAGCAGGGAAACAAATAACAGAAAAAAAATATACAATCATTGTCCTGCAACTTTTTTAGAGTTTACAATATAATCTTTCCCCAAAATACTTGGGTATTGAAGTATGAAAAAATAAAGATTAGGGCTAATATAAAATATAAATTGCAAAAGAGAGAGAGAATTACCAATATTTTCCACTCTTTTATGTCAATCTAACCACCAATTTGTAGTAGAAGGAAATTTTACCATGATAGTACAGAGAAACCATGAGATAAGGGTTTTGGAAGATCGAAGTCAAGGATTAACGTCGTTCTTTATGTTTTTTTGGGAGTTAAGGAATTAACGTTGGTTAATTATGTGGTTAGATTACAGAATTAAGTTTCTTATTTTTAATGATTTTAATTTGGTAATTGTAGCTTTAAATTAGTGTGAACTATAAAATGTTAGAAAACACACATGACACTCTATAATTAAAAAGTTAAAAAGGTTAGGAGATTAAAATGCTTAGAAAAGGATCGGGATCTCAAACAATGTTTTAGTGTGTGAATACATTGATGAAGTCAATGAGGGTCACATGGAACGTCTAAGGTGTGAAAAGACACCAAACCCACATCACGGTTTCTAAAAATAGATACAAGTTATACAACGTACTTGTCAATTATATGTGATTAATTCCATTGCAAGTAGAGGACTTGGGTAGGCCAGTTGGCCAAGCAGTTGTGCTGCTCCCTACCTCACCGAGTTTTGATCCACCTTCCCCACTCTAGGCCTCTCCTTGGCCTCGCTTTGTAACCAAAAAAAAAAATTGTGAATATTAAAATTGTGATTAATAAATATTATGAATTAATAAATAATTGATAGAAATATAAATAGTAGTAAAATAAATATTTATCATTTAAAAAATTGTGATTAATAAATAGCATCTAAAAAATATAATTGATATTGTAAAAGGGCATTTTAGTACTCAAACTCATTTTTATTCTGATTCCTACTAGTTAGTAAACATGTTTATAGAAATTAACTTTATTTTCATTCTCATTACTAACAGTTAGTAAACACGTTAATAAGAATGGCTGATTCCTATTCATTCTCATTCATTCTCATTTCAATTCATTCCAATTCTTTTCATTCCGATTTCTTTTCATTCCGATTCCAGTTTAGTAAACATTCCCTAAGTGATGGAAGGAATATATACAAAATTTAGCAAATTACAAAAAAGTCAATAAAATATTTGAAAATTACAATAGTCAATACAAAATTTTCTATCTCATATTAGTCAACAGTATATTTTGAAAAATTACATTTAACTTTTTATTGACTTTTTTATAATTGGCCATAATTATTAAATTAAAGTGACATTGCAGATATTTAAATAGCAGCCTAGCTATAACTAGGTAGATCGAGAAACTGATCATGTTGAGGTACCTTTAATGCATAAGTATTTGTTACACATCCTTAGCAAGCACACCGAGTCCATTCCATGTAGAAGGAATTAATTAATTAGGATCAATCAACAATAAGAATGAATTAATTTTGGGTGCTGTGTGTGAAGTTAATTGTGAACTATTGGGATCAACTAATTAATCCTAGTGAACATACTTTGAGCTAAAAATATTGGTTTGGTGCAACATTTTATATGCATATGCATTGAAAACCATACTTGATCCCTCTCATTAGAAATTAGAATAGCCATGAATACTCACTGCACCCAGAAACCTGACCATGTTCCAAATTCATGAAAAACTTTTCAAAATTTCAAAACACCGAGCCAATCACCCAATGAGCCTCCTCCCAAACACCAGTAATAGTACTAGTAGTACTGGTACTCCTCCAAATTCGAGCTCCAATTTCACATGCAGTGAGTGGATTCTTTTACGTGGAGCTCAACATTGGCACACCTCCATTCAAGGTGAATTTGGTGTTGGACACTGGCAGCACTACCACATGGAATTAATCTTTTTTTTTTTTTAATTTTTTTGGTTTTTTTTTTAAAGGGTAAACATGAAATTAAAGAGTGACAAAAAATTTGTAGGGTCTTTTTTTGTGGTTATGGGACGTGTGAAGACCATTTTGCCTTTGAAAGAAGGGTCACGTGTACTGTATGACAATTTTTTACTGAAATTCGGATAGAAAGACAATATTGATGTGTACTTTAAAAATTAAATTGATATTTGGGTAAAAATTGAGGAATTATTTGTGATCAAAAGCCTGAAGTGTTATGCAATTTCGAAATTTTTTATTGGGTAGAACGTGGATCTCCAAAACCTGATATTGTGGGTTCAAATCCTACAGCGCCCCGCCAGCACCGGATATTTTGTTGAACAAAGTCAATGAATTGTACTTATTTTTGTATGTGTTTAATTATATCGAGTATTCATTCTTGATTAATTTCCTCTTTCATTGTGTTATTTTACTTATTTCATTTTCAGCTGGGCTATCGTGTTTCTTTTCTTCTCCTTACGGACAAAAGCGTAGTTGTGATTAGTAAATTAATCTTGGACTTTAAGGATTAGTTTTTTCTGTTTCATATTATTTGAAAAATTCGGAAATAAGTTACACAAAGTACGTAATGTTTTTTTTCGGTGGTTTTTGTAACTTCCATACAGGAAGAATTCACCAGAATTTCATTCCTGCAACATCTTTACCATGTTCTATAAGCCACCCACGAATTAAAACGTTTACTACTAAAATTGGATAATTATAAAGGGGGCTATTCTCCAAGATCTACAATGTGATCCCCATAATGACTCAAAACTTTATAATCTTAACAGTTCATACCATACACACCGATATGACGACACAATATTCAGTCACCTAATCTAGTTCGCATTGGAAGAGAAAGAAAAACACCCGAATCTCATATAACACATATCAAGGCGCACAGCATTTTGTCTAGCTGCAGCAGCTCCATTTCGTCCTGGGTACACAGTAGGAAAACTTCATATACTTAACCTCCTTTTCTTCTATGTTTGCTGATTGTCTTGCAAATCCTAGTATTCTGAGACTTTAATGATCATTTTGGATGGGTATTGGACCCATCTATCTCTTGATGGGGGGCTAAACTCGGGCTTTGCCTCGACAGATATTAGACGGTGCTCATGTCCACACGGCTTTTATGAAGCTGGAAGGCGGGGGTGATCCAGCTCCCACAACTACATTGGATGCCTGACCAATTGAAGTAACCCAAGCGAGCTTCACAATGTGCACAGGACAATTTCCCCTCCACTGCACCTTCTTCAACTGGGTAATGAAAGAAATGCTAAGAAAGATTAAACTATTTGGTGTTTCTATGCCAAATCACATTGAAAGAAAGATGCCACCAACAAAAATAAGTTCTACTTTACTTAAGTTGAGGTATATGGAAACCTACATAAGCTTAGGAAATATAGAAAAAAAGATGATCAAGAAAAGCGATGTGGATTCTTCACATCTGTAGGACAAATGGGAATCTATTTTCATTATTTGAAATTCCATAAAATTGTCAACTAAATGGAACGATTTGGCAATGACAAAAATCTATCTATAGTTGATATGAAATCTCATGTGACAGTTCATCATCCAATTCTATAGAAAAAAAAAAAAAATCAAAAAAAGTATAAAGAACAAAAGGTATACAAATAAGGAATTCATATATGTAACTTTACCTGCCGTCATCCACCTTAGAGGCTCAACAAAAATGGATGAACATTCAGAATCCCCAGACTTATTATATGCCTTGCTACTTTTTCGCTTGCGCCACTCAAAAGATGTCTCACCCTCACCTGGAATGTGATCCACAACATTGTCCTGCAATGCAACCACTCTTCGGCATTTCTTGCAGCGGAATGCAGGAGTACCAGTTTTTCCACCATTTGGAGTTGCTTCTACTTCAGAGGAAACTTCACTAGGCAACCCAGGATCTGCCCCAAATTTAGAAGTGTCTATTCTCTCCCCTCGATGGTAAGATTCACCTGAAAGGATGGGAAAAAAATTCTTCAATTGCAGTGAAACAGACATTCACATTTGCCACTAATATTGAAAACTTCCACCAAAATGAGTAAGAATAAGTTATAATGTCTCCTGTGCTGAGCCAAACAATTACTCACATAGTAAATAACACAAGGAACATTGCAATGTAGTTGTTAATCCTTCCCATGTTGTTAGCTGTTCCGGGCTAAAATGCTACACAGGGTGGTGGAGCATGGGTACTGTAGCAGCATTGTAGTAGTTCTAATAATTAGGGTTTAGGAATCTTTCTTATGTTAGTTTTCTCTAAGTTTTTTTTTTTTTTTTTTTTTTTTCAGAATAGCTTTCCTAAGTTAACTTGATGTTTGAAATTATTTTTATTTTAAGGCCTATCAACTTTATTATTAGGGTTTTTGTAGTTTTATAAATTGAGATTAAAAGTAAGTTGAGAGAATCTTTTTTGTTTTGTTTTGGATTATTAATAAAATTAGCCTTGGTTTTTTGAGTTCCTTTGAGAACCTAGAAGAGTATCTTCCATTAGCATCCAAAAGAGGTTTGTTCCGTTCTAAGAAACTTGGACTACAACCCCCACCAAAGTATTATTCACTAACTTCATGTGGTGAGAGAGAAACGAAGCTTCTCTTGGGGCTTCTCATAATCAAGCATTGTCCATTCATATTCAACCCAAAACAATTATGAGTTATGACCATCCCACTTCTCAAAAAGACATTCATTGAGCAATAACCACCCAACCAGCTGAGCAAGCATCCGTATGGGGAGAGATTAAAAGTTTTGATATAAAATTATTCCGCACTTCCAGTTTTTTATCGGTTGAAAAAACTTGACTCACTTCTCTTGGAATTTTTTTCTTTCACCCAAAGAGAATAAAGCTTAAATTGGCTGAACTACCCCATGATGCTAGAAAAATGTCTCATGGGTCATTCCTGTAAAATATATTTCTTGGTCAAAATACTTGGCTTCACCCATTGCCAGATTTACTTCAATGGAAATGTGACCAACTAGGTAAGCCAGTGCTCCTCAATACCTTCTTAATGATTTTTCTTTTTTCTTTTTTTAAATAAGTATATCATGAGACTCAAGAAAAGCCTATACACTACAGTGCTTTTCAGTTGACAGCATAAGAATTATAGCGTAGTCTCTATGCCTGATGGAACACTTTTATCAGCTCATATACTATCAACCTTTGAAAAACTGAAATGCATGATATATTAATGAGCATCCCTTAATTCAGACAGCTCAATGAAACATTGGGAAATAAGAGGGGTGGGAATGGAGAAGAAAAAATTATACCCAATACTTTCATGCGGAAACACTTATATACGGGGCTGGCATGATCAACCTTGAAGCCCATTTCCTCATACATTTTTAGCTGCAACAGAATAAAAAATTTATGATGGGATAGATACAATAAGATTAGCAACACGTAATGTGACATAGGAGTTCTATGCATCACCTGATCTAGAAAACCATCATTGGGGCAAACAAACTCACAGCTTTGCCGCAGGGATCCCAGTGCATCTGCAGGAATGTATATAAGAAAAAAAGGGGTAATTAAGCGCTTCTAACCCACTCTCCCTCTCCTTTTCGTCAAATTCAATTGCTTAGCAATTTTTTTGTTATATAAGCTTGTTAACACAACTCTCTCTCTCTCTCTCTCTCTCTCTCTCTCTCTCTCTCTCTCTCTCTCTCTCTCTCTCCATTTTGATGAATTCAATTGCTTAGCAATTTTTTTTTTTTTCTTTAAGGTTATATAAGCTTGTGAAGAATTACTTCTAATCTAAATCTGATAAAACAGCTATTCATAATGCATGAGAAGAAAGGAAAAAAAACAGAAGAGGGGGGGGGAGGGTTTAAGAGTCAAGCAATTTAGCATCAGAAACCCACTCTCCCCTCAATTTTTCTTTTAAAGTTATATAAGCTTGTCAAAACTATTTTTTATCTAAATCTGACAAAACAACTATTGGGATCTTGAAAATATAATAGTCATATACCAATATGTAGACTCACAATAGAAAAAACAATAAATGATTTGTTCACACCTTCTTGAGATAAATGTTCTGTTCTCATCAGATATGCTGTAATGATAGCTGCACTGCAACAATCATGCAAAGATGGGTGATAACCCTTTAAACTTGACAATTCAGTAAACTAGAAAAGCTAAATAATATAGGCCTGTTCTGCCAATTTCTGACACAGATAAGCAAGACATATATTATTCTAAAAAAGAAATAAGAAAGAAACAATATCCTACTTGATGCACTTGAGTTTATTGAACACTGCCAAAAATAACATGAGAATATATAGATACAAACTGTTTGACCCAGAAAATAACATGAAAATAACACTGCCAAAATAAAATAAGCATCCATGCAAACATCCAAAGTTATGACCCAGAAAATATGCATGCATGCATTTCAACAACCTTTCCTTCCATTTCTTTTTTTTTAAGAATTTGAAAGACAAATCAAATATGTTTGCGCAATATTTAATATTAGATTTTACTCAATTTTAAGTGCCTCACATGCAAATCAAATTTTGAACTTACTTTATAAGGTCATTATCAAGCAACTACATTTTAATTTTTCTAATAATCACTCATATTGTTCACACTTGTAGATTTCAATAAGTTTCCTTTAATAATGGTTGCTATGCAGAAACTAAAAACAATTGCTGCATTGTCTGGATTTTGCACCACACATCCAATATATAATCACTTCCTCAACTGCATGCAGATAACTAGATAAGAAAGTCATCAAATATTAGTAATTTAAATAATTCTTTGCAAGACTTAAAATCCTGCAGTACTGAAGCTCAACAAGTACTTATGGTCAAGTATAGTAGAAAAGAAGTTCTAACGGTTATGTAAAGCCATGAATGATTTGATGTGTAACTTCTCTATATAATCTATTTCTGATTGAGAGTTCAAAAAAGTTTATTGTACCTTTGTCTCTCACTTTCTCCTTCTATCTAAACTCATCTTTCTTCTTCTCTTCTTCTATCCATCTCCCTCCTCAATCTTCTTCTGTCCCTTCTTCTTCCCATCTCTCTCACTTCTATTTCCCTCTCATCAACTCCAGATTTAATTCTTGTCATTTTTTTCAGAATATTGTAATTCTCAATGAGCAGAAAAGGAATATAAAAAGCTTCAAGAGAAACCAGTGACTGCGCCAAAAGTTGTTCTAGTTGAACTGAGAAGAGGAATTTTGAAAAAGCTACAATTATCACTTAAAAAAAATGGTTTTCAGTTGGTGTTGCAGCCTCTTGAAGGATCTAAAGATTATTCAATATCGAGCATATGCAACTTTATTCTGTGCCTTAAATAAAGGTGGATTTGGAATAAGAAATGCCTTTGCAGAACCTTTGATAAGAGGACATGTATCTACCAACAAAATTTTGGTGTTTCTAGAATAATATGTAACTAATAACATAGAGCTAACCATGCTGAAGGTCAATTTTGTGAATATTTAAAGCCATTGACAAGAAATTGATGAAAGCAACAGTAACAAAAAACTAAAGAAACTTCACCCAAAAAAAAAAACTAAAGAAAACAATAAAGATGAAAATGATAAAGTGAGCAAAAAATATGTACCTTCTAGACACACCAGCAAAGCAATGAACCAAAACAGACCCCTCTTTTCTACTCTTATCAATGAAATCCAAAGACACGTCCAAATAATCCAACAAATCTTCCCTCTCCATATCTCTCAGTGGAACCCCCATCCTCACCAGCTTCAAATCCTTGCCTGCATATTCCAACAAGTACAAGAGCTTATCGGACAACAAGCTACTTTTTGTCCCATCACCAGAATCATCCTCAGAAGCTGTGCTACCACCAGACCCACTAACATAGACCTTCTTAATTTCCTTTGTGGGAATTGTAAGACCCTTCCGCCATTCAGAGAAAAATGATATTGATGCCGAACTCAGAACTGATAGAATATGTGTGATATTGGTGCTACCATTTTGGAGAATTTCTGCTGCATCACTGATGTTGCCAATGAATAGATTCTCGCGAACAAGGTACGGCATGACCACTAACAAAGAATGGATTTTTCCTAATGAAAATATGAAATCCTTGTTATTTCCCATTTTCCCTATGCTATTTTGGTTGATAATAATCAACCATTAATCATATCAAATTCAACAAGATCATCCAACTTACAAAAGGAATCCAAACAAGCATAATAATGATCATCTAACAAGGTCATTCACAAAACATACAAAAAAGCAAACCCAAAAGAGAAAATCCACTTCATCCATCCCACTCCTCATCACCAACATCATTCAAACTAACATCACCATCATCCTTATCCAAAGAATCAAATGGAGAAGGGGATTTTGCACTCAAATTGGAAAAGGAATACAAAAAAGTTGCAATAACAAAAAAAAAAAGTAAAACCCAAATAGCCAATTGTACTTTTCTGCCCAACGGTACTACCAAGTTGCAGCAAAATATTAGTCTAACACTACAAAAATCAAATACCAACCCAGCTAGAACAGTGAAGAAGAAGAAGAAAAACTGAAAGAAGAAGAAGAGAACAAAAACCTCCAAGCTCGGGTTCCTGCAACTTCTCTCCAAGCTTCTCTACAACCACCGAAATGTCGTCCAATTTAGTGGTTTGCCGCCGAAATCCCCAATCAGAGCAGCCTAGGAATTTTTTCAGTCTTTCAGGGAGAGAAGAGGCAGCAATCGCGATAGAAGAGGAGGTCTGATAGCTTTGGCGTCGTTTTTTAAGATTTTGAAACACTCAGCCCATACGATGTCGTTTGGGTCTCAGAAACTTTTTAGCAAAACCTAAAAAGTAATAAGAAAAGGTTTTTGTCAATTTTGATACAAAACCTTGGTCTTTGTCTCATTTAGGTACTCAAAAACTACTATTTGTTGGCCAATGACCATTTGGTCTAGTAGATGGCACACAGTCTTCCTTTCATGGATGTTAGTTAATTAATCATTCAACTTGATTATGTGAAAAATGATATTGATATCGGTTTTTAAAAGGGCCAATTACAAATAAATTAATAAAACTTTTCACAATTACATATTAATCAATGCACTTTTTCATAATTTTATTTTAGTTACTGACTAAAATGAAAAAAGATAAATTACAATAGATTAATAAACATACATTATTTTTCAAATTTAATTAGATTTATATTAAGTTTGTGTTTAATTGCTAGGCAGCAAAATGATTTAGGGTTTAGCTTTTGAATTTTGGACAGAGACCTAAACCCTAAGCCATAAGCTCTAGAATCCTAAAACCTATTTCTAAACCCTAAACTCCATTTATATATCATGCATCTCATTTCTATACCCTAAACTAAATCAAATGCAACGTTGTAATTTTACTCCTAGAAGTAGTAAAAAAAAAAGGGATTAGCAATTTGGTATTTTCTAATGCATCAAAATACATGGCATCATCAAGTGTATTAGACTTAGTGACTAAAGTGGAATATAATTTCAAAATCCATCGACCATTATAGGAAAAGAAAATTTACATTGACCATTATGTAATATTGAAATGTTTTATTGATTTAAATGTAATTTTCTATTTTTCAAAAATTAAAATAAAAGTGATATTAAAAAATTTACCATGTCGGTTGCATTTACAACCGATATTTATGTAGATCATCTATCAATGATTTTGTAGTAGTGAAGGTTTAGGAGATCGAAACTCAAGCTCATTGATTAAGTGACTCCTAACTCAGAGATCATCAAAATATCACAATAGATATTGCAATAGTTAATATCATTAAGTCAAAAAATCATGCAACATATGGCAAAAAAACATGCATCTTTTTACTGCAACAATATTTACTATCATACATACATACAAGAAAAAGGTTTATACACAGGGTGTGAGTTTTCCCCTATCTATAGTCTAAAACTTAACCTTTTTTATAGTGCACCGTCTAATTCACCAATGCTCAAGATTATTTCTTTATGTAATTGGAAATCCCAACAATAACTTAGTCACAAGTTAATTTTGGCAAAGTTCTGGCTTGATCTTTCTTTTCGGACATATGTCCCTAGAAAACAAAAACCAATCTAATAAGGGTTTCTTCTTAAGTCTAAGCTAATAAAACCAACTAAAAAAAGGAAAAACTTACAATAAAGAAAAAAGAAAAATGCCAGAGTGAAAATGGGGAAGGGATGCCTTTATTTATAGGCTTATGGGGTGAAAAATGGAGGGATCTAGATCCTTTGGGCAGATTGAATGACTCAAATCCGTTTTGGTTGTTGCCTAGGATTGGCTACAGTGGGTGGCAAGAATGGGTGGCTAAGATTCTATCCAAAAACCAAGATCAAGGGATGAGATTGAGGGTTAAAGAAGTGTCAACACAAAAAACACCAAAATAACGTCGTTTTGGGCTATGCGAAAGCTTCCTTTTGTATTTTGGGTTGGACAACTGAGGTTAAAACCAAATGCCACATCAACATACTCCTTTGTTTTAATTACTAAAATTCTTCAAATTTTGAAAATTCACCAAAAATAGTTCGAAATTCCAAATAATTCTCCAAAAAATCCTACATATTGATAAATACTTTTTATCTAAAGCCTCAAAAAAATATTTTGACTTCCAAAAAAATTAAGAAAAATCTCACTTTCCAAACTAATTTTTGGAAATTCAAAATAATCCTAAATCACCAAACTTTGGATAAATCACATTCCTTTCTCCAAAATTCAATTCCACTCCACTAAACCTTCTGGAATTTATTGAGATGAGCACCCTCCAACCATGATCTCTCTCTCAATCCAAGAAAAATTTTAGAACCATAAAGTTCCTACTTTGCCAAAAATAAATTAAGGAAATTCTAAATCCCTCAAAATAAAATGCCGAAAATTAAAGTGACTAAAATTAAAGAAGGGTAAAAAATTCAAGGCGACCACATAGCCACAATTCATGGCTCCCAAACCAAATAAAATTAGCCTAAGAACCTATTCAAGTATTCAGTTATGATTCCAATACTGTGAGGTCTTTCTCTCATCCAATGTCATGATTTTATTTCTGAAGTATGGAATACAAGTCAAAACTCCAAATATAATCTCATCAATATGTGACTCTAATGCTTTGGCCAAAAACTTTACGAGCTTTCTTTCTTGGGACATATCTTTTTTTACAGAAGGTGAGAAATTCCTTATTGCAAACTCATGTTTTCATATGTGTATCAGTGTACCCGATAGGGGTGTGATTTGGATTGGAAAATCCGAATCCGACCGATTCCTATCTGAAAATTTCCAATTTTATTCCGAATCCGAAATTGCCGAATCCGAAAAATTCCGAAATCCGAAAATTTCGAAAAAAATTGGATTGGAATTGGAATGTTTATGTAAATTCCGATTCCGATCCAAAAAATTCCAAAATGTTCCGAAAACATTCCGGTCCAATATTTCCAAAATTATGCCAATTTATTCCATATTATATATTTTATCATTCATTTAGTATGATACATATAACATATATTTTAAAAAAGATGACTAATACTATTAATATAAACATATGTATATTATAAATATATGTGTATCATAATAACATAAATGGTAAGTTGGTAACACAAACACCTACATTTTTCCGTACATGTAATTACTATTTTTTTTTATTAGGGAGGGGAATTGAAGATATGAAGCAATTCTACAGTTATTCCAACTGGAATATCCCACCAATTGTAATTACTAATTACTAAATATTTAAGCTTATTATTTTCAAAATTTCAAACATGATATATATATATGTGTGTGAGTAACATGTATCTACTAATGACATTTATTCTAACAATGTTGGATGAGCTCCAAAGATTAATCCCCCACCTCTAAGATATGTGCTATTAAGCCTATTATACATTCATAGTGACATTTATTTCTCTTATATATTATGTATGTTATAATATATAATATATACCATTAAACATACACAATATATATCATACATAATTTATTTCTTAACATACATAATCTAGCAATGAAAAACTTGCTAAATTGCATCTTTTTTTTTTTCCTTCTTTTCTAGATTTTTTTATGGTAATGGTATGAGATGGTATGGTTCTAAATGTTATTTAAATTAATATTTTGAATTTTCTTTTTAAATTGGACATATATTTTAATTACATTTTAATATAAATATTGAAATGCATCATAATCTATTGTCTTTTAATTTTTGTTTGTTTGTTAATTTCATCATTATTCTAAAAAAAATCCAAACATGTTCTAAAAAATATTATGAAAATGTGAAAATTCCGATTTTTTATTCGAAAATTTCAAATGTTTATCCGAAAGTTCCGAAAATGTTATATTCCGAAAAATTCCGAAAATTCCGAGAAATCCGAAAATTCCGAATCGGAATGAGATGTTGAAATTCCGATTTTTTGGAATGGAAATTGGAACAGAAATTTCATTCCAAAATTTTTTGGATTGGAATTGGAACACCCTATTTCCGATCCGATCCGGCCTAAACACACCCCTAGTACTCGATCAACACATGTAACATGTGTGATGAATTGCGTTGGTCTATGATGTGCTATCAAAGTACACCTAGACACATATGATGAGTGTGCAATTTGCATCACTTTATGATACTAACTTCCTAACCTAGAGTGTGGGAACTTGATATTTTATGTATTTTTAGTTTGTTTTTGTGTTTGTAGGATTAAATGAGCAAATGAGAGGAAATGAGCTTAAAAGACCAATTTTGGAGGTTTTCCTAGTCAAACTAGGAAATGAGGAGAAATCCTTGTCACACCAGGCAAGGTGCAATCCTAGTCGAATAAGGATTCCTGATCACATCAGGAAAAGTCATTCTTGAGGAAGAAGAAATCACCATTGCCAGATGTCATAAATAAGAAGTCCTAATTGGAGCAGGAAATTCTGATTGAACTAGGAAACTTAATCCTAGTTGGAAAAAGAGTCCTAACCATGTTAGAAGACATTAAGGGCATTATGGTAAAAGTGGAAAAAATGGGAAAAAAAATCTTGAGGAAATCTTCTAGAAGAATTTGGAATCTGTAAAGAATCTTTGGAGAATCTCATACAAAATCTTTTGGGGAATCTTTTTGGTCAAGGTTGACTTTAGGTCAAAGTCAATGGTTAACCGTGCCACATCATCACATGACATGGACCACACATGTAGCCCATGCACTATGGGCCATGTGCATAACCCTAGCCCAAAGGACCAAGGCCATGTGCGCCTATTGCAAGCCCAATTAGAGGAAGCCCAAGTTGTGTCATTCCAAGGTCCAAGAGCCCAAGCCTATGCTGCACTCACTCAGCTGATCCAAGGCCCAAGGAAGGAATCCTTCATGCTCAAGGGAAATCTTATACGATTCAGTCAAATATCAAAAGGAATCATAGTTGAAGAAAAAGTCAAAACCCTAGAAAATGAACATTAAATTTCGACAGTGATTCTATATTTCTACAAAGTGAATCAGATGTCATGCCATATATGGTTGGAAAGCTACAGATGTTATCTTTGCAGGGAATTTTACGGATTTTGATTCCGAGTTTTCTAGCTCAAGATATGGTCATTTTAGTAAAGGTAGCGCAGCAGTTTCGCGAGCTGAAAATAAGTTACACCCAAAAAGAGCCCAAATCAGCCCAAGGCCCATACTTGGCCGAAAATTATAAGTCTTGATGTGCAAGGAAAGTATCAATCCCACATTGAAAAGGAGAGGAAAGCTTCAGCCCCCTTCACTCTATAAATACATCTTTATAACACAAAAAGAGGGTTCCCTCTTGCAAGTTCTGAAACCCTAGCCTCTTTCTATTTTTCTTGCTGCCTACCCTAGCTCTCTCTCTCTTTCTTCTTTTCTTTTCTTGTTGCAGCCACCGCTCCCTCATTCTTTCTTTTTCTCACGCACCTATCCATCTCTCTACATCTCTCTCTCTCTTTTATTTTGTGCCGAAGCCTTTGGGAAGGAGAAGGACCTTGTAGCCACGCCACCACCTTGTGCCACCTTGCCGCTGCCACTTTGAGTCATCACGTTGTCGCCTCCACCTTGCTGTCGTGGCTTGCTCTCTTCTTTCCCTTTTATTTCCCTAATTTTAGTTATGTTTTATTTGATTGTGAATTTAATTATGTGTAGCTAAACATCTAGCTAGGGCTAGGATGAAGCCCTAGTTATGCTATTCACTTTTGCTATGGATTGTTAAATTTTTATTTATATTACATGTTGATAAATCTTGGATCTCTGTTATATTTGAATCTATTTGTTTTGCATCTTTGATTGATCACCTTAGGTTGCATGCATCTAGAATTTGTTATGAAATTAAATAAGCTCAAAAGGATGATAATTTTAATTGGTAACAAGTGAATATCCTAAGAAAATATTCATGAGAAAAGAGGTCAAAGATGACATAGGGTACATTAATTTAGATCTATGCTCTATGTGTTTGTCGTTCTTACAAATCTTAATAAATCTCACATGGTTAACATGCGCCTAGGGAATGCCTAACAAAGCTCTTAGGACACATGTCTAGATAACTAGCTTTCAGCTTAATAGGCTCTTAGTTATGCAAAAGAAGAATGATTGCTAGAAGGGGAATAACCAAAGTCTTTTGGTAGACAAACTTTATTGACATGTATGTTATTTGATTGTTTATATCCATAGTAAAGTGAATGGTATGCTTGTGGTGGATTCTGATCCCTAGTATTCTTTATTATTATTTCCATTCAAATCAATTCTGACACATATAAGACATCAATGGTATCTCAAATCTAAGGACTAATCAGTATCTATCATATCCTATAAAGTACCTACTTGACATGTCATAAAACTCCATTTAGAATCTCTATACGGTCAAATTCATTTAACATATTCCTTGACATGCATCCACGTACTTGCTCTAGTATCCATACACTATGGCATGAGACTCACGTCTCCTCAAGCGATAAATCATTAATATATGCTAGTCTTATCGGAATGTTAATATTTAGTTAACATTCTCTTTCTCGACTAGAAACATTTAGGAATCTAAACATAAGGCCTCATGAGTTTCAATGACTAACCATTTAGCTTACCATGTTCCACTCTTAGATTCCATAGATGCATATATTCATTTACACATTGATCCTCGAGTTCTCAGTGTAATGAATAATGAATATGCCTATTAATATGTTTCTATATTATATATTAATTGAAATAGCCATTGAGTCGCATCAACAAAAATTACTATTGATTTTAGTGCATATTTCCAACACTCCCACTCCCACCCCACCTCATTTCCCCTCTCTGGCCATGGTTCGATGACTCCCCCCTCCCCTACACCAGCCACCTTTCTCCCCCCTCTTACACTTCTCTCTCTCTCTCTCTCTCTCTCTCTCTCTCTCTCTCTATATCTTTCTCCTTCACTCTCTTTCTCTCTCTACTAGGCGTGAACGTACACCACTGACACACCTTGGATTTGGCGGTGTTCACACCTAATAGAGAGAAAGAGAGAGATGTGGTAGAAAAGAAAAAGTGTCGCCAGTGGGGGCAAGGGATCGACGACGAAGGAGGGGGCAAGCTAGAGAGGGAAGAGAGGTGGGATGGGATGGGATGGGGTGGGGAGGGTTCTGCATCCTCCCACCCTTTTTTTCATTCTATTTAATTTTTTTAAATTATTTTATTTTTATAACTATTTTTTAATGATGATTTTGGCCCTTAAATTTGATCATATTTGGGTCACCTGATCAACTTTTAATGGAGGTTTTCACAGAGTTAACGAAAAACCCTTAATTGAGTCAAACAGTAGATTATAATAAGAAATTGGTACAAAGTGAATTCGGCATACTGCACTACGACATGGGTTATAGTCGGAGTCTTTTTTCTAAAATGTTTCCTCTATATAATAAAGCAAGTGAGGTAATACAAAGGTTAAGAGTAATACAATTGAGAAGAGTTTTAACGAAGAGTTCCAATTGTTGTTATCAAATAAGCTCCTTATTGTCTGGGAGCTGTGTGCGGCCTTTAGGTTGTACATCTCGAAGATCATGTTTGCATTTATTAGATGAACTGTTCCTCCATTGCGCTTAAATTTATTTTCCAACACTTGTCTAATCCACTCATTATTCCGGATGAAACTCGAAAAAGGCCCAAGAATGAGCTTTGAGACCCAAGAAAAAGAACCCACTTCACCAGAAGTCTATAGATTGTGTCAAGGCAAGCAGGGTCTGCTGAATGGTGGTGGGATGCAGAAGTAAAGACAATTGATGAGGAAGAATGAGATTGTTCAAAGATAGAGAGAAGATGAGACCTTCATTTATTGATTTGTTTCAGCTACTTGGATGATCAATTGCAAATCAAAGGAATTGCTTTTATACAAACAAGATGTATTGTTTCTGTGTACTAGCTAACCTCAATTTTTTGTTCAATTTTTAATCCTTACATTGTTATCATCTCTCCATTCTCAAAATGAAAATTATTTTCTTTTAAATTGCCATTTGAAGTGGTTGGAAAATTAGCAAAGATTGTCCAAATAACATTACTCTTTGTTGTGACAACTAATAGTGTGAAAGTGAGAAATTTCAGTCAACATTGGAAATAAGTAACGTGAAGTAAAAGACATATTTAACACACTTGCACAATTGCGTAACATTTAAGAATTGCTCATTGGCCAGAAAGAAAATGAAACGACTCATACATGTTAGAAAATAAGTAGTATTTAACTGGGTTTACTTAATGGCAACAAATCCTTTGACCCAAAAAGAGTAGATGACCATCCCCAATGATTTATGAAGCTGGCATATAACTAAAATTAATTAATTAATTAATAAGTTGCCGTATTTGATAAGATTCTTTGGAAAGACAAGTTAATGAAGGTAGGCCAAATTATAAACCTCCAATCATACACGAGGAAGGAAGCACATTCTAAATTCTTGGGACACAAGATTGCCAAGTCAAAATTGCATCCAAATCGTTGAATAGGTCCATAGCAATATGGCAGCAACCCTCTCCCCCTCTTTTAAAAACTATGAGCCATACAATGTAGAAAACTTTCCATACAATACTATGTCTCAATTTTTATCTCTCTTATCATATAACTTAAAAAGTGCAAAAAAGAGCATATAAGTCGTATGTATTTATCTCTCTCATCCCGACCTTCTTATCACATAACCCAAAAAGTGCAAAAAAAAGCATATAAGTCGTATGTATTTATCTCTCTCATCCCGACCTAAGAGCTAAAAAGAGCATATAAGTTGTATATATTTATCTCTCTCATCCGTACTCTAATTCATGTGATAAAAATGTGAGGCAATCCTTTCTCTTATCCCATACAAGGAATAAATCCCAAATACCTGGAACACAATCAAACATTACCGATCCAATTTGCATTGTAGTACCTATACCTCGTTTCCCATCCTTAAGGTCTTCTCTGATAAATTAAAAAATTTTAAAATATAGAAAAACCTTCTGAAAGTATTCTTCAAGACTACTTAAGAATAAGCCACACATTCTAAAGTTTTCCAAAGTTTATCTCCAGGTTACAATTCGTTAATGAAGATCACACAACTAGAAAAATTTTCCCAAATTAAGGTCGTCATTTTACTTCTCTAGTGCTAACAGAAGATAAAATAGCTAGAATGTATCAGTAACCATATAGACAACAAAACATGAAAGTTACAGTCCCTTGACATAACCAGAAACCATATTTCAAGAAAACAAACCAGAGGATCAAAATTGAGACTTTACAAATGAAATTTCATGGTCAATCAGGAAAAATAGGTACCCAATCCTCTCCCTCTTTCCAATTGCATCCGCAATTCCAGCCAAATGGGTGTAAATCTATCCATAGGACGGATAAACAAAAATAGTCAGTACGGTTAAGCATTCTTCGCATCACAGAACCATAACATTCATTATAGTATCATAATTGTGAGCACCGGAAAAGCACACAATGTTCACTGATCAGCTAGGTTAGTTACCTCAGCAAATGCAGAGGTCAGCAAGTACTTGGTGAAGCTCTAATGAAGGCTTTCACCGCTGCATAAAAACCAACAGCTAAGATTGGAATTCATAGACACCGAAACATTGACTAGAAATAAAATCGAAGGACACGTTTATTCATTTCATGATTTGTTTTCCTAATTCTGGATACAATAATCCTAAACAATGGTTTAGCTTCGGAACAATTAAGTCAAGGCTCAGGTATTTGGTTGATCTCAAACCTGAAATATTCATCTTCAATCTTCCTCTTCCTCAAAGTAGATCAATCATCAACAGGTTCTAGGAGTTCATCTCCAGCTAAAGAATTGCAGGAACATTCATTCCTGATAAGAAGCCATTCTGGAATAAACCAGTGAAGCGCAAGCTCCAGATGATGGTCCACACTATTGATGTTTGCTTGATCTCAAAGAAACTGTCCATCCATTTTCTGATTTTCCTCTGAAGAAATTAATCCAAAAAGTCCTTATCTTTCTCAGCTGCATAATCTAACTGTGCATGCCACAGCCTGTGCCCAGTATTTGAGCCTTGCTTTCACATCCTCAGGATGGTCACCTGGACAAGCAAAAAGTCACCAAGAGGTCAGATATTTGAAGATTCATTATGTATTGAAACAACATTAGAATAACAACAGAGACCCCAACTGGGGACAAATTCAAACCAAGACTCAATGTAGAGTAACTTCACCAATATCTCAAAATAAGGCAGAACCTTCAATATTAACCTCCACATCAATCATACCACAACTGACACTTTTAAAAATAGAGGACCCAGTTCATCAATTCATCCATAGAAAACATCAAACAGACCAATTTACACTTCCCAAATTCCATTCAAATAATCGATAGTCAGACAACAAATTCCTAATTTCATCTTGAGTTCATATCTAATCACAATCCAGACCCATAATACACTAAAACAAAGGGAGGACCTGGATCATCAACAAGTCACAGCCAGCTAACAATGTCACAGATATGTTTAAAACCAAAGAAAGAAAAAACCCAAAAAAGAAAAATTTACAGAAAAGCCAGATGACTCACCAGGACTAGAGATCTTCCAATTGGCAATCGGGCTAGAAACCGAAGGGCACGAATCGGGTGAGGACGCCGCCGGAGAGTTCTCGGGAGACTTCTGGTGCTCGTCCATGAACTTCTGGCTCATAGAGTAACAAAGCTCAAGAGCAGGCAATGTGTTGCAGAGCTCAGGAATCTCATCGTAGCTGAACCCAAAGCCCAGATCCAAGCACCCTTTGAGCTCATCAAGGTCCTCGTCCGTCAAGCTCTTGGTCCTCGTCAGATCGTCTTCGTCCACTGCCTCCACATACCCTTCAAGCAAAACCTGGTTCTTCTTCTTCTTCTTCATGCTCTTCAGCTTCGGCCATTCTGCTTCTCTTTCTCCTTCTACGAATTCTTCTAGCGGTTGATTTGTCATCTCATCTTCTTCTTCTGGGTTCTCTTGGAATGAGATTGCTGAAGAAACCCATGATTCTGAATCACATTCAAAGCTCCTCATCTCTCTCTCTCTCTCTCTCTCTCTCTCTCTCTCTCTCTCTCTCTCTCTCTCTCTCTCTCTCTCTCTACTCGTAATCACACTTTCCTAATTACTTTCCCGTGAGGAGAGAGCAGTGTGTGTGAGAGAGAGAGCGCGGAGAGAGTCTGCTTTTAAAGCTGTATCGAGAGTTCGCGACGGAAGCAACTAATTATTATTTTTTATTTATTTTTTTATTTTTTTGAAATTTCCACTTTTGGATGTATATATGTTATAATATATGTCATGTATGTAGCACATCATACATCATCATACCATTCATACATACATGGCACATCGTGGACTGGGTGTGGATGTGTATGTCTAAGCCTATCATCATCTAAATTATTGTCTGTGATGTGTGACGTGGACAGGACAGCTGTACTGTGGTGAGAGAGGCTGATGAAGACAGAATTGGGAAGTTCACACGTGGTGATCGTCTGGACACGAAAAGGCATTGGCGTTGCAGGTCCAGCATGCTGTGGCTGGATTTGTTTGCGTGAGTCTCGTTCAATTCGGATAAAAATTTGGGTGCGAACGGTTGATCACGTCGTTTTACTCATATGAATTATAATTTATGATTAAAATTGTATAATTAAAAAAAAAGTTAAAGTTTTATTTTACATTCTTAATGTATGGAATAATTTTGTTTTATATTTATCAAGTATAGTCTAAATTTTTTTAATTAATTATTGTTCATGATTAAATTCAAAACTTTCTCTCATAAAAGGACATTGAATTGATTGTCTGCTAAACTAAATGATCATTAACAACATAGTATGAATTAAGAATAAAATTTTTTAACCATATTAACATAAGAATCTGTTAGATTATAGAGTTTAAAAACTAAAATTGTTGACCTAAAAGACAACTAACCAAGTAAATTACCTGAAGACCAAAATTCAAATAAAGGTCAACCCATTGCATCTATAAAAATATAATAAGTAAATTTGTAAAAAAATCTAAAAACTGTCATTTACACCAATTTATTATATTAAGATTCTTTACATCAAGTTTATTAGCGATTTGATACTAAAATAAAATTTACTATTAGCATAATGGCTTCATAGTGTTTCATCGAATTTTTCACGAATTAATATATTTTGAAAATACAGAGGTTTATGCTCTCACATAATTTAATGAATAAATATGATAAGCTTTAAGATCATTGTCGCTTGTATATATGAAAGACAAGGCACGTGGGAAGAAGCTATTTTCTTGTGAATAAAAGGATTTTGTTTTGATGTGAGTGTTTGTGCCTAAGGGGGAAGTCACCCACATCATTGAATTTGTGTTTGATTGATACTCGAATCAATAGGACAAAGAAAGGAAAGCCTTATCAATATCCAATAACATGGTCATGATCTCAATTCTCAAGCCAAAACATGGTCGGGATCTATAGAGTTTATCAATATGAGGTATATTCATTTAATCGACTCTTTTGGTATTTCGAGTCTTATATTTATTCTTCAAAGTTATCTAGAACTACTGTAATCTTGAGATTGGTCTTTTGTGAAAAAAAATTACATTATCTCTCTTTTCTCCATTGTGCATTTAAATACTCTAATCCAACCTATTTAAAATCAAACAGACTACTCAAATTATGTGCAGTTGTTACATGCCCAGTTTAATTTGGGTTTCGACAATTGTCATACATTGAAATGTTATAGTTTTTTTATAAGTGTGCTTATAATAAGGGTCTCGAGTCTCTACTCCAATTGTCAATTGGTGTTGAGCATTGAAATTAGTTGTTAGTTGAAATCCCACCATTATACACCGAAAATTGAGTGATTAAAATGAAATATTGGTCAAAATAAATAAATAAATGAACTCCTAAAATTCAAAATGCAGGTAAGAATATAAGCATTATTGTCAAAATTGGAAATAAAGAAACAAAAATAAAACCCTAGCAAACTACAAGAACCAAAAATATTGTAATCAGATACGTACCAAATAGGCCCTAATATTTAATTCCTCCTAAATAATAATATATTTCTCCTTAATACATTATACAATGAAAGTGGGTGTGCCGTGTGCATGGAGCATTTCACATCCAAAATCCTTGTCTTTTCTTTGTAAGCTTGTAATTAATTAAACAGGGGTGTTCCTGCCCAAAATATATATTAAACAGGGGGTACTGTTTGGGATCCGGCATCTTTGGGAATAATGCCTTTTCCTATCCCATGTTCAAAGCCATCGTCAGTCAACTTGTATTGGCTTGAGTAAATCCTAAATCTTATAGTTTGGATTCTTTAGAACACTATAATACTTAATACTATTGATTTAGATATTCCTTGTCAGCCAAACCAATCATTGTCATTTTATTTTAATCCATAATTAATCCCACTTGCTAGAAAATCTTGCAATATACCACTCTACCAGCTCAGCTTTACTGTTAATTTGGTGAGCCAGCTGCCCTTGAAAGTATATATATGCTTTTTTTTTTTTAAATATTTTATTGTATAAATAATGTGTGTTGAATCAAGGTTGCGTAGTTTAGCTCAGATTTGCATTAATGACTTAACTCCGAAATATGCAACATTAGGGTTTAGATGTATATATATATTGGATCCAGCCAAACATGAGTACGTATGAGTATGACAGACACTTCATACAGTTAAAACGAACACAAAATAACATGATATAACCTAATATGTATGACACAGGTATATTTGATCGTGTTGGATATGAAGTGTAGTGTACGTTCCACCTATCAAACACAACACGATATGAGTATCAAAGAAGTTGTAGCCGGCACAAGCATAACAATGTAAAATAAATTAAAGTAAAAAAAAAAACCCATGGATAAAAGTAATTTGATGATGCTTTTTTCCTTTTTTTCTGCTAAGTAATTTCATGATGTTGTTGTATTGTTTTTTATCTTCATTCCTCAAAAGATAATACTAATCTTCCCTCTTCTTTTTTTTTTTCTCTGTCCAAAGCATAATATTAGTGTTTGCCATTTTTCTGTCGAGAGCGACCAGAGCAAAACCTTGGTCCTTTTTGGTGTTTCATGCAAGGTATGTCACCAGTCAGGGGCGAATCTACAATGGGGTTAATTGACCCCATGAACCTAAAATTGCTAGCTTGAGAGAAATTTTTGACCCCATGAAGATTGGGTGGTACTGGAAGGCATAGGGGCAAAAGAAGCAAGCATGTTGTTTGTGAAAATGGCTAATAGAGAAATGAAGAATAGATATCTGAAGAAGAGGAATGACAGTCACACAGAATGACAGAAAATGAGTGAACTAAAACAACAGTTGAACAGAGCAGTGTCGCCCTCGCCCAGTCGCCCCTGCTCCCTTACGACGCGCTGACGCCTGCTTGGCTGCTTCTTCCTCGCGACGCATTGACGGCCCCTTTCTGGCCTGCTCACTGCCTCAATCCGTCATTCGCGACTGCCGCTGCGCTGCTGCAGCTGCGCCTGCTACTTAATCTTGCCCCCATAATAGAAGGTTTCTGGATCTGCCACCGTCACTAGTCAGGGCTGATTATGGCCTGAATGAAATTGAATGTGACCCATTTGGTGATTGCGTCTAAATCTGTCTTTTATTCGAGCAATAGTGCGGCTAAGAAAGGAACCACCTCTTGACCTAAGTTCTTTTTTAGTCTTGGGAACAAGACTTTATAATGAACAATAAAAAATATGAATCGAGCGAAAAATAAGTGTAATGAATATAACAGAAACTTGTAATTAAATGGAAGAAATTTAAAGTGCATAGATTAAACGAAATTGAAAAGTAATAATATAAAGTGAGAAAAATTAAAAGAAAACTTGAATTAAAATGATTTTTTTTTTCTAAGCGACAAGAGCATAAAATAAAACGTTCGTTGACTTTAAGTACCAAATTTCAATGTTTTTTTCATTTTAACTACCAAAACGTTGATGTCATTTTACTTTATATACTAAATTTCAGTTTAAATACCAACTTTAAAATATATGGTTCTACCGAGCACTCTGTACTGTTCACCAAGCACTCGGACTGTTCATCAAGTGCTAGGTGAACAATGTTGAGCGCTCGAGAGATTTTTTTTTTACAAACTCAATTGTGATTGTCCAACAGTAACAAATTTTGTTTTTATTTGTTATTTTTTTTTCAGTCTTTTCGAGGCTTAAACTTTAATGTTTAGTCTCTAAATTGTATGAATTCATCCCCTAAACCTAAATCAAAAGCATTAAATCCTTATAAACTTTAAATTTTATGAATTTCATATAGTTACAACTATAAATGTTTGATAGTCATAACTATATAACAAACCGAAAAAAAACAATCAAACGGAAAACTACCGAGTGCTCCACACTTTGGCCTAGCGTTCGGTGTCAAAAAGTTCACGTTTCGTGCAAATTTGTAACCTAATCCAAAATATGTTGCTCTAGATTAATATCTAAACTAAAAAAAAAATAGTGTCTTATTGATTTACTAAAAAACTATTGATATTTGATATTTAATCTTAATTTTCTATAAAATAAATTGCAAAAAACTAATAAACAAGAAAACTAAATTGATACTATGTCTATAGAGAGCTTAGTAGAGCTTCAAACATAAACTAGAAACTAAGAATTAAAATATAGACAGACATGGTATATAGGTATGTGTGTGTTTTTGAGTGTGACAATGTGTCCTTCTGTCATTGATCGCTTATATTTATATGGAGCCTTGACGACCCAATATAGCTAGGCTGTCAAATGGCCTCAAATCACGATTCGTTAATTGTGGTGATTGACAGGAATTTGCAACCAATCTATGAGTTGAGATGATTATGATCAATCCTGGGAACTAATTGATTAGTGATTGGAGTATCGACTTTTTGGCACTTAGTTCAAAATTCTTTTCTTATGTAATTTAATTGCCACTTTGACTTTGTTGGCATTCAATTCAAAATCCTAATCGTTCAGGAAAAAAATAAAAATTAATTACTTTAGGATATATGACAAGCATTCTAGTTAAGTTGCATTACACCTATTTTAAAAATTTTAAAAATAAGGTTACTTTTGTAACCTTTAGGTCACCTAAATAAATGCGGTAGTCAGTTGTCCATTTTGTCATGAGCATTGCAGCAAAAAAAAAAGTCAGAGAACCTCATAATCCACAACATCTTACCCTTCTTAGTCTTAGCCTTCTCTCTTTCTACCATCGACGACGAACCCCAACCCAGCCATAGCCACAACGAACAAATTCTACTTTGCATTGCCGCGTGCTCTGCTCTTCCCCTTCCTCTTCTCCTCCTCCTTTTCTCTCTCTCTACTTCACTCTAGTAAGGTCCAGGACTGAGAGAAGGTGAAATTGGGAAAGAGGGGGGAGAAAGAGAGATAGAGAGAGAGAGAGAGAGAAAAAAAAAAAGAGAGAAAGAGAGAGAGCAGACAGTAGGTGGCTTGTAAGCTTTTCAGTTGACTAAGATTTGCTATATGTTTTTCAGTTTACGTTTTTGTTGTTGTACAGTTTCAGTTAACTTGTATGTTTGTTTTTCTAGTTATTTTGTTTAATTTCTGGTTTTCTAGGTACGAAAGACATGAAGTATGCTAGATGCAGTTATGGTGAAGAGGGAGTGATGCTTTGTTTGTTGGAAAGTATAGTTTATTTCAGTTCGCAGTTTCAGTTTACTATAAAAGTAACAGAGAAGATGATTAGAATAGAAAACCATAAATTTCATGTTTTTTTGTAAATTTAAAAGTAAATGATTATGAGTTTAGGGTTACCTTGAGTTGATTTTTTTAGATTTTTGTGTCAATGATGCTCTAATTTTTTTTGAAATTTTCGGTTTACTGTAGCAGTGTATTTGTTTTTAGTAAAGTGAAATATGAACAGTGATTTTGGCATGTGATGTTTTGTCCTTGTTGGTGGTGCATGAATGTTAGGCCTTCTAAAATATTACCTAAAAGTTAAATTTGTTGGTTTAAATGTTACTTACAAGTTAAATTTATGGACTTGAGTGTTTTTAATTAACTTTTTAAATTGTAAATACCTTAGAATTAACATACTCAAAAAATAAAAAGTTCAAAGAAATTTTGGTTCCTATAGTTTGCCTCTACTTGCACTTTCACCATCGTAGTATTTTTTGTCACTTTCGGCTTTATAGTTTTCATTATGTTACTACCTTTTAGTTCGGTCCAACCGTGAATTGAGTTCACTTTCATCTATTTTTGTTCTTTATCATTCTATATATTTTGTAATCATTTTTTTCCTTATAATTTCATTTTGTCATCACTTTTGTTCTTTTAATTTTATTATATTACCACAAAATCGACTAAAATAAACATAAATGACGATTTAATAAAAAATAATAACGGAATGCAATTATAATAAAAATGAAAGTAAGTTTCAGAAAACCCATAAGATAGTCCTTCAATTCCCCAATAAGAATTTTTTTTCTTGAAAACAAATGAATAATTTATCTCCAAATTAAAATTTGAATTTGGTTAAAATTGTTCTAAAATTTTAAACTACAAATGAACCAAATATAGAGTTGTAAAACAACATAGACCAAATCCAGCTTTCAAATCTAGAGAATACGTATAGAATACATTAGCTATCAGTACAAATCCAAATCTAAATCCAATCTTATAAGCCAGCCGAAGCTTATCACTTTTCAACTTATCAGCTGGTGGCTTATAGTGGGTCCCACACTCATATATATATATATATGCGCATCTACTTATGCATGATGCATATACATGCACTCCTTCACATGCCATGCATGCCATGAAATGTGTGTGTTTCATGACATGCCACGCGGGCATCTGCTATTCGGTGGTGATCCAATAAGACAAGAACGGGCGAACAACCCACGTGGCCCGTCACCATCGCTTAATTATTTCCCGGGAAACACGAGTCAGCATATTCGGTGAACAGAAATCAATACCACACAGTTTCAGGGTCCCACCTTACTCGATTCCATGTACATCCACCACAGAATTCCTATGCTGTTGATGAGTTCTGGTGCAATAGAGGCACGCCACGTAGTGAGATTAAAAACTTGGTCACTACAAGAGAGTTCTCGTGCACTTATCTTGCTGTTGCAGCATAGTTAGCCTGTACCTGAAAAGTAGGCATCAATTGCCCAGTAAAACAGATCTGGAGACTGGAGAGTTCTTTTGTAATCTCTCTCCGACCAATCATGCAACTTATTTTCACACAAATTTTAAATTATTTCATTTTTGTTGTTTACATATTAAAAAAAAAAAAAAAGCTTCACCTTTTTCTTGTTTCTTTTTGCTATGGGGCCCTACCTTTTTAATTCATTTCAATGATTAGTTATTTTTTTGATCTGATAATCGATTGGTAGGTTTTTTTTTTTTTTTTGCCTACTTTTTTATAAATGTTTTTTTTGTCTTTACATATCCACATTCACAAAGCAAACATGCAAATTACTTTTTTATTTTATTTTTAATTTTATCTTTTACAGCCTGCACATTAGACAATCTGCATAAAACCAATCTTCATCTAGAGGTATATAATAATTAGAAAAGCAAACATAAAGTTAAAAAAATATATATGTTTTGTTTGGGTTTGATTCATTTTTCTATTGTTTGAGGGTTTGTAGACCTGTTTAGCTGTGTGATATCACTGATATGACAATGAAAAAGGGTTTTGTTTCTGATAATATGTATATGACAAAGGTTTGGTGCACACTGCACAACACAAGACCTACGAACTCTATTCTATAGTGTTGATCACATTATTCACATCTTATTTTATGGGGTAGTGTGAATTGCCAATTATATGATAACAACTGGAAGAAAAGTTGAGAGGGCCCACCCCAGTTCCCATGTAGCTCCGACTATATTATTAGAGATCCTACTGACATGAAAAACAACCCAAAATTGCAATCACAAAACTGCTCAAGCCCCCCTTTGAGTTATAATGGCCTCACTTTTTCGTAGGGCTGTAAATAGGTTAATACATTGAATATCAAATTTGATGACTAGATTCGGTGACTTTCACACAATCACCGATTCAAAATGTGTGACTGCGTGATTCAAAATCAGTGAGTGTCATACAATCACCGATTAGAAATTAGTAACTGTCACGTAGTTATCATATTTAGGGTTTACAAGATGAAAAAGTGAGACATCTTGCTATTGTCAACAATGTGTTAGTAGTTGGTATTGGCTTATTTGTAATTTAGAAAGGTGGGCACTTTGTTGATGTCAGCGCATGAAGATTTTTTTTTTTTTTGGTCAAAAGTGCATGAAAATTAATGTAAATATATGTATCTTATAAGGCCGGCTTTCAAAATTTTTTTATTTAATTTCATTACATATTAGTCAATTGGGAATAAATTAGTATTATGAAATAGTACATTGACTAATATGTAATTTTTAAAATATTTTATTAATTCTTATATAAATGACCATATAGGGCATAAAATAAATTTAGATAAAGTTTTTCGGTTCCTTTTTTGTTGCGCAATTATTTGATTAGAAGGCAAATTTATATTTTAGTATCTAGATTTGTTAATCTTCAACTTTATTTTAATTTCTATTTGGTTTTCATCAGCCGAAGAGTGGCATGCCTTCACACCAAGGTCGGAAACCTTGCTCCTAACTATTAGCAAGGCGTTTTGGCTCCAATCACGGCCCTCCACGTGGCCATCGAATTTTTTGTGCTAAAACAGAACCGTCCAAAATTTAGTAGTTAGAACTTAAAATCTAAGTTAATAACATGTGCCAATCAGTTGGCGTATGAAATTCACCAAAACTTATAACATGGTAATCGATCAGTGACAACATCCGAATGTTGCGAGCGTCTAGTCTTTAAGACATATCTTTGGTGTTGCCAATACTGATCACTTTTCAACTTCTCTTGCTAATGGTAAATCAAACAATGCTTCACTTCTTTCCCTAAAGAGCACCTCCTTCCCCATCTCACAGATACATGTCATTATTTGTCTTTCCATTCCAAATAAATAAAAAATTAATTCATACATGGAATGAAAAAGCGAAAAAGGGGTGTTTAATTGTGAGATATTTCTGGTAAATCTTAGTTTATTAGAATCAGTGCCTGATATTTCCTTAAAGAGTACAATAATTTTAAGCATAAATTTTAATCTGTGTTAGTTTTGACTTTTAAAAACACCCAATAAGTGTTAATCCTACCAATCCACAAAATCTCAACCTCGGATATAAAAACGAAACCATGTTCATTTGGTATAAGGGATTATACTTCTAGCCAAAAGCTGATCTTAATGCAGTATTGAGAATATGTGAGGAGATATATATATATATATATATATATAGATTGAAGCAAGATACAAGTTGGTCTTATACAACATCAAAGTCAGCAAAAGTGTAAATACCTAAGACTCATTTCCCCGCTCAAGAAGGCTCTCTGTGTTAGGAGAATCACTGCCATAAGCCCTCTCCTTCCAGATCTTCTCCACTTCCTCAAATGTCAAGCCCTTTGTCTCTGGCAGCACCACTATCACAAACACAAATGCAATAACAGCCACAACCGCAAGGATCAAGAAAGTTGCACCAGTTCCCAGAGAGTCAGCAATTGAAAGGAAAGACTGGGCCACAATCAAATTCGATATCCAATTCACAGTAGCTGACATACCCCCACATATCCCTCTATATGCTTCGGGATATATCTCTGAGTTCACGGTCCATGGTACAGGTCCCATCCCCGGTGAAAAAAATGCAATGTACAGGGCTAAACCTAGAATTGCAATCCACCCATAGAGCTGACTTGTAGAATCAGATGATTGAACAAAAAATGCAGCAGACAG
The DNA here is from genome assembly GCA_003254865.1 of Dryas drummondii. NCBI lineage: Eukaryota > Viridiplantae > Streptophyta > Magnoliopsida > Rosales > Rosaceae > Dryas > Dryas drummondii. The sequence continues at coordinate 340,118 of QANW01006618.1, forward strand.
GATGATGAGTGATACAATAACACCAAATAAGCTTGAGAGGGCCAGCTTCTTTCGGCCAAAATGGTCAATGAGGTAAATGCCAAGAACTGTCCCAGCAGCATTCATGGCAGCCACAATAAGGGACAGTAAAAGAGCTAACTGGTTCGACTGGAAGCCAGCCATCTGGACAATTGTTGGGCTGTAGTACATGACTGTATTGATACCAGTGAATTGTTGAAATGCCTGAACAAGCACAAATTTGTCATCATATGATCATGCTGTCATAGCACATTAAATGGAATTCCTGATTAACAGGATAGTTTTGATTTGGTTAGACCAATTCATGTGAAGGAACACATACAAAAACAACCTCCAATGAAGTCAGACAGAGAAGTCAAAAAAAGGAATTGAATCTCTTAAACTAGAACTAGGAATTGTAAATATCCTACTTACAACCCTACCTCATCCTTTGTTTTCTTTATCTCTTGATTTTTATCTCCACAATTCCCTCATTGAAAGGAACAAAATTCAGTTTATTTGATCAAGCACAAAAACTCCAATCTATGTAACATACAAGATTGTTTGGAAAAAAACAAAAAACAGATTTTCCTGTTCAAAATTCAGTTTACTTTCCTAGATTGTCTTATTTGACAGGTGTACATACATATATATTGAAAAAAAAAAAAAGCATGCCAAAATTACTATATAAGAAAATCTGGAGCCAGAGATAGATACAGCTGAATAAGGAAGCGAAATATTTACATATAATTATACGTATAATGGAGATATATACTTTGTTTAAATTGGAAGACCATAATATAGAGCTGGAACAACTAATCCTGGACTTGAGATGAAATATGTCTGCATGAACTGTTTAAGTCAGGTAAGAAGGGGATCGTACAAAATCTGGCCAACTTTGCTCAGAAAAGCTGGAGAAGGCAACTGGAACTAAGATTAATATACCATGCATAAAGTACAGGGCTCCTGAATCACTTAAGGTTCCTATCTTGTCTAGCAAAATCAGCTTGTATTGAACATTTAAGGTACTCAAGTACATTAATCTACAAAATCAAGTTTTTGAAACAAACATAAGTACATAACTGACTTTAGAAATATTTGCTGTCAAGGCTCTCATCCTTCTAACACTAAGACGCACATTCATAATTTTTAAAGACAACCTTCCACTTAAAAAAAAATTACAGGACAGAATTTGCCCACTCCTGAAGTATTATGAACAATGATGAGTTGCAACAGAACTCTAACCAAAAGGAAACAATAAATATAGTAATCTTCCAACTAGTATTTAGCAACATATAGTGAAATTAGTGTTTAGTAACTTAAGAGTTTTTCAAGTAAACCCTTCATCCTACCTGAAGTCCCGCACCAGCCAGAAATGCAAGTCTGATTTCTTTTGATTTGAAAACCTGCCAATAGCTAACATCCTTCTTCTTATGGCGCTCTTCCTCTGCTTGAGAAGTAAGGTAATCAATTTCATCCTCTAATCGAGCCACATCATAAATTTTGGAGAGCACATCAATGGCTTTAGCTTTATCATCCTGCAAATTAAGATCCAAATTTTAACTTGATTATGCAGATGAAAGAAATATCTGGAGAAATGAGTGGTACTCTATTTTAAATCCTTTTAGGGTTATGAATCATGATTAATGTATCTCATTATCTCACGATTTTCTCAACAAGGAATAAAAGGATCAATTCCGAGACCTAATCTTCTAAAAAAGAAAAAAAAAAAAAATACTTCCTTCTGCTGGACAGCATGACTACAAGCTCTGGTTGACTTTGTCATGTTGTATATATGTTGGCATATTACTCTCTACAGTTTTTTCTTTCTTTATGAAGATGTTGATGATCATATTCAAAGAAATTCAAGCCTCAGGATGACATGGCACAATCATTGAAGATGACACAAACACAAATCCAATTTATTTTATGTGTTCCATTTTATACTTTTAATTTCTTTTATATGTCTAAGCTCTTAACTTTATTTCTGAGATATGTAACAAGTTAGGCATGGTTATCATCAATGGTTCAACCTGAGTGTGAGTGTTGGAGAATAAAAGCATATTGTGAATAGGTCCAAGAATATTTGGTTTACTGGTTTGTTTTGGGGTGCAATCTAGTTTCCTAACTTAAATGATTTGATTGTGATTTAGTTTTCTATCGCGATCAGCATTGTGCTTTAGTTAAACCCTTTCAGAAAAATGATTAATCTATCCCACTCTCTCCCTATTTTCTCAACATGAAATGGTTCATTTACTTTTTACCTTCATAAAAAGCCATCGGGGAGACTCTGGAAGACAGAGCATGAGAGAGAACTGAATGACAGCTGGAACACCTGAAACTCCAAGCATCCATCGCCATGTCCCAGGGACCTGCACAGACACTAACATATTAATACAGAAAGGTGAGATCCATCATGCTATAGGAAGTTGCACAAATTAAAAGCCATCCCGCCGCACCCCGAACTCCATTAAACTAACCTACGCAGCAAGGCCAAAAACATATGAACTATTATGTCAAGATTTTAGAAGGCAGTGACCAAACTGCCCTGGGATGGAGCAAATTAATGTCATTTAAAATGTATAAATTTCTGGACGGTTCATATCTATGTTACGTGTACCGGTTAAGATCTTGAAACACAACATGCTATATCATACTGAGCAAAGAAACCATGTGAAGATATAGTCCTTCAACAGATGTCTGGTCTTCTACTAGAATAGTATAGATAAACATAAACAACAGGGCAAGAATAGAACTTTGATCATGCAAACTAGAATTCGATGAATTACTTTTGAACCTTCGAAATCCAACCATGGATAAACCATTTTTTCTTTTTCTTCTTTTAAAAGTAGGTTCTTGGATTCTTTCTTTCTTTTTTATTTCTTAAAAAGGAAATTAAAAACATAAAACAAAAAATCTATCTTTATCTTAATCAAACAGAAAAAAGAAATGGAATTAAGTACCCTAAAGAAAACTTATAACATAACTATGTAAACTTTTGGTACTAACTACAAGTGAAGAAAAAAAGTAAACTGTTCAGATATGCTCCTTGATCAGATACACTACAATACAATACTAGCATGCTTTCAAAAATCACAGCACTATGCATCATCTAACTTAGGCAGGAAAGAACAGAAGAGGTTCCTTGAGTAAGTTTCTCAGCCCCAAACTCTTATCCTGATGCTGCCCCTTCAGAACTGCAAAACTGAAAACCTTTCATGCCAGTAATTGAACAAGATTAACATAACACAATTTCTCCTGCAATAACGTTTGCATAAAGAAACAAGTACAGTCAACCTAGCAACTTAGTATTTGAAAACCCAGTTTAAATTTCTACTGGTAAAGGGTTTGAAGAAAAAACATATAGAAAAAAAATAATGGCAGAGATTCATACTCTCAACATCTCATGATCTATTATCAGATAATCTTTCAAGTACATCTTCACTGTCCTGTCATTCAGTAATTTTAACGGGCTCATTTTCCATTTCAGATTCTATGAAAACCAGGAGCCTACTTTGACCAAGTGAAAATGAGACCAAAATATATTATCACCAAATGATTTCGAATAATATACTTCAATTCCTATGAAGTTCAGGCCAACAAACAAAATTCCTAAAAAGACAATTTCTATAATTGCTGATCTATTTTCCTATTTTTCTCTCATTTTTTTTTTAATTGGAGGGCATTTGCCTACATATATGCAAATAACATTATTAATAAATATTATACACTTCAAACATTGTAAGAAAGAAACATCTACAATTATGATAAGAACAAGTAAAACAAAGTTTCTCTTCTGCATTTGAGCAATTTAATCAGAACTACAAAACCTCAATCAGGATACTTTTAATAAATATGTAGTAAAATATAATAAACAAAATGGCTTCACTGGGTAGTCAGTTGGTAGCCGCACCTCACCTCGATGAGGAGGTCCTAAATTCAAATCACTCTTCCCCCAATGTTGTAACTAAAAACAAAAACATTTCCCAGAAAATCTATTCTGATACAGTAATATAATATCGAAAAAAAGTCATTGGTCCCATTAGACATAAGTTTTCCTTGAGAATATAAATATGTGATGCAATAATTCAATATGTACTACAACATGATAAAAGCAAATCAAAAGGCTAAGTAAGTCTAACCTCTGTAAAACCAAGATTTACGAGGTAGGAGAGAAACTGGCCACCAGTTATCATAAGAACATTGGTGCTCACTAGACCTCCCCTTATTTCTGATGGGGATGCTTCTGCAATATAGACAGGAGCAGTAACTGATGCCACACCAACACCAAGGCCAACCAGAAGTCGTCCCAATATAAGAACATATGGGTCTGGAGCAGCAGCCATGACAATTGCCCCAAGAGCAAAGACAACATCAGCAAGAAGAGTAGCCTTCTTACGTCCATAAGCATCATTTATCCAACCCCCTGCAGCGGCTCCAATAATAGCACCAACCAAGGCCATGCTTACAATTGTTTCCTGCCAACTTAAACAATCAGAATCAGACCAAATATTAACAATTTTTTTTTTTGTAGTTATAGAAAATTAACAAAGAAAGAAAATCAAGTAATGAGAAGGAGCCACTGTGACCCAAATACTAATATATGAAATAATGTCACCACCACCTCCCCATCAATCCAGGTGGGAGACCCCACCATTAGAATCTGGTTATCACGCTCTTTCTCTTCCTCTATTCTAAATCCCACTCAACTATATGTTAGGCAAAAGAAATGGTTCTTTTTCCTTCCACTCTTCTCAAGCATGAAAAAAGTGAAACCATGTGATATCTCCACCCCAAGAGAAAGCTTTACTTGAACACTAAAATGCTTGTACCTGAAGGAAACTACTTTGCTTGACAACCTCAAAATCATCTTTGATATACAGAAGGGCCCCTGATATCACACCTGTAATCAATATTGTTAAAGTTAGAGCATGCAACCCAAAACCAATTGGCAATGAGTGTAGAGACCTAAGATTTTGTATATTGTGATGCAAGGCTTCAAATTATTGATGTGTTCTTAACACAACCCCACATGTAATTGAATTGCGCCAAACATATGGCTCAAGTATATGGGTGACATGGAACAAGTGTGGCCAAATTGGAGCTGACACGATTTTTATATTCTCAACAAATATAATCGAATGTGGTAACATCTTCAGAGAGAGAAACAAAAAACAAAAAAAAGACCCAAAAGATCTTGACAGCTTAACTAAAGAGAAGTAGGATAGCCTCTAACCGTTGTTGATATTAAGTTCATACATACTATATTCTCTAGAAGAAGGCAGGGTCCTTGCCTGCTAAGAAAAGGTAGAATATAGCATTTAAACCTTGAGATCCTAGATTCAAATATTGCATCCCCGTGTGTTATCTTCATTGTTATATTTTTCTGGTAGTAAACATAATATTATCTTTTTCCCTAAAATGCAAATTCTTAAAGGTATGAATTTTAATCCCAGACTAGAGCTTCTGCAAATTCAAATATTCATTAGGATATGCTACAATGGCCACCAAATTGCCTACAAACATACAACACCTTGTGCTTGTAGTCAAAAAGGGAAAAGAATAAATAAAATGTCAGCATATGTATGCACAGAGGATAGTGTGTGGTCACATGTATGATGTATCTACACCACTAAAAGTCGCATTATTATCAGAAGAAATATGTAGGGAATGGTCCAAGCTGTAAGCTTGACATACATTGTTAGCCTATTCCCCAACAGTTTAAACTTTTGGTGTTGGTGGTTGTATTGTATTGCATGGTATAAAAACTTTTTTTGCAAGAGACCCATAGTTTGAAACCTCCAATTCCCCCTTCTTTGTTGGTTTGCAAGTGCAGGGTGGGGTTGCACCTATATGTTTGCCTCTCTACCTTGATATGTTTGTGACGCAGCGTAACACGCAATTAAGAAATATTAGGGAAAACCAGCGTTAATCTCTAAGAAAGAATCTGGAATCCACCAGAGAAATGAGAGAAATCTCAAGGTTTTTCTGATTGAAAATAATAAAACTGAAACTTACAAATAGCCAAAAGGTTGTTTAAATACGTTCAGAACCCTAGATGTTCGAAATTCAAAACGGAAATAAGAATGGAAATAAAGTGCAATTTAGGAAATTTATTCAAAAACACTAAATTGCTTATTTGAAGCCCTAAACGAAGGAATTTGGCCAAAATAGGCCCTCGGTCATCGCCTGTGGCGATGACTTGAATTTGTCTCGTCGTTCCCTTCGAATCGGTATATCATGGGCCCATTTTTGACATTGGGCCGGGCTGAAGCTTGTTTCTTTTCTTGGGCTTCTGGCGGTCGAGTTGTTGCATGAACCGTTCTGCCATTTGTTCTACATCAGTTTGGCTCTCAAAAGCCTCACGTGCACCCCCATTCTGCATGCGAACTTAGTAGACAGATGGAGAGGGAGAGAGAGAGAGAGAGAGAGAGAGAGAGAGAGAGAGAGAGAGAGAGAGAGAGAGAGAGAGAGAGAGAGNAGCCCCACCCTACACCATGCACACCAACAAAGCAGTGGGAAATGGGGATTGGAGGTTGAACCCAAAACCTCCTGCAAATAAGGCTCTAATACCATGTTAGATAACCATTGGTACCAAAAGCTTAAACTGTCAAGGAATGGGCAAACTTTGTATATCAAGCTTACAGTTAGAAATTAAACCTTCATTTAGGTCGCAGGTTCCGTGTTGTCCTCCCAGCTGTAAACTGAGAGGAAAATATATATGAGAATTAAGAAGTGAAAACTCATAGGCCAATGGTTTTTCTCCCTAGGTTATGTCAAAAGGAAAACTGGGGTTATGTATGGCACAACCAAAACCCCCCATCTTTCTTTGAACTTTTGGAAGCTAAAAGAGCACATCTAAATGCCATCCAATTTCACATCTACAATCCAACTCCTTTCTATTTGTGCCCCATAGCAGGATGAAAGTTAATATATTTTTGGAATACCCTAAAATCTGAAAAATATTGTAATATGTAAACTTCTATGACACATTGGGTAGCAATGTGAATCACTAACATGCACAATTGATATGATCTTAGTTATACTTGAAAGAAATTTTTGGGCAGAAGTTAATTTTCTACACAAAAAAAAAAAAGAGAGAAAAGAGAAAGCCCAATCATAATGGAGGGAGTAGAACTGTAGAAGTATTAATCAGTCAATGCTTGATAAATTTGAACTTTTAGGTTGATATTAAAAGAAATAAGAGTATAAAGATGAGCTCAAAAGAAATGTTAAAATATATTATTCGTTCTACTCCTTATTGATCAAACAAAAGTGGCTTTGTAAAACCAAAAAGAAAACAACAACAACAACTACTACTATACGCATTTGAAAAGGCACATATAAACATAAGTATTTGCATACAGAAACACAGAAACATGTACGTATATATGTATTGATTAAGAATTAAGGACTGGTTGCGGTAGTAGTACCTGTGTCGTAGCCAAAGAGGAGTCCACCAATTCCAGCAACAACAGTTAAACCCAGAACGTAAGGATTCTTGAAATAGAACATTTTTCTCTCTGGGTGCAAATCCAAGTACCCTGAGCTCCCTGGTAACGACCCCACCGACATTGTCGTGCTCTTTAAGCTACCCAATACCATTTCCAAAAGAAATTAACGCAGCCAAACAATCACTACTTCGATATATTAGAGAAAGCCCAAAAAAAAAAAAAGGGTTCTCTAGAATTTCCCAAAACCCCTCCAATTGAACCAATGATGGAAACAGAAACAGTACCAAAAAGAGCTCGGTTTCGAAAAATCAATGTAAGGTTTTTACAGAGATCAAGCTTCTCCTTTATTTGTTTTGTTTGGGGGGGGGGGGGGAGCCGAATCGAAGATCAGACACTCCGATTCTACAATGCAAAAGTTTGCAAGATTTTCCGGAGAAAATATAGGCCTCGCTGTGTTCCTGTCTGTTTGTGGAGCTTTTGGTTGCGCCAAGTAAGAAAGTTTTTGGCCCTGTAAGAAAATTTACAGACACAGATGGTGGCACATTTGGAGACCGTTAAATTTCGAGGGCAGGCGAGTTTGTTATCACCTGGCTGTGCATCACAGACCTATAGTGAGGCTTTATGTAACTGGAGTCTGACCTGCTGTCTTTTTGGTTTTTTTTTATTTTTTTATTTTTTTCAGTGACTGTTTTTTATCTTCTTAAATCTGTTGGGTGCTTAGAGCATCACCTGTTGAAATGTGCCAGAAATTATATTTTTGACGAATTTAAAGGTCAGATAAACGAGTTTGGATTTTATATCGTACTTTTTTTAATGATATCATGTATTATAAATTGTATATATACCATAAAACTGTTATGAATTAAGCTTTATTACTTTTTTATCTTTTACATTTTTTATAATATACAATTATAATTAAAAGTGTAAGTAAAATAAGGGCTCGACACTGCTTTTAAAATTATCAAAAGCGCTTTCAAATTAGTAAAAGCGCTTTTGATAACGTTTGACAAAAATAATTAGAAGTGCTTTTGAGTTATAAAAGCACTTCTAAGGGGTTTTTTGAGAAGCACCTGACAGGTGCTTTCTCAAAAAGCACTTTCAAGTGCTTTTGCATAAACAACTTAAAAGTTTTATAAAAATTTATATGTACTTCTTAACATAAGCGCTTCTGATAAAAGCGCTACTAAATAAAAGTGCTTCTAAAAAACAGTGCCAAACGGACCCTAAGTAGGCCCATAAAAAAATAATAATATAAGTAGGGGGATCCGGCTTCTCTGCCTTCCAAGTAATAATCTAAGAAAGTTTCAATATTGCTTCAAGCAATCCAATGGCTTAGAGGATACCACGTCATCCAGCATAAGTTTAATCCATTTACCAGAAAAAAAACTTCTCTGCTCTGACATTGGTGTTTTCCCATTCCCCCCTCCTTCCCCATCTCTCTCTCTCTCTCTCTCTCTCTCTCTCTCTCTCACCATGGGACATATCCCAGAAAGAAACATGTGATTTGCCTCAAAGGATCTATCACTTGTGAAACCCAAAAACTTATCATCAAACCAATTAAGTGGTAACTGCGCAGTTACTGAAGATCCCCTACAGTACTGATGGCTGAACCAATTTGGAATTTCGCTTCCAGGAAGACACATATAAAAGGAAAGAGGTCCCTGTAAAGTGAAAACAATGGTCTACTTCATTTGGGTTAACTTTGTGTTTGTAAGTGTCTGCGTGTTTGCTTGTGTGTGTGTGTGCGCGCGCGCAAGAGAGTGAGAGAGAGAGATAGATAGGGAAGGAGGGAGAAAGGGGAAACATCCATCAGAGATTCAGAGCAAAGAAGTTTTTTCTCGTAAATGCATTAAATTTACGCTGGATGACGTGATATTTTCTAACCCATCAGATTGCTGAAGGGACCAGATCTTATTAAAGGCACCAAACAGCACAATATTGAAAGGTGGAGGAGCCGGGCCCCCCTTACTAATTTTTTATTAATTATTAGTAAATGCCTTCTCAAATTAAGACGATTAGATTTGAATTGGATAAAATAATCTTTTAAAAGAATGATGTGTATTATTTAATTTTGTCACATAAAATTAGGGCACATGTATTTTGTGTCCTAATATAGCACAAAAGTTTTTTATATTTTTTTATTTAAATTGTTATAGTGCATTTTTAGAGTTATTTACACTCACATTTCATAATGTTTATCGTTTTTTCACTTATATTTTTTATAGTTTTAAAAATTATACATATATTTTCTGAAGTTTTAAAACTATTACATATAATCATCTATAATAAAATAAAAAATAATAAAAAAGTATATAAAAAGACATGCTAAGAGGGTGAAATGACCTAATAAGATTATTCAAAATGTAAGATCCAATTTTAATACAAATATTTTTTTTTTGTGTATTTATTGTTTTATCTTGCATGAGATTATACGTGTCAGTTTTGAAATCTCAAAAAATATATATGTAATTTTTAAAAATATGATAAACAAGTGTAAATAATCATTTTTTATTAGTATTACAATAGGCCAAAAAGAAAAAAAGAAAAGAAAAGGAGAACCGGAGAAGCCATAAAACACCGAATCAAAAATTTTGAATGGCATGAAGAGATGAACTGAGTCGAGTCTACTGGGTAGCGAGTAAAGCCTCCGCTGAAGAGGTCAATGACGATAGCAGCAGGGATCGGGTACGCCTTGCTAGCTCTAGGCCCGTCTCTCTCCCTCTTCGTCTCTGTCATCTCCAAAAAGCCCTTCTTGGTCCTCACAGTCCTTTCAAGGTATTCTCTTATTCTCGGTCTATTTCCTTTTAGGGTTCATTTTCCTTCTTGGGTTCTTGTACTTCCTGTAATTTTTGAAAATTTAAAATTTCGATTTAAGCTTATGCTGTAGTTGTGATAATAATTAAGCTCAATTTGTTCTGATAGAAAATGTTGCTGTGGTATGTTAAATATTTGTGAAATTTAATTTAGTTGGCAAATGGGAAGATCGAATTAAATTTTTAGTAAAAGGGATTTTTATTGAAGCAAGAATGGACTTAATTCACATTTTGTTTTTGGTGTGTGAAATATGAATAACATGTAAAATGGGCTGATTTTGCTTGTTGTCTAATTATGTGTGTAGTACATTGTTATGGCTTATAAGTCTCATCGTGTTATCGGGAGTATGGAGGGCATTTCTGCCTCTGAAATCATCGGCATGGTGGCCGTATGGCATTCTAATATTCACATCAGTTGCTTTTCAAGAAGGACTTCGGGTTCTTTTCTGGAAGGTCTACAAGTAAGTTGATATCGTGGTTTTCATTCCTTTTTGCTTGTGTAATTACTTGATGTAAATCAATGTTAAATTTTTTGCTACAGTTATTATGAATTGACGTTAAAGTGGAAAAGGTCTTTTCCTCTTACAAGGGAATTTGAGGCACAGTAAAAAGTCAGTGTAGATTTATTATGAACATTTCAAACATAGTTCCACCTGAGTAGAGGATAAATTGTGGAGTACTAAATAGACTTTTAGTATTGTTTTTGTGTTAACACATTTGAGAAATGTTTGTTCACGTACTAAATAGATTTTTAGTATTTTTTTTGTGTTAAAACATTTGAGAAATGGGATGTCGTTTTAGGATTAGACGGTATTCAAAGAACTTCCGTCACCATGTAAGTTGTTTGGTACAGGTGAATTATGTTGCTGTGATTTGAGTTTTTATTGTAAGGTGTTTCCTCTTTTTTTTTTTTTTTTTTTTTTTTACAAAATATCTGAACTTTTATTTCTCTTTGAGTGACATTTGCATGGTATTGTCTTGGTTTACTTAATGTCTGTAGTGTTTTTTTTTTTTTATTTTACAAAAGATCTGAACTTTTATTTCTCTTTGAGTGACATTTGCATGGTATTGTCTTGGTTTACTTAATGTCTGTAGTGTTGTGTTTGCTTCTAATCAAAGTGGTAGTCTTCGTCTTCTTGCAATGCCTTAGTTGCTCTGTAATATTCCTCTTCCTCATGTCTCATACAAGTAATTGTGCCATAGCTTCGCTGAGCCTGCAGTCGAATTATTCAACTTCGTAATATCATTACCTTGGGTGATTTCATTTTCTTGAATTTTTAATACACTTTACTGATTTTATAATACTAAAAATCTTACTGTTTTCTAGTAAACGGAACATTCTTTTATTTTATTTTTTAACATTAAATGACTTGAAAGAAACCCATCAATTTTCGATGATCATTCCTAAGTTTAAATTGCAATTCTGTGGGAGCTCACAACAACCTTTTAATTTGCATGTTATGTTCTCCATTTAAGATTCTGTTCTGCCTTTCTGTTTTTTCCCCCCTCTACTTTTTTTTATATGAGATTTTGTAGGTAAGACATACTTCACTAATACACATACAGTGATGCATTAGATCTATGAAATTTGGGTATTATAAATGGTTATAAAGGTATATAACATATCTTGTTTTCAATATCATTTTAGGAGGTTGGAAGATACATTGGATGCTTTTGCTGATAGAGTCTCTAAACCACGCTTATATCTGACTGATAAGATGCAAATTGCTCTGGGTAAGCTTTATGAGGCTCTCATACTCTTATTCATCGGATGTCAATTTTTTACCATATGTCAGGTTTTTCTGCAGTTTACCATTACATTTTAATCATTTTTATCTCAACTCCAAGTCTGGGGGTTCAGGAGGAGCTACTAAGAATTACCTCTTGTTGAAAGATATATAGCTTTTGCCACCTGTCATTAGTACTCTTTCTAAATAGTTTAAGAAACTGATGTATTGTTCTAACAATTGCTTTCTTCTTTTTATTTATAGCAAGCAGATTAATGTCATAATTCCTTTTTTTTTTTTTTTTTTTGGGTAGGAAACAGATCAATGTTTAGAACTTTGTGATTAACTCTATTGAGTTCTATTATGTCAATTTTATGGTTGTTATCATTCTATTGGGTTTGTGTTCTTTCAAGGTATTTTCCAATTGTTTTCAAGGTGAATGCCAACTGTACAGTGGTAGTTCAAATAGGCTAGCAATAATTTTTTTGAACCTTCTTCTTTCACTATCATATGTATGATGCATCTGCTGCATAGATAGTACCAAGGACGACTCATATAATTTTAAATTGTTTTTGGTCCCAACTAGACTGATTGTTGAGCTGATATCATTTCAATCAATTCCGTGCAGCTGGTGGTTTGGGTCATGGTGTGGCACATGCTGTGTTTTTCTGTCTCAGTCTCTTAACACCAGCATTTGGTCCAGCAACATTTTTTGTTGACAGGTGCTCAAAGATTCCATTTTTTCTTCTTTCTGGTGAGTCAAGCATTACAGTTGCTTCCATGCATCTATTTAAGGTTGTCTGATTTTAATTTCTTGAGCATGTTTGTACATATAGGTTAAGTGCATTTAGTTGCTTCCGACCTGTAAATTCAGATCAACCAATGGAAAACTGGAATGGAATTTTCTGATACTTTTGCGACAGTGATTTGGAAGTTGGCTGGTGTTTAGAAAAGTTCATTTATTCTGTTGACTTTATCTGTCTTGACAATTTTTGTCTTGTATGTTGCAGCAATCATTGCCCTTGCATTTGTCACAATTCACACTTTTTCGATGGTCATTGCATTTAATGGATATGCAGAAGGGAATAAAGTGGACCAGATTTTTGTCCCTGTAGTTCATCTTGTTGCAGGGATGGTGGTAAATGTCTCTAACCTCACATATTTATGGAAAACAGGCACAGACATACACATACAGTGTCTCCACAATGGCATGCCTTGCGCACTTTGTATAACTGTAGCCTTGACCATCCAACAATGATCCTTGAATTTGGAAGGTGTGGGAATATAAGGGGATGATGGTACCTTTTTGTTTTTGAAAGAAACAAAATTTTACTGCTTTTCACAGAACCATTACAAAACAGTGACAAGCAGTCCACCTAAAACATCAACAACCAAAACAAGATTACACCTTTTATCTTTAGTCTAAAAACAAAAAAAATTAATAGCTGCCTTCCAATCCAAAAGATTATCAGAAAAACTAATGTCTCTAAGTTCTGAAGAAAGTGAGGTGCACAGGGAGGAGATGTCGTGTTCTGGTTTTAAGGTGATATAACTTAGTAGTTCTGAAGTTAAGTATTCATTCAATTTCAAACCTTAAAAGCTTAACTATGATTAGTGGTGTTCAAATATATCAGATGTCCTAATGGTTGTGGACACAAACATGTGACATGCTAAACGACAAAAACACATTCATAGAACAACAAAAAAGGAAAAATTCCAATCTAGGACATGACACGGCAGCGCACATGTGTAATTTACATAATATATACAGTTAGCAACTAATTTGCATCATGTAAGATGCATACAGAAGGCGTGGTTTTATATGAAGGAAACTCCACACTTTCCAAAAAGTGTAAGGAAACAAAGAGCTTAAAATTATATAGAATGAGCCCGGATATGTACAGACAGTAATTTAATTGTCCAATTGCTTCTGAATAAATTTTTTTTTTAAATGAGATGTGTACAGTTGTCAGTCGTGTCTAATGCATGTATGAGGAAGTGTCTATGCATGGGAGCCTGTGAGGCAGTCATGGTCATGAGATGATGTATAAAATATTAAGATTTAGTATATATGGGAAAGCTTAACTCATCTTAACTAAGCCTTGTTCCTGTGTAGAAAAAGTAGAAAAAATAAATAAATAAAAACTAAGCCATGTTCCTACTAATAAGGGGAAAACAAAGCCTCAATGTTGATTCTTTTGCCATCTGTTGGTACTTTCATTTTAGTACATTTTAAAATAGTGTAACCATTGTTTGAGGAATTGTTTGCATTGCTTTCATCATGCTTTAGGTTATTGATTGCACATTTTTGTATCTTGATTTAGTGTTTATTGTTTTCCAGGATTTAGTTCTAGAATAGATCTCATTGACTTTTTGTCTTCTGTTTCTCAGACACTAGTTAATTTTGCATCAGGGGGTTGTATTATTGGTATTCCTATCCTCTACTTCGTTGCAATCTTGACCTTATTGCATTGTGGGAAGATGGTGTGGAGAAGGTTAACAGAGAACCGACGCAGACAGGGTCATTGATAGAATCCAGTGACTTGTGTACTTTCTCGTTTCTAAGTACAGATGTGTAGTTCCCTCGTCCTGTGTCTGTTAATCCAAAAGATCAAAGATGGCATCAACAGCTTCTGCTGCCTGAAGAAATGTTGTGTATATTATGAGGCCACTCCACTTCCAGCAAAGAACAAGATAGATTTTGTGTTCTGATATTCAGGGATTTGTACTTAGTATCAAACAGCAATACAGAGGACTTTTGTATACCTTTCAGACTTATATAAAGGTTTTTAGCTTTGGTTCATTCACATAGTCCCATGGAAGCATAAAAAAGGAATCTTTTTTGCATATGGTACACCTACAGTGATAAGCTGGTGAATAATTTAGCAGAGATTTTGTAGCCTGGAGTTACCCCTTGCCCTTCAAAGAACAAATTAAAATGCAAGGACCATGGTTTTGGTTGCTGGAAATTTGGTGGTGGGCCTGGTGGCAGCTCATATCTTTGTATCTTTGTTTCTTTGTTAGAGTAGTTGCTTTGTATATTATGTAATAGAAGTGATTCTATGGTTCATTTGTTTTGACTTTCAAATTAGTGTGGAACATTTTACCTTTCAATTCAAATTAATAACCATGTCGCAGATGCTTAATGGAGGATTTAGAAGATAAGGTGAACTATAGCTTGTGGGGCTTATGGATAGAGCACTTGAATGCCTGTTTAGGAGTATTTTTTTAAGTGTTAAAAACTCGGATTTGTGTTTTTGGTAGTGTTTGGTATATAAATAGCACTTTGACCGTAGAAGCACTTTTATTACTTTTTGGAGAAGCACATTCCTTGAGAAGCACTTTTAGCTCAAAGTGTATTAACAGAAATCACTTGCATTTTTGATAAAAAAAAAAAAAAAATGCTTCTAAAATCATTACCAAGTGTTTCCTAATTACATCCACCAGACTTTGAATGTCACACTCCTCTTCCCTGCCGCCATTACTAGATGGGCTTTAGAATTAATGAAAGAAAAATGCTTAATGCCTCAACTAATTTTTTAAACTTACGTGCTATCAAATTACTTGACAGAGTTTATCTTTTTCTATTACATGTTAACTAAGAGTTTTATTATTATTTTGTAGAGTCCAATATATGACTCCCATGTAACTTGGGGAAAAAAAAATGGAAAAAAACAAAGAGTAGTATGTTCTTGTTTCAATACCATTACTCAGATACTAAGTGAAGAGCTTAAACAAAGAAATTTTCCCTTAAACAAAGAAATGTTAAGAAGAATGGGTGGCTATTCAAGGCACATGACAAGCGACAACAATCGGTTTGCATGTTGAGAGATTGTCACATTACTTGATATGTTAATAATAATTATAATTATTGATGTAATTCGACCAAAAGAGAAAAAAAAAAAAAAACTATCACATCAGCTTACGTCATTCTTTTAACATTTCTTCTAAATTTTTAAGTTACTTGAAATTGGCCGGAAAATAAAATCACATTCCACAAAATTAGAGCCTGCAAACAACACCCCAAGAAGATCTCAAAATTTCTTATTTAATAATTAAGTTAACTGCAAGGTCCAACAAAAAAAAAAAAAAGCAAGAGGCCAAACGGGAGAATAATAAATAAAAATACAAAAATATGATCACCATTGAGATTACAGAATGTTTTGATTTACAGTGTATTAAGAAATGAATGCCAAAGGATATATAATTTTTTTTTTAAAAAAAAAAAGAGAAAAAGAAAAAATTAGACACTCGTTGACTATTCTTTAAATTTTTTACTTCATTATTACTAACCCCAAAACAAGAAGACTTCTGTTCTATAATACAAATAGAAATAATGTTGAATGACATCTTCCACCTGGAGTTTAAAGGGTCGGTTTGAAAACTTCTGTACTTTTAGTTCACTTAAGAAAAAACTTCCATACATCTCTATCAGTCATCTCCTTCACTAAATGGACTCCGAAAAAGGCTTCTTCATCTACCAGGCTTCTCAGGTGCCGAGCGCTGCTGTTGAAGCCGACATAATTCTTTTTTGTGGCCAAGTATACCACTCCATATGGAGGCCTCAAACACTGCTCATTTTTTTTAGGAAAAAAAAAAAAAGGATGAAACAATATAAATAGTTGGAAATTGAAATAGTTGGAAATTGAAATTCAGTTTGTCCATGAGAAAACATTGGATATGTTGCTTTAATGCCTTCACATAGAAGGATGAAAGGGGCTAAGATTGAAGATATAAAGATACTGACCTTCTTTATGAGCGCATAAAGCTTCTTCAATGAGGTCAACGAATATGGGATCTCTGTCATCAAGATAATATCATATCCGCCTTCTGCTTGTACTGTCTCGCTAGCCCTCTCCCACGCCCGGCTTCCTGAAAGCTTCCTTGATCTCCTCGAGGAAGATTCTTGTCCCAAGATGCTGCCGTCTTGGCTGCTACATCCATCCAAAAAATCCTCCTCAGAGAAGCTCAGGTTCATTCCTGTGGTCACTTCAAACCCATCATTCCGAACAACGGACAAAACTGTGGGAAGTTCTTCCCAGTCACCAGCATAAAAGTGCACTGACTGGGTCAGAGTTTGTCTTGAAGGAGTCAGGGGGCTCTCTGGCTGTCGGCTCTGCCTGTCTCGAGCTTGCTCAAGATTGGCAAGGACATTTGGTATGGTTGTGCATCTTATAGTTTCTGCATTGAGGTCTTGAAAGTGCACCGTGGAAGCTCCCTATAAAGCAATGAGTCAGGTAGACGAACATTCTAAATCAACTTCAAATATCTACCGCCCTGCATTTCTTTCATTATGCTTGATGAATTTTTTGACATATTTGGTTGGAAATTTATTAGGCCTTGAGTGGAGCCAGTACAATCCGTATGAACTCACATGTTATCCCATTAAATCATTGAAATTAACATAGAATTCATTAAAATAACACATCAATACTTGCATATATGACCAATTTCAATCACCAATACTTAAGTGAACAAAATGCAATATATACTTGCTATGGAATGTTATGTCATCAAACAAATTGTTAAGGGTTATAGTAAATAGGATATCTTCTTAAACCAGCCAACTTTAGATACAAGTAAAACTTTGTAGCAAAATTTACAAAAATGCATTGGTTATATCAGGATAGCCAGAAACTGAAACAAACTGTGACAAAAAGCCGACACCAGCAGAATCGTGTACAGAAACCATGGCTAAGGTCTTTTATTAATGCATACCTTCAGGCAAGCAAAAATCCCTGGAAGGCCATAGCTGCAACCCAGCTGTAAGAATCACCAAATAGATAGATTAAACCCCCAATCAATCATAAACAATTAGCTAAAGGAAGCATAGTAGTGGAGCAGCACAAGAGTGATAATGATAAGATTTCTCAACATGATGAAACTAAAAATAGAAAACTTGTTCGGAAACTGGAAATAGAGTTCAGGGACACCTTTTGGTTACTTTTACAATTTACCCAACGAAAACCAATATAGAGAATGCTTCTGAGAACATGATTACATCTAGCAATTTTTTAGATGTGTTATCTTGTAGAGAACAAATTACAAATTATTCAGTCCCCCTCCAAGAGAACATAAGAAACAATTGATTATTCTAAATTCAGTAATACACACAAGATGTGACAGAAGATAACCACTCTATTTTTTCTTTTAACAAAATACAGAAAAAGAGAAAACATGGCACTTTGTAATATCTAATAAACTGCTAAGGCCTCGTTTGGTGCATATGACAGAATTGGATAGGATAAATAGCTAAATTCATGTATATTCAAAGAAGAACATGGAGGGTGTCTTCCAATTTGAAGGAAGAAGATGGGAAGAAAATGGATTATTTAATCCCACCATTTTTGGGGGGATTGGAAGGGATAAGTTTCCCCTTATGATTAGTCTATTTTAATACATCTTATTCCTTCAAGTTGAAAATTCCTTCATTGAATACACATGAATTTAGCCATTTATCCTATCCAATCCTATCCTATGCACCAAAGGAGGCCAAAGTATAACTACAAAGTACTCACTAATTAAAATTAAGAACTATTAAGCTATGATCAAGGCATTTTGAGCAAAAAGAGTAAAAAGTCAGGGAAGCATAAAAATTGAATTTTACCAAAAAAAAAAAGAATAGAAAAATTGAAGCATGAAAAATAAGATAAATAGCATTTCCTTAACAGAAATACCTCGAGTACCCTTTTTCCTCGAAAGCTCAGTTGCCCATCTCGAATCTCATGCTTAAGGACGTTAACAAGATCAATAGAGCTATCCCAAGATTTCAGATGCCCTGCACAGTAAACAAATTTCCAGTTTTAAACTCAAATCAAGCAAGTTGATAATCCCTAAGATCTAAGGAGACTAATCTACTAACACTATCATATAACTAAGTACTGCCAAATTTGAATGGATGCTTCACTTTAAGTAATAGAATTTCATGTACCTACCATCTGGTTTCGAAGATATTATTTCTGAACCATTGAAACCGATGATATCAGCAACACTTACTCTTCCCTGAAAAATATTGAGAAATGCATTAATCAAACTTATCCATATACTTTTAAGTAACATTAATGGAAAACACACTGTTGAGTTGTCAATTATGTTGTTTCAACCAATATGACAAAATTTTCATGACAATGAAAACCATCAACACATAAATATGTCCAATAAGGTTTGAAACTTCCTACAAGCTACATACCACAAACCATATAATCAAATTCATATACCTCAAATTGAAATGAAAACATACATTCATCTGTCATAAGTTATAACATATGCCACAGGGAAAAATCAAAGAGATTTGGCATGCCACAAGGGCTTCTAGAACATAACGAGAAACATAGAAGAGCTGTAAAGATTTTCCACTCAACAGAAAAGTCCTGATTCAACATTATATTAAGAGGGCACTCATACATCAGAGTCCTGATACATTAAAAAATGCCCATCAGAAACTGAGCCATGAAAGGAATTACCATTGGGCAAGTTCTGTTGGTATAGATAGGTTATAATCCACGGATGAATCAATAGCAAGGTTTTTTTTTTTATTGATAATAATTTTCAGACTCCAATTAATCTTCCATAAAGTAATGAACTAATGATGCTTTTATAACAAGCCAAGGTATAAAGGCCAAACTAACAAATATTAGAATAAATACATACCTTGAAAACATTGAGTCCTTGCAAGTCAATATTCTCGCCAGCATACTTGTATGGGTGAGCCGTCTGCAGTATATGAGGTAAACAAAGTTAGAAATTAAATGCAACTTGATATATTACCCTCTTGCAACAAAAGCTCCAACCTAACAAACCCTTGATATAGTGAGGACAAGTTTTTTTTCTTGGGTCCATACATGTAGAATTAAGATCACAAATGGTCGAAGTGATGGCTAGGAGTAATACCTTTGAAGGGACAATCTCAACAGCTGGTGAAGGGAGATGTGACTCTCTCTCAGAAACAGAGGACAAGTTTTGGCTTCCTTTGTCATGAGGCACCAAACCAGGCAAACACTGTGCAAGCAATGATGGTGCACGCATTGTACCCTGATGTCTGGAAGACAGTTATTTGGAAATAAAACCTAGCAAACCAATTATCAATACATCAAATTAGTACATGAAGCATTCCTCAACCATACAGTTCTTGGCAAACCAATTATCTCTTTCTTTTTCTTCTTTTTCTTCTCCTAATTAGAGTTAGACAACCAACTCAATAACAACATTATTGAAGTCAATACAGTGTAGATAAGAGTTTGTATCCGATAAAATAGTTTTACCCCGTATATATATTAAGGACATACAATCCTGGGGGCTGTTAAAGATATTGTATATTTAAAGATTAGCAATTAAAAAAAATAATAATAAGAAATCAAGCGATGAATACGAAAAATGATTAAACACAATACCAATTGCTAAACATGATCACCAAAAGAGTTCTTAAAGACAAAATAAAGAAAGGAATATAATAAATCAGAAAATCGAAGGGGCAACTATTGAACTTTAAGAAAAGAATGGATCAGCAAACACAATGTCTCACATAACACTTAAGAAGATAAACAAAATAATTTTAGCAATTACTTTGATAACCACCCAAGTCACTTTCAAATTCACTTGAACAAACCCATCTCATTTACATCTATAGAGACAAATTAAGAACAACGAAAAACTACACAAGTAATCGGGAAAAACCGACATCTTCAAGACCATTCAAAACCCCTTGAAAAAAAACATTATACAAACCCGAGAAAAGGTTCATAAAAAGTCTCAAAAATCATAAACAAAGGGAAAAATGGATAATTGTAGAAAAACAAGAACAACCCACATCGTCAATCACCTCCAACAAGAACAAAAACCAACCAAGGAAAGGTAACTCTATCACTTGCATTCACTAACCAATTCAGAAAAACAAAGAAAATAGAAGAAAAGAAAAAAATCACAGATTAAATAATTTATTTTAAAAGATATAAAGCTTTTGCAGAAAATTAATAATAGTCATTTGACAACTTCAATTTTTGCAGAAAATTAAACCCGACCCATATCACCATACCAATTACATCCAAAAGCAAAACAAGGATACCAAAATCCATGTACAATTGCATTATACATATCAGAAACAAGAGACAAAAAAAAAAAAAACCAATACCTGTAGTCCTTTACACAGAGTCAATATGCAATGTTTAACAAAGAAATTCAGGACGAGAATCTGAATCCAAGGAAGACCCTTTTTAAATCACAATCCCGAAGATAAAAAAAAGAAGATCAAAGCTCTGCAATTTCAGAGAAAANAGTCAATATGCAATGTTTAACAAAGAAATTCAGGACGAGAATCTGAATCCAAGGAAGACCCTTTTTAAATCACAATCCCGAAGATAAAAAAAAGAAGATCAAAGCTCTGCAATTTCAGAGAAAAAGAGGTAGTGTGTTTTGTTCAAAGTCAAAAGCCAAAACCAAAGAAGAACAGCTTCAGGGAAAGAGGGAAGCTTCGGTTTCAGACCCCAACAGTAAAATGCTGAAATCCCGAAAGTAACACTGGAATTTGGCTATAATTTCAGGGACGGCCACTATGATTGCGGTTGGTCAGTGTCATTTTGGTAAATATCAGTAAAGCCAAGGGTAAATTTGGGAGTGAAGTCCTCGTGGAATGGAAGAAAGGAAAGTGGCGGGTTGGTCAGTTTTGTCGAGTTTCGTTCTCTCCGTGTACAACGGAGTGTTCGTCAACCGGGCCCACTTGGTTGACACGTATACATGGTCGGTGATAAAATCGTTCCTCTTTGTGAAATTGGTGAATGTCATGGTTTGGTTGAAAGGAAAATTCGTCCATATTTAGGTGCAACTGCAAGACTAGGACTGAGATTGACTTTGAATCAGTTATGGAGAACTTGGCAAGCAACAACTTCGTTTTTCTTTGGCATCAAATTGCAAACAATTTTAATACAAATACAAAGTGTAAAAACAAATTTATGGTTCTTAATATAAGAAATGAGTCACTGTAAACTATTATTTACCTACAGACTTATAACACACACACACATACTCAACTTACCAGATCAAGAGTAAGCCACTGTAATACAATTTTTGGACCGAAAATGAATCGGTGAAAGACCTTAATGTAGTATACAAAAGTTTTAATTACCTCTTCAACTAGGTTTTCTTCTAAAACTCAACACTCTACCGGATAATTAATCATTGAGCAGTTTTGAAAAAAGTTTGATTCCACTCTACAATAAAAATCATTCTATACCCTAGGAGGGTTTGAGATAAACTCGTCAAACTAAACCCTTAAAAAAAGGTAGAGGAAGTAGCACAGCGTTGCAAGAAACGATCACATGTTTTATAAAATTTCACTGAGCTCTCGGAGACGTTACTGAGCGCTCGGTATTAGGTACAAGCATATACATGTTCGCACCTAAACAGCTTCGTATATAGGGGTGGATTCGGATCGGTAACCGAACTGAAACCCCTAAACCGAAGACCGAACCGAACCCCTCCAGTAAGCCTTCATGGCAATCGAGACCGAGATCGGCAAGCTGGTAAACCGATGTCCGGTCAACCGAAGAATCCGGTCGGCTCGGCTCGGTCATGGGCCTAGACCGAACACATGTTGGGCCATGTTTTGGGCCACATTTTGGGCCATTTTTGGGCCTTGACTCCATTCACTAATTTAGTATAATATATTAATATTATGGTTTAGGGTATTTTTAATTAGTTTATATATATATGTATATATATTAAAAAACATATAAATTAAAATTATAGGGGTTTATAAATTTATATATGTTTTATATAAATTATAGAAATATATTATATAAAATTATAAATTATTTATTAGAAATGTATAAAAATGAATTATGTAAATGATTTGTTAAGTATATTCGGTTCGGTTCGGTTTACCGATGGTTTAAGGATATGGGAACCGGGACCGAGTCCGAACCTCCCGATTCGGTAGTCAAACCAAACTTCCGGTACGGTTTTATTTCGGTACGATTTTTTTCGGTATCGGTTGGGCCGGTTTCGGGCTTGGCCTCGGTTTTTCGGTCAACCCGACCCAGCCCTATTCGTATATGTATATATACAACTTTTCTTTTTACAAGATGACTGTTCTTTAAATAAAGAAAGTACACATTTTTATGGTCTTTTAGTCACCTTTTGATTTTATTCTTGATAGAGTTTAATACTTTAGGGTATATAATTCTACAGTCTCCTTTAATTGAGGGATCCCTCATTTAAAATTAAATAAGGGATTCTTTATGGGGCCCACTCCATATTATATTTTGATGATCAAAACCCTTTATATTTTAGGTCTCCATTGAAGGATCATCATTGCAAAAAATTAGCTAAATCGAAAACTATTTACCCATTTGATTAAATAGTCATTAATTCAAGTGTTTATTGAAAATATTTTATTCGTCTATTTACTTGATCAAAGTTAATTAGCTTAATAGTTTTCGATTTTTCTAAATTTTTGCAAGGATGATATTTGAATATAGACCTAAAAAATAAATAGTTCGGATTGTTAAAATATTATATGGAGTGGGTTCCATGAATGATCCCTTAAATAAAATTATTTGAAGAATCACTCAATAGAAGGGGTTTGTATAATTCTATACCCTAAAATATAGAATCATATACCCTAAAATGTTGAATGCGGTAAAACATGGCAAAATATCATAACAATATTCATGCCTGTTTAGTTAAAGAACAATCGTCCTGCAAAAGATAAATTAGATAGTTTATATGTATATATATATATATATATATATGTTTAATCAATTTGTAAATAACCAACTAGCTAGCAAGATACACTTGGATCGATAAAAATGAACTTAAAAAATAAGGTCTTTAATTTTGGTTGTGGAGCTTCTCTGTGGCAGCTAATCATTTAGGATTTTAAAATTAGGGTTCAATTTTCTTATGATAGCTAGGTTTTTGTCATTTAATTTAAACTTTTTACTTTTTTAGATTTTAAGAAAAGTTAAATGAGTCATTTTAAAAGTTTATGTGGTAAATGAATTATGAGATATTTTAACAAAACTAAATACTCTGACTCATATAGAAATTCAATGTTATTAAGGCACAATTAAAGCACTAATATTTAAGGCACTCTAGATAGCACACCACGTTTTTATACTAAACTTTAGCCTATTGCAGGCTTAGTCCCACGTTTAAGCTCTAATCTCCTGCGGCCTAACTAATGATTTATGAGGAATTTGGAAAATTAACCCATTTTGGAGTTGAGCACCACTAGATGGTCAAATTTCTAAGAATTAAAACAAAAAAATTAAAAGTCTTTAATGACTTAAATTTGGTTTCTTTTCCAAATTTCTTATGATTTATTATCGCTTTTTATTTTTTTTCTTTTCTCATCTTTCTTCCCAGCAGCTCAACTTATAATTAATTTATTCTCTTCTCGTCTTTACCCAACAGCCCAGATATTATTTCTCTTCTTCTCTTTCTCCTTATCTGCCAGCTCTTTTACTCTTCTATTATTCTTCTAATAGTTGATTACCCTTATTAATTATGGTTATAAAATTACTTATATATATAAATATATAAAAAGTTTATTCAACCCATCTCAATTTAAAATCCTGAGTTTGTCCTTGGATATAAAAAAATGATATATATAGCATTACTCATGATTAGAGATGACCGAAAAAAGTGTATAAACTATTAGCCATTATTATTCACAAACTCATAAATGAGAACATGGAGGTTGGATGCCAAACTTTAGTTATTACAACACCAATACTTGAGACATGCAATGATGCAAAGTTGAGGTAAATGTTGAAGGGTTTAATTCATTCTAAGGTGAAGATATATAGTTGAGATTGTTACAATGATTAAAAGTGTGTAAGCTCAATATCAGAACTTTGGAATGCATGTAGTGTAATTCTAGAATCATTTCACTAACTTACTCGAGAAAGTTTTGGTAGATCACAACGTACTTCATGTTTCTCTCTTAAGCCAAACTCTCTCGAGCAAGCTCTAACAAGTTCGTTTTCAAGATCTCAACATGAGTCGTTTTTATTTTCACCCTAAAGTCTTTTTTGTATGTCCCTTTGAGGTATATGCAGAAAACTAAGGCTTAGGTCTTAGACAGTGAAGGCTTGTGCAATAGATTTGAGTGTGAGGTTCTCTATTGAAAATAAGGGGAGGTGATGTAACCCAGTTTGAGCTTAACGACATAAATTCTGGTTTTCATTGTTTGTGTATGTGTTTGATCTTTATTTATTCTCCTATATTATTGTATCCTGCCATTTTTATCTTGATTTTGGAAATTGGGGATGAGGGTCTTCAAATCCCTGCAAAGTTAGGCAATCAAACTACATAACTAAGAACGGAGAAAATTTCACAAGTACTAACATTAAATCCATGACCTCATGTTTCATATCAAGCAACACAAGCAATTAAACACTTGTTGGCTGTATACATTATACATATATCATTTTTCTCTGTACAATGGACACCATGAATCCTAGCTGAAACAAAAGCAATGGAAACAAATAGGAAAAATTAACAAAACAAAGTTTAAGCTCATAAGAACACATCTCCTACCATTCGATCTCCAGATTTTACGTCATGGCCTAGTCCCTCTGCTCAGTGAGAAACGCACTCCGATCCATCTGTGTTAAATTCTGAATCAAAACTCCTTCATGCCCATCAAACTCACCAAGGCATGCAAAATCTACTTAATTACAATGGATCTTTAGACATACCAACTGATTTTT
This sequence comes from Dryas drummondii, assembly GCA_003254865.1. NCBI lineage: Eukaryota > Viridiplantae > Streptophyta > Magnoliopsida > Rosales > Rosaceae > Dryas > Dryas drummondii. Next base: position 365,818 of record QANW01006618.1, read on the forward strand.
TGACAGAAACTTTTCTGTTTTTGGGTACGACAAATCATCTTTCATATCTAACGGTATAATTTACACAGAACATTTGGTTTCCCTGCTCAACCTTGAAGGCAATGTATTGATTCTGCGAACACCCTCGTTGTATCTTTGCTTTAATTCCACCTTTGATGCTCTTGATCCTGAGCTGAACACTAGGCTTCTCTTACACCCTTCTTTGAAATTCATGTTCCTACCATGGTGTCTAAATGCAATCAAATCTGGTGGAGTTCCAAAAGCTATGTTCTTCCGAGGTGACATGGAAAAATAATTCAAAGTTGCTTCAGAATTCCAATCAACTTTCGGCTCAAATGGCCAGAACAGTGGTTCATCAGTATTCAAATCTTCCAAGTCTGCAGCTTCAGAAGCAAGTTCTGATGAAAAACTATATCCTGATTTTGCAGTTTGAGCTTCAATGGCAGTAGAAACACCATACATAGATGACCAGACTTTATGATCCCAACCACTCTTGTAAGATGGGCTGGGAAAATCGGACGGAAGACAATCGAACCCTGGATCTGTATCTTGAATCAATCTGTAATCATCCCCATCAAGATTCAATAAAGATACCTGGTAACCTGTTCTCTCGGAATCTAAAATCTCAAAACAACTAGATTCGGTGCTAAGAGGAGTTGAAGAGTTTCCACAACTTGTGGAGTCTTCACAGGACTCCACACTCTCAGAATGGGTTACAGAGGAATCTCTTGCATTTGGATCATTTGTAACTGAACTAAGGAGCCAAGTAACTACATTTTTATCCTTCACATCTCTCTGTATATTCTTTTCTTCATCTTGAAAAGTTCTCTGAATACGCAAATTAGATGCCTCGTCCATAGGGTTTGTTATTGCCAGCAATGACAACCATGAAGGTAGCAACAATTCATCAACTGAGGGGTGACATGAATCAGACCACCTATACTCTCCAAAAAAGGCAGAAGGTGATGAACAATCTGAAGACAACCACATAGACTCTTTATCATCAAAGCATCTCTCTGTACCAAACTGTTTATCAAGATCAAGATCTTCTGTTGATTGGAAGAAAGCAGTAGCCCTCTTGCTGCTTTTGTGTATAGGACTTGGTTTTGTTATTCGTAATCTAATGGGTACATTTTGAGCACCAATTAATCTTAGTCTGAAATACTCTTCTTCTCTTTGGTCAAAGGTACTCTTCTTTGTTTCTGACAAAGAGGAAACCCTCTTCACAATATCACAGTAGCTATCTGTTCCATCGAATGTCATTCTGCTTGAGTTTCAGTAATGATCACTGTCACCATAAAATGACTCATTATAGGTAAGGACAACCACCAACAAAGAAAGAGAGAAAAGATGAGGGAAAGATCAAGGAAGTCTTCTAAGTCCAGCAATCATAGAAGAATTTGAAACAAGCCAACAAATGTAAATCATGCAAAGGGAACAAAAGTGACAAAAGGGCCCAACTGAGTTCCTCAAAATTTAAGAGATATACATAGAATATGAATTGATCTTACATTGTCAATATGATAAAATGATTTAAGAAATTAAAGCTTCCAACTTAGAGCATTTTAATTGATAATTATGCATCACATAGAACAGTTAGCAAAGCCGGTAGGTACCGCAAGTCAAAAACTTGAATTAAGGAATGAAATATCTAATTCAAACATAAAATGTCAAAACAGAAATCAACAACTTAGGATCATGGGAATAAAATAAGTGAACAAGAAGGTTACAAAAGTGTTGCACTAAACATTGGGGTGAAATCAATCATCAATGTAACCACACAAATTGCAGGTCTTAAAAAGAAATATTCAAACACAGAGGGACGTGATTAATGGATTCCAGCCAAAAGTGAATCAAATTCTCATGAAAATTAACATGAAACCTGATGGCCTAATATGTCAACTTCAAGTAGGAAATTTGACCCAATCATATGATCTAATTTCTAAAACATAGGTGTCGCCCAGCCATAAATCCTCAGCCTCGTTGATGCATAAGATTAGATTGGATATCTAAGTAACACCGACACTCCTGGAGGGTGGAGTGTTAGGTGTCTGACACGACAAGCTCCAACATGCCTACCATACGTGTTCGAAACGAAGGTAGAAGTGTCAGTTGACTTTCTTACAAATTTGACTTTCCAATATGCCGATGACATGCCAGGACACGGGAGGGACACAGACAAGGACACGGCAGGGTAGATTTGCAATTTTTTAAACAAAACTCAGGCGCCCAATTGTTAAACGGCTAGATTCATATATATTCAAGGAAAAAATGGAAGGTGTCTTTTAATTTAAAGGAAGAAGATGGGAAGAAAATGCATTAGCCATAAGGGGAAACTTATCCCTACTAATCCCACCATTTTTGTGGGGATTGAAAGGGATAAGTCTCCCCCTATGACTGAGCTATCTTCTTCCTTCAAGTTAACCTATCCAGTCTAATCCTATGCATTAAACCTAGCCATTTAATCTATCCAATCTTCAAGTTAACCTATCTAATCCAATCCTATGCATTTTCTTCCCATCTTCTTCTTCTTTCAAGATGAATACACATGAATCTAGGGCTGGCATTTTTTACCGAATAACCGAAAAAAACCGCTTACCGAGCCGATCAGTTCAGTTATGTTTGTATCTTTTCAGTTTTGATTGGCGAAATGAAACGAACTGAACCGCCACCATTGGTGGTTGGAAACAATATGCAAAACCACCCACTCGAAACACCAAAACCCCGAACCGCACCTCTAATACCGCCGACCGAACCAGAAAATGTTGGTAACCAATAGCCTTCGGTTCGGCGGCGGTTGCATTTTGTGGCATCCGACAAATGTCAGTTCGGTAGTCGATTATGGGGTTTCGGTTTGGTAACCGAACCGATTCCACCCCTAATTTAATTTATCTAATCCAATCATATGCATTAAACGAAGCTTCAAGATCACTGCAAACATTCTTTTAATCACAACATACGAATCACAGGTGCAATTTTATATAAATAATAAAATGTAATTATGACAAATAGAATCCAAATTTATTACTTAACATGATTGCAACACGAATTTGTAAGATTATACTTAACAATCAAACACAAATTTGTAGAATTATCCAAATACTAAACATTTTAGCAGATTTCAAACTTCAATCTTCAATATATAGCTTTCTGATCCAATTTCTATTTCCTTTATACAATTCTACAAGTCAGGTCACAATGTAGTTAGCATGATTATAATCAGAAAAAATGTTTTAGATCAAAATTTATAGCCACACAATTGAAATTTACCATTGAACCCCAAAACAAGGTAATTAAAAAAATATGCAACATCAAGAAACTGAAAGTACAAATGTTTGATGGCATCTACTTAGAAACCCAAGATGATGGCCATAAAACTTAGAAACCAAAAAATATAAAAACAAAAAAGGACAATGAGAAAAGAAAGCTTTACCTTAATTTTGGCTCATCAAGCAAAAAAACTGAGATAAACCCAAGAAATTTAGAAACCAAAAGCTGAGAATTTGGACGTATATGAGAGAGAGGGTTTGTATGGGTTCTTTGAAAAGCCAAAGGAGTATGCGAAATGATAAATATGGGACTCTTAGAAGAGAAGAACAAAAAGGATAAATATGGGACGCTATATTGTTGCAGAAAATGTTCGGTGTTTATTTCTAGACACTGAAAATAGAGGTACCCAAATTGGAGAAATGGCGCTTTCAGTCGTTAGTCGTTTGGAGGGGTGGAGATCAGAAGAAAAAAAAAAAAAACAGGGAAAAGAAAATGATGCCAATGGCCTTGTAACCATTATTAATTTTAGAATTAATTACAATTTTTTTTTTTTTCAAAATTTAAGGGATATTTCAAGTTAGTATAGGAAGTACGAATCTTTAAAATCTTTTATACACTTTTACACCAAAGCCCAAGGAACCATGGCTCATTTTAAGTAATTCGTCGAGCAATTCTAGGAAAATATTACAAGATCAACAGAGATATATACATGGTCCTATACTCCTATCAACCAAACAAAAGCAAAAAAGTGACAAAAGCTTGTACAAAGATGAGTCTTAAGCAACAAAGACAAAAAGGGGTTATGACTAAGAGGAAACAAGTACTTAACGAAACTTTATGTACACTATATCTTGCGTTGCCTATAAATTGTGGTTGTCAAGGACTGGAATACAACTTCACAATTTTCTATTTTAACAATTCATCTGGTTGCCATATTGACATACATTCCTTGCGTGGTACGGTAATGGTAGCTTTAGTTTCCTCTTTCAAGGCCAACCATGACTAAGAGGCAGGGAAGATATCTAGCTACTATTTAGATATATATATACATACATCATAAGAGAACCTACTATAGTTCATCGGATGAACCAGATCTCAATAACAGCCCTTGGATCCAATTTGATCTAATGGCTCAGATACCTCCACGTTTTGTGCAGCACCGGTGCGGCTGCAGCATTGTAGAATTTGGCCAATTTCTCATCATGTTGATTAACTGGCTTAAGAAACATGTACATTCTAGACAAGTCAAACAATTTGCTGGTTGAATACAGCAAATTCTAACACAAAATGACCAAAAATATAAAATTTGAAGGAAGGTTGAAACAATCCTAATCTTTATATTTTCTATTTCTCTAATTCATTATCAATCGTATGAATATGCTACTGAGAAAGACCAGAAGGACCACCATCGGTTTTAGGGCCTTTGCCTGAAGTTGGGCTTACAGGGAAGATGTTGGGTGTGTGTGTGGTGAGGTTAGGATTGGGATGGAGTAAAAATGTGGCATAAGTTAATTTGGTTCGTAATTGGGTGCCAATGCCAAATTTCCAAGTATAGGTGGGGTAGGGAGGATGTGTGGAGGAAAGAATAGTGAGGGTGGGGAAAGGGGAGGAATGGTGGATAGTGGTACGTACGTTAATTATAGTGGATCTGAACTCTGAAGAGGGAACAGACTAACAGAGTGGATTTATTTATTTTTTTGTATTTTCTTTTATAATTTAAAGTTTTTAAGATTTGTAAAAAATGGTTAAAATGATCTTTATAAAAAATGATGTTTATAAAATGAAAAATGACATGAAAATTCCATGTCATTGAGGCACCCGAGCACAGTAGCACTATAATAGTTTTTATATTCTTATTTGAGTAAGTTTTACATTTTTTTATTAAAAATACTTATTAGGGTCAAGTAAGCAAATAGGGTGGTTATACTTAGAAGTACATTTTCTTTAAGGGCCCGTTTGGATTTGGGATTTGGATTTGGATTTCAAATTCATGTATTTCAAATCTATATATTTCAAATCCTATTATTTGGATAAAAAATGAGATATAAGGATTTCAATTTAAGAATTTTAAATTTTTATATATATTGCAATGCAATATATGATAAATACATATTGGCCGGAGGGGTCGTCGGAACAGTTGGCCGAAAGGTCACCGAAAAATTGGTCAGAGGTCGCCAGAAAAGTTGGCCGGAGGAGGTTGCCAGAGAGTTGGCCGGCAGGGGTTGTCGGCCATGGTGGCCGAAGATGATGAGAGAGAGAGAGGGGTGGTGAGATTTCAAATATCTAGTTTGAGAAAGTATTTGAAATACATGGATTTGGGCCTCTAAAATTTACTTTGGAGTTGGGCCAAATTCAAATTCATTCTTTAAATTGAATCCAAACATGAGGATTTGGATTTGATTCCAAATTCACCCCATGAAATCTTAGTTTCTAAACGGACCCTAAGAATTTTAAATGCTATATCACATGAATTGACAAAAATGCTTTTGGAGTTAACAAAAAATTTGACAAAATTTGACGATAGGTGTCACATTGTCACACGGAGATGAGATTGGGTGGTAAATTGTAGATTTTTTAGTTTTTTGTGGTAAACTTGCACACACTAATATTCTGGTGGTATTAATGCAGAAAAACCAAATGATAATGCCAAAGCAAAATACATTTAATAGTCACATTAATAAAGCACATTATATATGTGGTGTTTTAAATTACTAAGGCCGGTGAATGTTATCTACCCTTAATTAATTTTTTACATAGATGATTTTTACATACTGTTCTAGAAAATGAACAATCTCAATCATAAAATTACACTATGGACTATGAGAAATAAATAATAAGGTGGAATGAGAAGGTGGATAGGTGAAAATAGTTAGCATTTCTCATTTAGTAACTGTGATAATGCAGACACCAAAACTCACCAAGGGACTCATGTCCTATGCCGTATATATATCATAATGTTTCATAGATGTGACCTAAATGTGTGAAAACTAGTTGCATCCTCCTCTCACATTGCATAAATTAAGCAAAAGACTAAAGTAGTGGAGCCACTAATTACAGAAAAGTGAAAAGTCTAGTGGAGCTGCTATCATGCCATTCTTTAACTTGTCATGCATATTATCAATTAACCCATTTTAGTTCATTCGGGTTCTAACCCAATTCCAATTCAGTTACAATTTGAAGAAATTAAACACAAACTAAACCACGTTGCAAATCTAGTAAGACAAACTTTATATTGAGTATTTACCTACACTCAATATCCCGAATTCAAACCACAGTACTCCCCAATATTGTCTGTTAAAAAAAAAAAAAAATTATGGCTCCTCATTTAATCAGCACCATTATATAAAACTCAATGGGAAAAGACAGAAAATTATGGCTCATTTCAAGTAATTCGTCGAGCAATTCTAGGAAAATATTACAAGATCAATCTCCTTATCTCAGTAGTCTTATATTCACATTAAATACATCTATGATCTATCATAAAACAAGCTAGTGATCGAGATAGCAAATGCTTTAACAATTTGAATGACTTACAAAAAGAATAGGGGAAGGACAATTCAGTTGTTGCAGGATGTCTGTGTGATTAGAATTACAATTATGGGTCATGGCTATCTTTATTTGTTATTAAAATGCATATAAATATGTTGTAATGCATATTCCACATGTTAGTATGGTGCAGATACCCTTTTGTTATAAGGCAATGCTTCTCGGTATCCCACTAGACAGGTGATTGAAACCATGTGGCGCCTCACCAAACTTCGTAAAAAAGTAGGATATATTAATGTTTTCATCTTTAAAGTAGGATATATTAATTTTAAAAAAGACACTTGTTTATCCTTACTATCATTTTATTCATGATTCATTCAATTCTCTCCTCTAGCTCACTTTTCTTTTATTAGTATTGACCAAACATCTTGTTTAATTAGTTTACCCAAGAGAAAGACCTTTGGGATATCAAATTGGTGTCTGAAGCATTTATAAAAAGAATTAAACTTGTTTATCCTTAATTATACTTTTTTATTTTCATCAGCATTGACCAAATTAACATCTTTCTTAAATCAGGAATTCCTAAGACAGATGATTGAAGCTATGAGACGCGTCAATAAATTACCACAGTTGTCTAGCAAAAGAACAAACTACATTAGTCGGATATTCATGGTCTACAACTTTCAAGAGAAAGATGTGCCTTGGGGAGTGTCCCAGTTACACAAATTAATTTCATTCTAGTTATGAGTACAACAAATTCCTCATAGCTCCAACTTTCACATTGCAGAAATGTAAGTTTTTGAACCACCACCTCCTATTCTCTTCCGTTCCTCTGTGATTAGATTCAATCAGGTCTTCTATGTATTGTACTCTGCTCTATCTTTTCTCTATTTACTTATTATATATCTTGTTCTCCCAATGGAAGAACAACTCATGTCCAAAAGGTGCAAACTGAGTCCCATTTGCTCAAATCAATTATTCATGATTTGTTCAATTTTGCTTTGTCCCATTTTACCTTAAATACTGATGCTCATGACAGGAATTTCATTCCCTCTATAAAACAGTTCAAAGCAGTGTGCAATTGTTGTTGAGAAAACGCTTTTTGAAGCATTTTAAAAAGAAATTTGTTATCCTTATATTTTCTATTTGCAGCAGTTGACCAAACATTTTTTATTTTAATTACCACAGCTGGATATATTCATGCTTTTCATCTTTCAAGATAAAGATGCGCGTAGGGGACCAGTTGTGCAAGAATTTTTTTCATCCTAATTGCTCAAAGTAAGCTTTCCAAATCACTATCTCCTCTTCTCTAGCCTCCTCTATCTTTGCATATAGTAGGCAGTTAATTACTCCTTTGTAGATACTGCAATTCATGATAAATACCCGACTTTTCATATTGTACATCTTACTTAAACTGCACTTTTCTTATTTACCTCACTAATCCAATTAATTTCAGAATAAATTCCTATATTCATATGTGAATTGATAAGAAAGAATGTAATAACAGTTGCCTGTTTCACAGTCATTTTATGCATTGCTAATCTCTGCACCCATCTATTTCATGCCATGCAGAACATTTCATTGTAGCACTCCACTGGACAATAAACAGTAAGTAAAACCAGATCAATTGCATCTAATCAAGGATATTGAGATTGAAATCAAACTACACATAATGACCCCATTGATTTATCTTTGGTCTAATAAAAATTCTGGATAAGTTTTTCTTTTAGAAAAAAAAAAAATTCTATTCTGGATAAGATTTGCACTTGTAAACTATTTCTTTTTTGTACACCCTATTCTGTATTAGCTAGTTGGTTGAGACTTCAAAACAATTTATTGTGTGTCACTGGTGCTCCTGAAATCATTTAATATATCTACTAATCTTTATGTTTCATTAAGAAGCATGTTTGATATCTACATGAATTAAACATAAAAATGAGTGTATAAAACATGAGAATGTATCTCATCCCATTCAAACATTCTTGTAGTCTGTAACACCCAAGTTAGATGCAAACACCAAAAGCCATGCCCCATTATTATCTCTTAGAACACCCCAAACTTCAATAAGCCCCTCGTCACCCTTCTTGCAGCCATTAATTGACCCAATCATTTGCAGGAGGAACCAATAAGGGGTTACAACGTCCCCAGAAGTAGCACTAAATTACTCACTAGTATACTTTTTAACAGATTCGATCAGGTACAGACGTGTGAACATGTGAACATGTGAACGTGCCACCAAGTGCTCGGTGCTGCTTTCTCTGTCGAGTATTGAGGGTATATCCCTCCTAAAATATAGAATGAGCTTGATGGAGACGTAATGCAAAATTTTGCATTATCGAACACTCGGCATCAGGTGCGCACTTGAATGAGACTTGTACATTCCAATATTAACGAATATTTCAATAATAGAGACTCATTAAGGGGGGTGGTCAAACTAACGGCACAGTAAATCTGTAAGTTTTTTGTAAGATTGAGTACTGATTTAAAAGATTTTAGTGGGTAATTTTAAACCCCTTAACCAACCTAAAAGTTTTTCTAAATCCCCACACATCTAGAAACTCTCCCAAAACCTCGTAAAACTTATAATACCTTTTCTACCCTTCTGACGCGCTCTAATGCGCGCGCTGACGCACTCTGATGCGCGCGCTGACGCACTCTGATGCGTGCGCTGACGTGGATCAGTGAAACTGAATTTCAGAAATTCAGTTACACTAAAAAAATATAATTTTACATTATTATTAACTAGAATAAATAATTACACCATTATTTTCTATGGAAAAATAATAATAATTACACCTTTACTTGACAAAAAAATAACAATTATATCAATTCAGTGTTTCATTAGAGACTAAATTCAATTTCAGTGAATTCAGTTTCAGTGCATTCATTAAATTCAAATTCAATTCATTGAATGCACTGAAACTGAATTCAGTGAAATTGAATTTAGTGAAACTGAGACCCTAGATAACGTCGTCCGATCACCTCACGCGCGACGAGTACACGACAACCGCCACTACCTCGATCCGTTTCTACCTGCAAATTTGATTCATCATATTTCATTCAAAATTCATTTAAAACTCATGTTTCACGAACTGAAACTATTTAATCAAGAAATGAAGTAAATTTGTATATACTTATAAATCAATTAAAAAACCCACATTTCTATCCGATTAATAACAAATTCAATTAAAACAGATTCACAAACTATATATATTTCACAAATAGATTCACAAATCAATTTCAAATTAGGGTTTTCAAATTAGGGCTTTTGAAATTCAAAGCAATTGAAACCAAATTTGTATACCAGTAGAGAGAGACTGTCGAGGGGAGAAGAATGAGATCAAAACCACTTCAATCTGCCTTTGGAATCGCCGGCAATGGTGTCGAAATTGGCAACCACCATCACACTCACCACGTCGAGAGGAAGCTTCTGGAAGTGGAGAGCGGCTGCGACGTTGCCGGAATCTCGAAGTCACCGCCGGAGATGACGATTGGACTTCGGGCTGCATTTGGGTTTTTGTGGGTTTTCTGGGAAAAAGAAGGCCATGGATAGATAGAGGAGGAAGAGGCGAGAAGAACCCAACCGGTCCAACACCTCGTTTTCGCCGGAATTGGTGGATCGTCGACGAGGGAGCTCGGGTTTGCCTATACCCGATTCGGCATTGATGTTAGGTTTCAAGGAGACTGGAGGGCAGGGAGAGTAAGTGGGAGGAGAGGTGAGCGTGATGGGACCGGTATTGCCAGCAACCGTTGCTAGATGGTGGCGCGCGCAGGCGACAGAAGCGGGGAGAGAGAGAGAGAGAGAGAGAGAGAGAGAGAGAGAGAGAGAGAGAGAGAGAGAGAGAGAGAGAGAGAGAGAGAGAGAGAGAGANAAGGTTCGGAGCTGCTGCCAATCCTAACAAGAAAAGCCAAAGCATTGTTAGATATAATAGAATAGTGATAATAAAAATTATTCGACTGGACAATTAATAAAGGCTTCAACCAACGCCAAATTTAAGTAGGGGGCAGGCTATAATTGGTTGAAGATAGTACGTGATGATAAATTAGGGATATATAGACATTTAATCCATTAAAGCGATCCAAATCATATCAGTCAGGGAATAGGGAGGTAGGCCATAATTGGTCGAAGATGGCTAATGAAAAACGTAAACATTTAATCGATTAAACCGATCAAAGTTTGAATAAAACTTGCATGTGTCCGGGCGACGTGGCATCTCTTCAAGAGAGACCCAGACAGAGACAAAAATGAGAGAAAGAGGAGAGAGAGAGAGAGAGAGAGAGAGAGAGTACGCAGATGGGAGAGTGAGCACAGAGATGGAAATGAAAAATAAATGAAAGGGGTAAAACTGAAAAATTAAAAGATGAGCAGTCAAACTTGGTTGGGAATTAGTTGACTAGGGGGTTTAGGAAAATATTAAGTATAACATTGGGGGTTATGGGAGAGTTAGATTTTGGGTGGGGGTTATGAGAGATTTTTTCTCTGAATACGGGGTTTATAATTATTAACATTTTATTTTTTATCAGACATTAATATTGGCGAGTGTGGCTTGACGTGTAGGTAAATACTCAATACTAGTTTGCAACATAGTTTACTAGCAGCTAGTTTGTGTTTAATTTCTTCAAATTGTGGCTGAATTGGAATTGGGTTAGAAGTGTAACCTAACACTTGGGAATTAGAACCCGAATGAACTAAAATGGGTTAATTGATAATATGACACGATACGTAAAGTCATTTTTCAACGATAGTAATTTTACAACAGCAAAACTTTTGTAACTTGAGTCTATATATAAAACAAGCTGAGTTGTTTCAAAAGCATGCACGGCAATATTGAGAAAAAAAAAATCTCTCGTGCTTACTGCCTTTCTCTCTCTCTCTCTCTCTCTCTCATTCTCACTTGTAAAAATTCTCTGTACTCAAAAAATTTAGCAATAATATATATTCAGTAAGCTTTCTCCAACTTTTCTTTATATGTTTCTTTCAATTTAACTTCAATTCTAAAACAGGGAAACAATATCATAATATATTATTATCTTGATAAATATGGTCCTTGTATTTTTCTACTCTGGTCATTAGTCTTTCTGTGATGTTAAATTTTGGCACCGTAAGAAAGGTTCATGAGTCTGTGAGTCCCTAAATTTTGGCCGCCATTTATAGCCTGAGGTGCTTGGTGCGGCCGTGCAGTGTTTCATACATGCGGTACCATACCCCACACAATGTTCAGATACAACATTTCCAGAGACACAAAGGCTTCGAGTGTACACGTAATTGGTAATATAATCCAAATTGAGCCCAATACTAGTAATAATAGAATAATTCTTAGAGTACTCAGACAACCAATGGGCAAATGTTAGAAAAGGCTAATGAGCCAGTTTCAGTTCCACCAACAAAGATCATAGGAGATGATTTTTACATCTCTTGGAACAAGAATCGGACAACTTCCTCTCCACCTCCAGCAGAAAAAATTTTCGAGACTTTTCAGAAGCAACAACAACATTGCAACTAGAATTACAAAAAACACTATAACAGTCCATCACAGATCCAAAACCAGGCATGATATTATCACACAGATATTAATTTCCACCTTGTTTTTGTATAAAACCTGTATCTTGTGATTCCAGCACGCCAACAGTCCTTACATCAGCATAGCATTGACTCGCCTCAACTTACAAGGCTATGAGCCTTGGCATTTTAGTTACAAATACAAAGGGAAGCAAGAAGTAGTTCAAGTTACATCTAAGCTACTACTTGATTTTGGTTACCTCAGCGAGGTATATAATTCAAATGTTGATAATCTCAATCATCTCAAGCAGTTCTCTCTTAAGTTCTAGTATTTTTTAGATATATATCTAGAAAAATGGAATTATCTTTGTGTCACCTTCCTCAACATTCCACCATAATGGTTCCCTGACCATGTCCATAATCAAGTTTATCATATAGCAGTCTTCAGCAAAGATAATTATTTTGTTTCATCAATAGAAGCTTATAGATGGACACCTACCATAGAGCACATTAAGAGATATAGAGGAGGCATGATCTATGACTTTGACATATTTGATGACACTCGTCCCTAGCTGAAATTAATAGGAGAAAATGATAATACAAGTTTCTATAGCAGGAAAAAGTTTCTCATTATTCCCTTTGGACCTATACTCCATATGAGTGAAGGCACTAGGGATACTTTTGAGAAATTAAAAGAAAGATTTGAACAGCAGAAGATAGTGACACACAGTTCTAGAATAATATCAAACAGATGAAGAACTCTATAACATAGAGAACATGATGGAAGCTTAACAATAATGGAGCAGATCGATGTAGCCAAACATAGTAGGAATCTTACGTCTCTTCAAGTTTGATAGTGAAGCATGTGCAGCAACATTTTCAGCAAATAACAGAAGAACCATACATATATAGCACCCAACCACCTTTAGTAAAGCTACGTTATTTTCTAAAAAATGAAGGCAGCCTATGACAAAGTTTTCATTATTTGACAAAAAAGTCTAATAGAGGTGGGACCCACCAATACAAATAGATCTCACTTTTATTAGAGAGGTAGTACAAAAGATGGTACAAAAGCGTGGTACTCCTAACATTACCCTAACAAAAAATAAGTCAAAACCCTTATAGATAAAATGCCATCACAATTACTAAGTGAGAAATTCTAGCTATTTAATTTCTCATGTCCACCTTCTGTATTTACTTTCCATACTCAAAAAGCAGAGATATGCTAGAGCAGAATAATGCACAAGTATGCAAATTGGATCGACCAAGCACAGTATGTGTTTCTGTCAATTAAGATAGAATAATTAAGGGTTAATTTCAGTTCAGTATCTCAAGTTTACCTAACATTTCAATTTCATACCTTTTGTTTAAAATCTTTCAATGTCATACCTCATGATTCTAATTTGTTGGAATGTCATACATTCATCAGTATGACCGTTAAGGAATCCGTTAAATGGTGACATGACACTTATGTAGCACTCCCAAAATAGTGACTGGATAGCACGTGGTCTGACAACATGTCATGCCATGCCACGTTGCATAAAAAAAATAATTAAAAATCTGGAAATTGAAAAAGAAAATTGTAAAAATTAATAAAAAAATACCTAAAATATAATATATTTTTTTAACTAAATAATTAACCAAAATAAAATCTACCCACAATTCAAATTAAAATCAGTTTTTTTAACTAAATAATTAACCAAAACAAAATCTACCCACCCACCCAAATCAATCCAGAAAAAAAAATAATAATAAAATAAAGCCCACCCAAATCACAAATTCTCTCCCAGATTGAAATTCTCACAAATTTTATTTTAGGTTGCAGAAACCCTTACCCACATTGAAAATCCCACCCAATTCCGAAACACAATTCTTGCTTTCTCTTACAATTAATTAAGCTCACATGGCCACCATCATTGGGTCACTAGAAGCAGTTAAGCCCTCCAACAACAACGTGGGCAGTCCTCCCCAGAATGCCATAGCTTCACTCCAGGACTCCCACCCTCCCTCCACCATCATAAAAAATGAGGAAAGCCGTAGATATGTCAATTGGGTCAATCGGTGGTGGAACAACGAACTTCTTAATTTAATTTTAGAAAATCAGAATAATCTTTGATTCTTGTCCAACTTTGAAAAAGTATAACATCTTTTCCCGAACTCCGATCCTTGAAGTTGAATTACTTTCTAACCATGGACGTCACTACACCATTATCCTCTTAAATCCACTATTGGTTTATGTTATCTATTGATGCATTTGCAACTAAAGATTGGTTTGAATGATCAATAGCCACCATGCAGTCACTCTTATGCTGTTTGTTGCAGAGAAAGGGGTGGCTATTTGGCTACCCAAACCAAATTTTTGGAATGGTGGAGTTTGGAGACAATAACTGCTGACAGTTTCTGCCTCCACTAATACTGCAGGTAGTTGCAAATGGAGACTCACCATTGTTGCAATAGCTGCTTTATTGGAGAAGAGCAACTTCAATTAAAAGAATGCCTCCATGGACTTTGGTGACTAATTAATTAGGATTGAAAATGTATTTTCCCACCAAATTAAAATTGCAGCTATTTGAATTGCATTTTTTCAGTTTTGGGCTATTTGCAGATCGACCCTTTTCCAATCCTATTATTTTCAAATGGTGCTTCCTGAAACTTGCATTGCAGCAAGAATTATGCAAAAAATCAGAGCACAATCAGACTACAGAACAATATGCCATTTGAATCTTACATTACAACTCATTCCATGCAAGAATTCATAAGTTTTCTTTACACCAATTACAAAAGAATACAACCAAAAGAGTAAAACTACCATCATGTGACCCTCATAAATACAGAACCCCCACATTGCCAAAATCATAAAGATCTAATGTATACAAAGAAAAAAAATAATTAAGTACACTAGAACTATCACCAACTCACTGACATTTGCATTTGTTGTTGTTTAGAGCACTAGATCCCGCTGCCGTCATAACAGCCTTCCAAAATTTAATCCTACAGTTCACAGAGAAAAAAGAGAGAGAAAGAACATAGAGTGAAAGAAATTGTAACAACTTCATTCACCCAATAAGTTATATAAAATGTCTTCATCCTTACCAATAACAGTACGTAAATTGTTATTATCAGTCTTATAGAATAACATTGCAAGATATGATAAGAACTTCAATAGGTATGACATTCAAAAATACAAAATTACTCATAGATGACACAATTTACACGTCATCTTTGACACAATTATCAAACTAAGCATTGACAATAGAGAACACAGAGGAACCCTACAAATCATATTATAAACGCTTTGCTAGCTCAAAAGGTTAATTGATGGCAGGGCAATAAAGATGTCCCCTCATGCAATGATGCACCTTTGCAGCAAATTTGCAACTACGCTTAGTTACACCAACAAACTGCCTTTGCATGTATGTAGGATAACAGTCTTCCAAGAAAAAATAAGATAATAAAGAAACCTTAGTTCCAAATGATTAACCTGAGTTAGACTATAACAAATGGTTAACTTCTAACATGTTAAGAATGGAAACTCTATCATTGGCAAGAATTAGAAATGAGCAATCAATAAGCAAAGTGGTAGAGAAAAAGATAAGGGGTTAGTCCCAACTTGATGACTAAAAATTATCAAATTAGTGTCATATCAAGATATAGTCTCATTCATTATATTGATAACATTATAAATAAAGAATAGTCAAAAATGAAAATACAGTTATCGATCAATAAAATTATCCAAATATATCTCAAAGAACCTCTTCTTTGCTGCATCAGTAATGAATCCCTTTACTCGGCCCCTTAACAGAAGCAACAACTCCTAAGAAATTTGCTTCACCTAGTACATTGTGAAAACTGGGCAAACATTAGAAAAATTAAAAAGAATAT
>QANW01006618.1:382190-416939 GCA_003254865.1 Dryas drummondii
TAATTTAAATCTCTATTGCACACATAGCTGCTTGCTAAATTTCTTTTTCTAGTTCGTAAGTTTTAATAATGAAGAACCAGCCTAATAACTTTTAATAATTTTCATAAAAAATGAAGAACCAGCCTAATAACTTTTAATAATGGTGGTTGAGCTGAGAACATACCTGAAAGAGGGAGGCAAAGTCGGTTCGAAAAACAACCCCAAAATCTGAGACACAAAATTGGAGCAAATTAACATCAAAATCACTAAATCGGATACAACTCAAGAAATAAATAATACATTAACAAATTATGGATTTATAAGAGATAAAATAAATGGAAAGAAGATGGAATGGAGATAAAACCCAATCTAAAATCGCCGCCATCCTTCATCGGACTCGCCGGAAATCGGCACTGAGAAGTCACAATTTCTAGAGTTTCGATCGGCCGGCTACGGTGATCGGGTGAATGATCAGAGGTCATCAGGTTAATCACCATGACGAGGAGAAGAAGATGGTGGGGGTATAACATCACGCCGTCGTCGAAATTGGCAGATCGTCACGATCAGATCTGTTGAAATTCAACTATCTTCTTTTGTTGTATTTTTTTGAAAATCAGACACCACCAAGTCGAAGAAGAGAAGGAGACGATCAGTTTGAGGGTGGTGTCGCTGGCAAAGTCGCTGGACGACATTCTGCTCGGACCAGTTCGATCGAGAGAGAGAGAGAGAGAGAGAGAGAGAGAGAGAGAGAGGCGGAGGCGGAGGCGGGTTGAAAGGAAGTAAGAAAAATATCTGAAGTCTTGAAGTTGAAAGTAACCCTAGGATGAAAGTTACTAAATTACCCTTAAAACCCTGATACAATTGAGCTGGAAAATGTCTCTCAAGGTAGTTGGTGGCGTTTTCCAATCACCATTCTAAAATTAGTTTTAAACCTTAAGTGGCAAAGGATAATTAAGTCTATTACCAAAAAAAACAAGGACAATTAAGACAACTTCTTAATCCCACATTTGCCTCTTTCGGTTGGAATTGTTGTGGGAAAGGAATAAATCTCCCACCAATTTTCAAGTTTGGTTATTATTTTTGTATAGCTACTTTTTAGTCCACTATTGTACAAATTAGTGAATTATAAAATAACTATTAACTCCACTAAAATTTCAAAAAAACAACTAAAATATTAATTGCTGACTTAAAAAAATTGTCATTGGTCACTAATTTTAATTTAGTTTCAATTCAAAGTGGCTTTAAGCCATATTTGTTGTAGTGCGTCCCACTTCGACTATATGACTTTTATTTTTTAATCCATAAATCCAAAATAACTAATTTTTTAATTTCCAATAAAATAATTCCTAAATATTCAAATTGTCACCCAATTTAATTAACAGTTAATTAAAATTAGGTCCAATTTTGAAGGGTCATTTGGATTAAAACCATATAATAATTTAGATTTGTACTTAAATCCAATTTTTTAGGCTAAGGTCCAAAAAATAGACTTATATTTTCTCTTAAAATTAAGATAATTAGTATGACTTAATTTCAAATGTTAATAATTATAAACCCCCTAGTTAGAGATAAAATCTTTCATAACCTCCACCCAAAATCTACCTCTCCTATAACCCCCAATCTTACACTTAATATTTTCCTAAACCCCCTAGTCAACTAATATCCAGTCAAATTTGACTTCCCATCTTTTAATTTTCCAGTTTTACCCTTTTCTTTTATTTTATTGTATACATTTATTAAAACAATTATAGTTTTTGTTTGAATCATGGCTCTCTCTCTCCCTCTCTCTCTCACCGATCCCTCTATTTCCATCGATCCTTGATCATCCGATGGCCGATGCCGGCGAAAACGAAGACGATGACTCGCTTCCTTCCCCTTTTCCTTGCGAGCAGGTTGCACTTCGAGATGGAGGTAGTCATACTACAAAGCGCTACGAGACATGGTGATGGGATTGAGAGCCTAGGATTTGAGTTTGATATCGGGGATGCTGATCGAATATGCTAAGATCAGAGATGCTAAGATCGAAGATGCTAAGATCGGAGATGCTGCTAAGATCTTCAGTAAGATCTAAGCTCCTCATCGCTTTTAGATCTGTATTTATGCTCATAATAATTTCTAGATCTAGCTTGTAAATCTTTGTATGTGATTAAATTGATTGTTGTTCATTGACTGTGTGATGTTGTAGTTATGTTTGCTAATTCCTTTTGTAGATCTGCTACAATTATTTATTTGGNTATTGTTGGTTTTTTTTTGATAAGGTTGCTGTGTTCTTTTTAGTGAAACGGAATTCAGTAAAGGTGTAACTGTTTTAGTGAAGTGTAATTGTTTTAGTAAAGGTGTAATTGTTTTTTAATTAAGGTGTAATTGCATTTTAGTCGAGGTGTAATTGTTTTATCACTTAATTCAGTTTCAGTAAGTGAATTCATAACTGAATTCTTCAATTTAGTGTAACTGAATTCTTCAATTTAGTGTATTTCAGTGTAATTGAATTCTTGAAATTCAGTTTCAGTGTAATTGAATTCTTGAAATTCAGTTTCAGTGTAACTAAATTTTTGAAATTCAATTTTAGTGTAATGAAATTCAATTTCAGTGTTTGATTTTAGTTTTAGTGAAATATTGAGTTTTAGCAAAAACTTCAATTCAAAAAAAAAAAAAAACAGTTTCACCAAAATACAGTTACAGTGACGTCAGCATGCGTCAGCGCGCGTCAGCGAGCGTCAGCATGCGTCAGAAGGGTAATTTAGGATTATAAGTTTTAGGGGGTTTTGAAAGAGTTTATAGATGGGTGGGGGTTTAGACAAATTTTTTTGGTGAGTAGGGTGTTTAAAATTAGGCATTATAATTTCAAAAACTATGAAAGATAATATTCGTTAGAACATTTTAATTTTTACATTTTTAAATTAAAACATTCAAGATTATCTAGTTTTTATGTTTTATAATTTAAAATAATAAAAGATAATATCCATTTAAATTAGGGAGACTTAGAGTCCAGTCCATTTTATGCGTCTTTCTTAGACTAAGACCGGTAGTGGTTTAGGGTTTTTAATTAAGTGCTTTTATTTTTCTTATTTGACGGCTTTATGTTTAGTTTTAACTCCAAGATTTTGGGCTCCGCCCAAAAGTCTTAGAGTTAAAACCTAACATGCAACCTCTATAAAACCCATTCTATACCCTAGGAGGGGAAATACCTTTTAAATAGGGGGAAATACCCTTCAAATCGAGGAAAGACTTTATTATGAATTAAAAAGATTTTCTTATAAATTAAAAGGACTTTATTATAAATTAAAAAAATCTTCTTATAAATTATTATGATTTAAAAGGATTTTCTTATAAATTTTAAAACACCCTCGGTCTCCATCTAAAAGCTGTTTTTCTAAAGGACCTAAGCCTAATTATCTCTTTTTATACAAATATAAAAAAAATGCATTAACCCACAAAATCGAAAATAATCAAACAAGTGAAAAAAAAGTATATATAGGTACATTTCAATTGTACCAATACCTAGGTATATATATATATATATATACATATTTGATTGGGTGCTCACCTGATCCGAACGCTCGGTTTTCGTCGCCGATCACTCGGCCATGCTACTTCATTCCCCGAGTTTTAAGGGTAAATTCCCATCTTTTCACCTCATCTCCTCCTATGGTATATCACTACTACAATAACGTTAATAGACGACACTACCTACACAACAGTTTGTTAAAAACTGTTGTGTAATTTTAACACACAACAGTTTTTAAAANAAGCCGTTGTATGCATAAAATCCAATAGTTTTTGGCAGAGTAGAGTTTATGAAATTGCCTAAACAACACTTACTAGCTGCAACCGTTATGTATGTAAAAGGAAATGAAAAAAACCGGTGCTACAGTATCTTCATTAATCCTCCTTTATCACACATACAAACCTTCTTTCTCTCTCAGCTCCCTCGATCCGCTCTTTCTCTTTCTCCCTCTCCCTCTCGATCTGCCCTCTCGATCTCTCTCTCACTTTCAAACTTCCTCTTCTATTCTCCTCAGTCTCTCTATCTCTCTCACAGCCTCCCGCTCAAACTCCCTCGCCCTCTCCCTCGCTCTCTGACCTCGCCCTCGCCCTCGCCCTCGCCCTCGCTCTCTGACCTCTCCCTCGCCCTTTCACCTTAAACTCAAAATGGGGTAGAGAATCTATGTTATCCACTTCGACTTGAAGAACTCTAAAACACTCGTTCCTGGGTTGGGTCGGATAGGACCAGACCAAAGCGACTGGATCTGTGGAATCTGATATGGTTTTAATACCCTTCCTTCTCGTGTTTGTTCTAAAGTTATGAGGTAACTCCCCATTTCTTTCTTAGGTAAATCAATGTATGAATTCATAAATTTCTCTTTGATTTCAGCAAACCCTAACTTATTTTTCTCTCTATATCCTAAATCGAAAACAAATTTATCAACATTATGCTATAATTTATGTCAGGTACTCTTTTTCTCCTTTTTCTTTCTCTCTGTATATTTTCTTTAATTATTCTTTTAAGAAACAACTCCCAGTTAGACCTCAAGTAATTCATACAACCTTACCCTCGATCCCCTTTTGCTAAATTTTAATTCCCATTTTCTAGGGTTTATATACACTAGTTCGTGAAATTTGGGGGTTTCTTATTTTATGGTAATTTTCTGTATTTGTGGCCCTAACTTTATCTAATTTGATGTTATTTTTTAGTTGGGCTTGCATTTATCTGCTAGCCGAGGAAATATAAAATTGGGTAAAGAATCAATTCTAATGTTTATAATATATGCTATCTTTATTTATTCTTTGTAGGTTCTACTGATCGATTTTCTTTGTTGTTAAGCTCTGTGTGCTGGTTTTCATCAAAGTACTTTTAGATATGTTCATTTTGCTAGATGTGGTTTGACAATTTTCTAGCTATAAATATATATATTTTCTAGTTGTAAATATATAAATATATATATTTATATAGTTACCCCATGTAAAGTTATGTTCTAAACACACACAACTTCTTTAGGTTCTGTAAATGGAGCAAACTGCAAGAATTGGCAATACAGCCAGATGTGGATGGATTTTTGGTTTGTGGAGCTTCCCTTAAGGTGATAATTCTTTTTTCCTTATAAGAAGAATGATTAGAATTATAGCCAACAAGACTATTGTAGTTCTAAATTATTTTCCTTATAAAAAACGATTAGAACTATAGGAAAACATGATTACATTTTCATTATATCCCAGTCGTACACTTTTCTGTTCTTTTGTGATTCTTACTGACATGTCAAATGGACATGGGATAATACTTCTCCAACTCTTCCTCTCTTTAAAAGATGAGATTACATAATTGAACCCTCAAATGTACCAAATGTAGCTCTAACTAAGGAACGGTCTGCTCTTATCTCACTTTAATATATGATAATATCATAATAGTAATTTCTTTTCACCATCTTCTCTCTTATTTTCTTGTCATTGCCATGTTTTTCCTTTCCAATCATTGAGGACAATGTTTGATTTAGGTTTGGGGGTGGAGTTTTGAAATGTTACTTGAATTTTCTAATACTTTTCTACTTTTAAAAAAAAAAAAAAAAGTTTTAGTTTTGTTTTTGTGTTGATTGCTTCACCATGATGAGATTAATTTTCTTGCATTCAATGCTTAACTTTAAGAAATACATGATTCTATACTTTAATATTTTTGCATGCAAAATAAGAATATCTCTCATTAGATTTTCTATTATTTTCATGATAGAATCATTTTTCAATTCTTGAACTTGAAATATTTGTGCACTTAAGCCAATAATTGCATTTTGAAATTGAAGAGTGGAATTTGAATTGAATTACCTAAGGAAAAATAGTGGAGACTTGACCCTAGTGAGCTTAGAGTCATTCTATTTTTGTGAGTGTTATACATTTATCTCTAAATTTTTCTTGGGTCCACATTTTGTCGTTGATGATCTCATTATTCTTTCTTATTTGGTCAATTACTTGAAAATGATATTGAATTTTGAATCATTGCAATTTAAGCTCCTTTAGTTCAATTGAAGCATCATAACCATATTTGACTTAGGAAATGATTTTAGGCCATTTTTGTTTTAGTTTGAGCTTTTCTTGTCATTCTTTGTCATTAAATAAAACTTTACCACTAGTAACCCTTTTGAGCCTTAGTTTTAGTATTTTTCGTTTGTTAAACATTATCACCCTATTTTCTGAGAATTGTTAGAAAAAGTTAAAAAAAAAAAAAAAGAGCATAATGTTATTAGTATCTCTCTTTGTGTTATTATTCTCTTCAATAAAAAAAAAAAGAAATATGCCAAAAAAAAAAAGAGGGAAATGAGAGAAAAAGAAATGCCTTAGTATCATTTTTCTTTTCAAAATAAACTTTCTCAGAAATGTCCTACATCTTCCACCTTAGCCTTACATTACAAGCCAATAAAAGTCCTATTTGATATTAGGAAGAGTTTGGTTAGAATGTTGAGAGAGAATGAGTAGGAATTAAAGTGCTTGATTTAATATTTTCATGTATTTGATTTCCTTTCATGAGATCTTTTATTTTCTCTATAATTTCGTTCTTCATGAATTTTATATGTGAGTTATCTTTGAAAATTGTTCACATTTACTCATACTCACATATAACTTTAGAGAAAATAACTAAACCATCTTCATGTGCTTTATTTAAGAGTGATTTATCTTGTGAGAATTGGAGTCAAAGCATATTTTCCAAAAGTGATTTAATTTTATTTTACTTAGAGGTTAAAATTTGCATTTTTGATTGGCTTTGTACACTTATATTTTGATTTTAGAATCTTTAAAGATGATTTTACCACCTTGAATAATATTTAATCTCTTGTTCATATTCTTGAGTGCATGTTTAAGTGTTAAGGTAGTTAAAATTTTGTTTCCAAAGTTTATGCATTTGAGTAATAGAATTTCTCTGAGAAAATTTGAAGTAATCAATTTTTTAGTTTTGCTCGAGGACTAGCAAAATGTAGGTTCGGGGGTATTTGTTGAGCTCATTTTAATATATAATTTTTACCCTTAAATCTTACATTTTTGTCTATTTATTTTAACAATTTTTAGTGTTTTAATTCTTATTGTTTTTATCTAGTTAATTAGTGGGTTTATTAGTTTTTTATGTTTTATTGCTTTATTAAGATTTATTTTAATTTTTATTTTATTTTTAAGTAGTGTATTTTTATTTTGTAGGATAAGAAATAGGAAGCCCAAAAGAAATAAAAGAAGAGAATGAAACCCAAAAAGGAAGCAGCTCGGCCCAGCCCAGTGGAAGCCGAACAGCCACTCACCCAGCAAATGGCCCAGCTCGTTTCATCTTTTTCTCTCTCCCTCAGCAGCCCGGCCCAGCCCACAGTGTTAGCCGAAGAGTCACAAATGTCTTCCGCCTCTCTCTCTTCACTTTGATTAATATTGGCTCCAGCCAATGATGCGGCGACACGTGGCAAGCAATCATCTCTCATTTCTTTCTTCCGCCTAGCAGCACAAATCCTTTCCCATGCAGCCGACTTCTGCAAGCCAAGCCGAGCCGCCTTTTCCCTCTCTCCATCACGGTTTCCCATGTAGCCACTCAGCACAGCCAAGCCATGAGCCGCCTCTCTTTTCCTTCCGCTCAACAACTTGGTTGATTAATCTCCTTTCAACCAACCACACTGTGACACGTGGCCATTTTACAGCTGCTTCCAGATTGCTCCAACCCCAGCGCTGTGTGCTGATCCTCATTAATTAGTTGTCACCAGCTCTCCCCCTTTCTGATATTTTATACCCTAGTATTTGCCTATAAATAGGAACATTTAGTCCCCTCTTCATATCTTTTAGTCTAGAATTTAATTTGCTGCCTTTTCTAGTATCCTCCTAGGATTTCTCTCTCAAGCCATTTGACTATGATATTTGAGAGAGAATATGATGTAATTTCTCTTGCATTTTATTTAATGAAAGTTTAATATTATGTCACTCTTCTCTCTTCTTTCTTCTCTTTTTCTTTATTTATTTTATGACTTTTATTTTATGTAGTTCTTTATTTTATAGTTAACTTTATATTATGTCTCTCTTCTCTCTTCTTTAATCCTCTATTTATTTTATGCTTTTTATTTTATGTAGTTCTTTACTTTATTGTTAGTAGTGTTATTTATTTTATTGTTCTTTAAATTCCATGCTCATTTACTTCTTTCTTTATTTTTATTTAAGATATAAGATCATAGGTGGTCACTAAACCCCCTTACCAAGGTAAGGGGGAAGCACCACCATGAACATTATTAAATGAGGTCTTTATAATAATTTTCCCCTTATTTAAGATCTTACAAACCCTAGATTTTGATATTAAAATGAGATAGAGATCCTTGATCTTTTCACCCATAATGTCATATATTATGGGTTGTTAGATTCTCTTTCTACATTTTAGCTTTATGGTTAATTGTCTTAAACAAAAACTTTTTGAACTCTAGTTGTTACTTAGTTTTGGTTCACTTGAGTTGCTTAAAATTTGTATTTTCTAAGTAAAATCAAATTCTACCATATAAACCTTCAACTTTTGTGCTTAATTCATATTTATCTTTGCAAGAGGGTATCAAGTGACTCTTGGGTGCCCTCCTTTAAGGGGAAATTACTAAAAATCTCATTTAATATGTTCATAAGTGGTGTAGAACCCTAACCCTGGTTCTTATACCATTGTTAAGTTTCTAAAACAAAAAAGTTGTTATTTTCATTTCTAGATTTAATATTTCAATTCTTGCACCTTTATTTACCTTGTTCTATTTTTATTTACTTTATTTGCTTTTTAATTTAGTTGCTACTTTATTTACTTTCTAATTTAGTTGCATTTTATTTTTAATTGTCTCACAAACTAACAAAATTTCCAAACTAGGTTAGCTTTAAATTAACTTAAGTTTAAGCTTAGTGTATCGTTTGTCATCACTTCTTGAGGTTCGACCTCGTTAATTTACTACTCGATTCGTATATTTGCGAGTAAATAAAATTTTACAACAATAACCGATGTTCTTAGTTTGAGATAATATATACAAGTCATTTAGCTTTATTTCATTTGTAGCTAATACTGTGCATGCTCCTGATGTCCTTAGGTTAGGTCCCACTTTGCTTGACTGAGCTTGAGATTATTTATTTGTTGCTTATGATTAGTTGTTTCTCTTCCTGTTATGCTTGATAAATTGTTTCATTTTGTTATCCTAACAAGTGGACTACATCTTTTCTCCAGCTAATTTATCCACCCAACAATATGCATCTCTCCTTTCAGAACATCCCTCGGGTGTATATTTTGGTTGGGCTGGATTATCAAACCGAGGTGTCTTTAAAATGGTCATGAGTATTGGTTGGAATCCTTATTTCAACAACACCGAAAAGACTATAGTGAGTCTTTCAAGACACATAAGGTAGCCTTTGCAAGTATTTTTCTTCTTTTTGCTAAGTTTAGTTTCTAATGCAGGAGCCATGGCTGCTTCATGACTTTGTTGAGGATTTCTATGGGGAGGAATTGCATCTTATTATAGTTGGCTACATACGGCCTGAGGTATTGTTAAAATTGATCAATCTCGTCTGTGAAATATCCATTGCTCCTCGTCCTGTTAGTTCCAGTTTTGCTAATGTTTGTGTGTGGAAAACAGGCCAATTTCCCATCACTGGAGAGCCTGATAGCAAAGATTCATGAGGACAGAAGAATTGCAGAAGAAGCTCTTGATCTTCCAATGTACTCAAAATTCAAGGATGACCCATATCTTAAAAGTTCTACATAAGGATGTCTCAGGAATTTCCTGAAGTCTACTTTTTCTACCTCACTGGCTACAACAGTAATTGAAGTTGTTGTACACTCATTATTGTGACAGTAATAATCTTTCATTTTGAAGAGACTCTATGCCAGTCTCATGAACGTAATGGGTGTAATACAGTGCCTTGAACCACATATTCATTTTGTTGTATTATAAATATGAGTCATGTCATAATGGTCATACTCAGACATACACATCTCAGTTACATTCCACAAGTTAGATTTTGCTTGTGTTAGAATGCTACCAGACTTGGCACTAGAATACTTGTAACCTTTTCTTTCCGAATTATTTGTTGTAGATTGCATATTATTGTAAAAATGCTTCTTCTCCCATTACCACGCTGCGTCTTACAATCTCACTCACAAGTTCTTCCATGGTACGGATAGGGTATAATATACAAATAGATCCAATGGTGAAAGATTTATACCTAATAAACAAAATGGTGAAAGATTTATACCTAATAAACAAAAGAGTGCATCTGTCAAAACTTAAGAATCAAAGATGTGTTAAACGAGCATGCCTTAATTTAGGACTTAGGAGACCCATATATCCTATAGAGTTGTTTGCGGGTAAAGAGGGCTTGTATGAAAGTGCTTTTATAAGACAAATGATGGCCACTCAACACTAAATGGCCCACACAAAGATTGACAATTACTTGACTTATTGTTTAATAAGCCGAGCGTTCAACGTCTTTTTTTTTCTTTTAAAAAACAACATTGAAAATGTTTGACAGTTTACAGTCTTAGAAACTATTGGATAATTTCAATCCTCAAAACGTATAAAATTTATACTTACGCAAATGTCTTTTGTCTTTTTGTTTCATATACTGTATATGTGAAACAAAATGAATAACCAATCACAAAACATAAAAGGACAATCATTTTGAATTACATCCACCCTAATTTGTTAGTTAATGTTTGTCAAGCATTGAAACTGTCTGGTCCTATACAAAATAAAAACCAAAAAAACAAAAAAAACATGCAGAGCTCTCCCCAAGGAGGCTGAGCACTCGGTCGTGCCAAACACGACCACTAATTTTATAACGTGGATAAATCCAACATCTTAAAATAATAGATGGACCTTTTTTTTGGCCAAGAATAGATAGACCTTTTTATTTTGATAAAAATAGATGGAGGATGAGCTAGATGAGCTAATCAATCATTTATTGTCCCGTATATTACTAACTATTACTAAACCATTCTAAATGCCCAGTTGAAAGGTTTGTAAGGTTGCCTCTGAACTTGAGTTTGCTCGATCAAAACCCCCTCCTCGAAAAACAAAAACTATCATGAATTAGAAAAATTATTGTAGATGAACATAACATCGTCGATGTTACCAATCCATGTGTTATAATATGGGTGGACCACGATTTTTAAATTTAAAATTAAGAATTTTAGATATTAATAATTATAACATGTTATAATTCTAATAGATTGATGAATCTAGAAAAGAACTGATATTACAGAATCAGTGGACTTCCTTTTTCCTTTGCAAGTAAAACATTTCATTGGCATGAGACTGTAATATATATATAATTAACTTTCATCTTTTCATCTACAATTGCAAGTGAAGATTCTTTTACCTGATTTCTGCAATAATATGGGTGCACAACAGTGTATCAAATACGACTTGGTAACGTTGGTGAAGGTATATACTCCAGGAACAGGGGTCTGTGTTCTGTGTGAATGTGATGTACCATCAACAAATAATGTACCATATAGTTCCACTGTTGCCCTTTTACTTCTCCCATTGAAAACAAGACCATTTTAATTTGTAATTGGCAAAGTCTCAGTTTGATAAAGTGAGTAAATGGTTCAATCAAGTTTAAAACCCGGATTACAAAAACACCACTGACTAATACAGAAAGGCCAAATTCACCCTACCAACAGTAGTATACAAACAGTTAGAGAACTGATTGATTCACTAATATTAGAAAAAAATTTAAATATCTTTTAATAAAAAGGAATCCGTTATTCCTTAATTACTTTTTGCAATTTGCACTATCAAAACACCAGTGAGATTTTAGAAGAGAAATATTCCACTCCTTGATGCTCATATTTGTTGAAGTCACTCAACCCAAAACTTGAACATTATATAACATACTCTCTTCCGCTGGCAGCACACATCAGAGTGCTTTCACAGCTCAAAATAGTCAAACTACACAAATATCTACCAGTTAGCAAGGGTTCAATCTGAAAACAGCCAATGAAAAAGGCAGGTTGATGTCTTTCCAACTGTAGGAGACATTATCTCATGTACCTTAGGATGTTAATAAACCTAGAACTAAAGCTTTTGTCTGGAAGAAACTATCTCTCTATAATCCACGTATCCCCGAGTAAGATCGACCAACACTTATCATCTTTTGGAGGTTCTAAGGACAACCCAGCAGGTATTAATCCACATCCATTCCCTCGTCCTTCTCATTCGTACTGCAGGACCATAGTTTGATGGTTCAGTCGTGTGATACAGTAGCAATGTGATGCCCATCTCCTGCAACATCCAAAGAAGTAACTTTTGATTCATGTCCAGAGAGTTATCTTTGCTGTCATATCATACGAAGCAGTTACCAAGAAATATCCCTCTTGAGGCTCAAATTTGACCTGTGATATGAGATTGGCGTGTGCTAGAATGATGTATATGGATTTCTTTTTTCTTAAATCCCATATCCTACAAGTGTTGTCTTCGCTCGCGGTGGCTAAATAATAGCCATTTGGTGATAAACTGAGTCCAAGAACTTGCTTGACATGGCCTTCCAAGGCAAGAATACTTCTACCAGTAAGGAGGTCCCAAACACGAGCAAGTGCATCCTGGCCAGAAGAAGCCACCAAGGATCCATCAGGGTGGAAGGTTATCCCATAGACACTTGTACTGTGACCTTCTTGAAGAAGCAACTCTTCACCAGTTTCTACATCCCATAACCTCCATGTCTTATCAAAACTAGTTGTACCCAAGTACATTCCTGATGGATAAAAGGCAATACGTGCAAGACGGTCCAAATGGCCCTCAAATGTTTTCAGGTGAGTTCCTTCAGTATTCCACAACCTTGCAGTCCGGTCGGCAGAGGCAGTTGCCAAGAGGTTGTGCACACGAGAAAACGTAACATTAGTCAGGCGCTCCGTGTGTCTGTTTAAGGTGGAAACCTTCTTTGCTTTAGGCATGCTCCACAACTTGGCAACTCCACTTTAAGGACAAGTGGCAAGCAGTTTGCCATCGTTCAAAAACGAACAACCCAAAAGCAGTCTGTCATCCCCAATCTCACTGCATTCAAGTCCCAAACTTGCAGCCTGCCTCAAAGCCCAATCCATCTCTGCATCCACATCCTCATCTGGGTCATCCTTCTTCCTCCGAGCCCGTTCGAGCCGTGACGCTGCCCTCTTAACAGAATACTTGGAAATATCAATTCTAGCCCCTAACAAAGCTTTGGACCCTTCAGTGTAAAAAGGGTACTGCACCATTTGGTCGTTGTCACCATCCTCCATTGCAGCAGCAGAAGCAGAAGCTGCAGCCTCCTCCTCCTCATGAGCCTTCATCAGCCTCTCCAACTGGCCTTGCGAATCCAACTTCGCCATTATCATCTTCAACCTGTCTCGTCTCTCCATCTCTCTCTCCCCAAACAGAGTGATGGGCTCACCGAGCCGCCGAAGACGGGACCTCACCGCCATGTCGTTGGTGGGGACGGCGAGGGCCGAAGCGCGCCGCTTCATCAGAAGTTCTTGCTTTGCCTTCTCCTGCCGCTCCCTTACTTGTCTGCTCTCCTCCGATATCTCGTATTCCGGACCCGAAACGCTGGTACCCCAGGTGCGGTCCGGTTTGTCCGAGTCTATGTCGCTCGTGGTCGGCCTCGCTTCGCCATTTTGGGTCGCCGGCGGTCTGAGTACGGGAGCAGCGGCAGGTGGGTCTGCTATGGTTGATGAGGGTTTCTCGTCCACCATCGCCATGTTAGCTAACCGAGGGAGTTGCGGACACAGTTTTGTTCTCAGTAAAACATATAAACAAACACTTCCTGGGGAATATAGGAAAGGAGTTAGAATATAAACCCTTGCCCTCACTGAGCTTCTCTCTTCTTCTCGTCCTCTTAGGATTTCACAGACTCCCTTATCAATTATGGGCTTCATTTGGGTTGGGTTTTGCAAATGCATTATATTTTGAGCTAACTTTTGAGTTGCGTATGTAATTTCTAGTATATGCAATATTCAAAACGTTTCGATATGAAACTTAAAGTTAAAGTTTATAAAAATTGTATTGTGCCAATTCCGTTAACTTTTATATTAATTTTAATTAAATATAAAATGTGTGAAATTCATTTACACTGATATAGACAATAAACTTATGCCAGGAGAAATAAAATAAATCATTTAAAAAAAAAGACAGTTAAATTATTATATATTAAAAAAATTAAAAGATAACATTAAAATTAAATATAAAAAATTATGTTGTTCATCCTTACGTCTCTCCCTCCTCCCTCATCTCTTTTGTTCCCGGTTTTTTGTTTTTTTAATTTTTTAATTAATTTTTATTTTTTTTAACCTATAAAATTGTATTTGGCTTTTTTAATTTGTTTTTTTTTTCCACTTGGCATAAATTTAATGTTCTTATCAGTATAAATGAATCTCATATATGTTATATACAGTCAAAATTAATTAATAGAAAAGTTAATGGAATAGTCACATTGCAATTTTTATAAACTTTAAGTTCCATATTGAAACGTTTTGAATATCAGATACTAAAGTGAAAAATAACTTATACTTAAGGGGTGTAAAGTATAAATGACACTTAAACAAATTATTAATAATTGATTTGAAAGAAACCACTACCTCTTAATATTGAGAATGTGATAAATCTTGAGCCACTTTTCTTGGTGCATCTTTCTTTTAGACATGAACATCTATCAATCTCTAGCTCTTTTAATTTGGTGAGGCGTTTCATAGCTTTGACTTTAGGTAGATACATCACAATTCTCAATACACATGTGGGTAAGAGATGTAAGGCTGCTACACCAGATCTGGAAAAGCTTATACTCCATTCAAACTTTGTATGGTCGACAAAGTCTTAAATTTCGGTCATGACAGAAATATAGGGGTCTAAAAACATAGAAATTTTGACAAGATATAATTATCAATAAACATTATGGAAATTGGGAAAAGAATAAGAAAATTATGAATATAACTTTATGAGATCTTTATTTAATCAATTATCTACTTTTAAAAAATGCACGTTTTTATGAAAATAGAATTATTAAGGACTTATTTGGTATTCTATTCAATTTTTTATTTATTTTAAATGTAAGTTTTCAAAATTAATTTTTAAAATTTGAAAATAATTTTTAAATTTAAAAAATGATGACAACTAAGAAAGAAAGAAAGAAATGGAAAAAATAAAAAAAAATCAGAAAAACGATGTTTTATCATTTTTTAAAAAGAGGCATATTTTTTAAAATGATCTACTAAACATAATTTTCTTGATTAAAATTTATTTTTTTATTTTTGAAAAAAAAAAAAAATTTGAATAGAATACCAACACTTGCTACTTGTACACCTCATTTGAGCATCTTATTTTTGTTACAGTGGAGATGTAGATTAATTTACAACTTTGAAACTTGAAACTAATAATTTCTACTTTTCACATTTCTACGTGGGTGGCTCCATTCTGGTGGCCCTATTAATTACTCTTGACTTTCTGCAAACATTTCCATACATCAGTCTAGACTTTGACCATGAGTTGGGAGTTTGAGCATAAGTTAAGGCTTTGAGCTCCCATCGACAGTGGCGTAGCCAAAAATTAATCATAATGGAAACCTGATAACAATAGAAAATTTTCTTTTTTCTACTATAATCCAATAGAAAATTTTTCAACTGTTGTATTTACTTATCTTGGTTTCTTGATGATAATTGTTGTGAGAGCTAACTACAATTAATAAAAAAATATTTACAATTTTGTGCCATTTTTATTTATTTAGCAGACATAAAATAAGTATTCAAATAAGAAACTAATTAAATTAATCTAAAGAAACAAACATAACAAGCCAATAGCCAAAAGCATACACATAAACTAAAGTAACACACTATTTAAATTCAAATAAGAAACTCATTTTCTAATGTTCATAAAAAATAAGGTTTAATTTTTTTTGTCTAAAAGAATAATGGGATCAGACCCAAAATTATACAAGTGAAACAACCTTCTTCACCCAATTTTTCCTTGAATCCTTTTGTCATTTTCTTGATATGTGAGTAGGAGTACCTTATTGGCATAAGGTTGTTATGACTTTGTAAAAATTCTTCAATAAAGCCATACATTGATAAGTGTCGCCTCTTCAATTTATAGATTAGAAGCACAGAATCCCGAGTACAATTTTTGTTGCAACCCACGCCATTACTGTAAAGGAAATAAAAAAAATAAAAAATTATGACAACTGTATTTTTGGATGTGGCTGTTTGAAACTGTGTTTTCTATATTAGACCTTGTGCGTGATTTTTATCTCGTGGAAAGAGCCATATTATTCTATCACATCAAACTATATAACCAAGGTCACAGGCGAAGAAAAAAAGAATAGGCAGAGGGCTCTTTATTCCTCACAGTCGCTTGAAAAGGCTTCGACCCCTCCCATGGAACTGATGACTAAGCATCCGAAAGGCTTTGGTGTCAACTGGTGAAAAAAAGGTAATATGTCAGCACATATAGCAGAAATATTGCAACATAATCATTAATGAAGCAAACATGAAAATGTGTAAGACAATTCTGGGACCACAATCACTCTAATGTAACAATGTTAAACCATATAAAAATGTAACATATTGTAAAGGAACTGGACTGGAGAACTTACAGTTTGGCCAAATTCAACAGTTCTCTCAATGCTATCCACTTCTTGATAGACATTAGGTGGACGAGCAATACCTTTTCTGAGGGCTGCTCGCTCATCAAGC
Organism: Dryas drummondii; assembly: GCA_003254865.1. NCBI lineage: Eukaryota > Viridiplantae > Streptophyta > Magnoliopsida > Rosales > Rosaceae > Dryas > Dryas drummondii. The sequence continues at coordinate 398,851 of QANW01006618.1, forward strand.
AGCTTCAGAACGCATAATAAGCATATGTTATGCATATTGTATATGAAATACAAGTTCAGAGCCAAAAATTGCACAAATTAGAACATAAAGGAAGATTTACTTACTTTAGAATGCGTGTAGATTCGATGTCTCTTTGTTTTACAACATCATCACTAGTATTGGTCCTGGAGCGCTTCAGGTCATCAATATTTCTAGTATCCTTCTCTTTCCCTCGGCTCCTCTTCTTATTGCTTGATTCGCACCATTCCATGTCCATTTGCTCCAATCCTGGAATTTCTGAATGAAGATATCAATTTCCATTTATTTTACTAATATTCAGAAGAACCAAATACAAACTGACCTTAAAGGCAACATTTGCAGACTCAGAAACCCTAAACAAAACGAAATTTTATAAAAAAAATTAAATGCTTCGGAAGAGATTGATACCTAAATCTCAACCTTCTAACAACGAAGGACAAATCTTCTCAACCTTCTAAATCTCATGAATTGCGGAGTTATTTATTCGATAGATAAAAGCCCTAAATCTAATTAAATTAACACCTATGCTAATTCTAAAGGGAATTGATCAATTGAACCATACATTTTTCCTAATTCTAAATTACCCCTCTACTTTTAGACATTCTGCCATTTTGAACCTTTATAAAAATCTTGGCCACCTGATTAATAGACTCTTGCCACTCTGCTGGAAGCCTGTCGTGCACTTCTTAAGTGCAGATGGTGCTGATGGTGTTGTGAGAATCATATTTATCGAGGGAGGAACAAGGTTCCTGATGGGGTTGTTTCCTTTGCTCTGTCTTTGAATTTGGGTTTATCCATTTTTTATGCTCTCTCTCTCTCTCTCTCTCTCTCTCTCTCTCTCTCTCTCTAAATTGTGGCCACCACGCACACCATGTTGGTCCACATTGCACCAAATTCTGGGTATTATTCGTACCCTTTAAAGGGCTCTCAAAACGAGCAATGCAATTATGCATTTGATGCAAAGTTGCAAACCCATAAGAATATAACTGGATTTGGTGATGCAGTGTTAACATAAGATGGTGTTGCAATTAAAGGGATCTAGCTTGCCAGTTTGTCCAAATCAATATGAGAACCAAACATGAATGGAAGTGCCAGGCATGACCCATGCATAGGAATTTCTCATGATTCCCGACTCTGACTGGTGAAAAATAACATCAAAACAACTAAACAAGAGATGTATAGAATAACTTTTCAAATGATGGTGAAAAGCTTGGAACTGCAGATTGTTTTACCTGATTTCTTGCACTACTACAGGTACACGACGTACGACCAAATTAGGCCTAGGGGCCATTATTCTGTNTAGGAAAGGAGTTAGAATATAAACCCTTGCCCTCACTGAGCTTCTCTCTTCTTCTCGTCCTCTTAGGATTTCACAGACTCCCTTATCAATTATGGGCTTCATTTGGGTTGGGTTTTGCAAATGCATTATATTTTGAGCTAACTTTTGAGTTGCGTATGTAATTTCTAGTATATGCAATATTCAAAACGTTTCGATATGAAACTTAAAGTTAAAGTTTATAAAAATTGTATTGTGCCAATTCCGTTAACTTTTATATTAATTTTAATTAAATATAAAATGTGTGAAATTCATTTACACTGATATAGACAATAAACTTATGCCAGGAGAAATAAAATAAATCATTTAAAAAAAAAGACAGTTAAATTATTATATATTAAAAAAATTAAAAGATAACATTAAAATTAAATATAAAAAATTATGTTGTTCATCCTTACGTCTCTCCCTCCTCCCTCATCTCTTTTGTTCCCGGTTTTTTGTTTTTTTAATTTTTTAATTAATTTTTATTTTTTTTAACCTATAAAATTGTATTTGGCTTTTTTAATTTGTTTTTTTTTTCCACTTGGCATAAATTTAATGTTCTTATCAGTATAAATGAATCTCATATATGTTATATACAGTCAAAATTAATTAATAGAAAAGTTAATGGAATAGTCACATTGCAATTTTTATAAACTTTAAGTTCCATATTGAAACGTTTTGAATATCAGATACTAAAGTGAAAAATAACTTATACTTAAGGGGTGTAAAGTATAAATGACACTTAAACAAATTATTAATAATTGATTTGAAAGAAACCACTACCTCTTAATATTGAGAATGTGATAAATCTTGAGCCACTTTTCTTGGTGCATCTTTCTTTTAGACATGAACATCTATCAATCTCTAGCTCTTTTAATTTGGTGAGGCGTTTCATAGCTTTGACTTTAGGTAGATACATCACAATTCTCAATACACATGTGGGTAAGAGATGTAAGGCTGCTACACCAGATCTGGAAAAGCTTATACTCCATTCAAACTTTGTATGGTCGACAAAGTCTTAAATTTCGGTCATGACAGAAATATAGGGGTCTAAAAACATAGAAATTTTGACAAGATATAATTATCAATAAACATTATGGAAATTGGGAAAAGAATAAGAAAATTATGAATATAACTTTATGAGATCTTTATTTAATCAATTATCTACTTTTAAAAAATGCACGTTTTTATGAAAATAGAATTATTAAGGACTTATTTGGTATTCTATTCAATTTTTTATTTATTTTAAATGTAAGTTTTCAAAATTAATTTTTAAAATTTGAAAATAATTTTTAAATTTAAAAAATGATGACAACTAAGAAAGAAAGAAAGAAATGGAAAAAATAAAAAAAAATCAGAAAAACGATGTTTTATCATTTTTTAAAAAGAGGCATATTTTTTAAAATGATCTACTAAACATAATTTTCTTGATTAAAATTTATTTTTTTATTTTTGAAAAAAAAAAAAAATTTGAATAGAATACCAACACTTGCTACTTGTACACCTCATTTGAGCATCTTATTTTTGTTACAGTGGAGATGTAGATTAATTTACAACTTTGAAACTTGAAACTAATAATTTCTACTTTTCACATTTCTACGTGGGTGGCTCCATTCTGGTGGCCCTATTAATTACTCTTGACTTTCTGCAAACATTTCCATACATCAGTCTAGACTTTGACCATGAGTTGGGAGTTTGAGCATAAGTTAAGGCTTTGAGCTCCCATCGACAGTGGCGTAGCCAAAAATTAATCATAATGGAAACCTGATAACAATAGAAAATTTTCTTTTTTCTACTATAATCCAATAGAAAATTTTTCAACTGTTGTATTTACTTATCTTGGTTTCTTGATGATAATTGTTGTGAGAGCTAACTACAATTAATAAAAAAATATTTACAATTTTGTGCCATTTTTATTTATTTAGCAGACATAAAATAAGTATTCAAATAAGAAACTAATTAAATTAATCTAAAGAAACAAACATAACAAGCCAATAGCCAAAAGCATACACATAAACTAAAGTAACACACTATTTAAATTCAAATAAGAAACTCATTTTCTAATGTTCATAAAAAATAAGGTTTAATTTTTTTTGTCTAAAAGAATAATGGGATCAGACCCAAAATTATACAAGTGAAACAACCTTCTTCACCCAATTTTTCCTTGAATCCTTTTGTCATTTTCTTGATATGTGAGTAGGAGTACCTTATTGGCATAAGGTTGTTATGACTTTGTAAAAATTCTTCAATAAAGCCATACATTGATAAGTGTCGCCTCTTCAATTTATAGATTAGAAGCACAGAATCCCGAGTACAATTTTTGTTGCAACCCACGCCATTACTGTAAAGGAAATAAAAAAAATAAAAAATTATGACAACTGTATTTTTGGATGTGGCTGTTTGAAACTGTGTTTTCTATATTAGACCTTGTGCGTGATTTTTATCTCGTGGAAAGAGCCATATTATTCTATCACATCAAACTATATAACCAAGGTCACAGGCGAAGAAAAAAAGAATAGGCAGAGGGCTCTTTATTCCTCACAGTCGCTTGAAAAGGCTTCGACCCCTCCCATGGAACTGATGACTAAGCATCCGAAAGGCTTTGGTGTCAACTGGTGAAAAAAAGGTAATATGTCAGCACATATAGCAGAAATATTGCAACATAATCATTAATGAAGCAAACATGAAAATGTGTAAGACAATTCTGGGACCACAATCACTCTAATGTAACAATGTTAAACCATATAAAAATGTAACATATTGTAAAGGAACTGGACTGGAGAACTTACAGTTTGGCCAAATTCAACAGTTCTCTCAATGCTATCCACTTCTTGATAGACATTAGGTGGACGAGCAATACCTTTTCTGAGGGCTGCTCGCTCATCAAGCAGCTTCAGAACGCATAATAAGCATATGTTATGCATATTGTATATGAAATACAAGTTCAGAGCCAAAAATTGCACAAATTAGAACATAAAGGAAGATTTACTTACTTTAGAATGCGTGTAGATTCGATGTCTCTTTGTTTTACAACATCATCACTAGTATTGGTCCTGGAGCGCTTCAGGTCATCAATATTTCTAGTATCCTTCTCTTTCCCTCGGCTCCTCTTCTTATTGCTTGATTCGCACCATTCCATGTCCATTTGCTCCAATCCTGGAATTTCTGAATGAAGATATCAATTTCCATTTATTTTACTAATATTCAGAAGAACCAAATACAAACTGACCTTAAAGGCAACATTTGCAGACTCAGAAACCCTAAACAAAACGAAATTTTATAAAAAAAATTAAATGCTTCGGAAGAGATTGATACCTAAATCTCAACCTTCTAACAACGAAGGACAAATCTTCTCAACCTTCTAAATCTCATGAATTGCGGAGTTATTTATTCGATAGATAAAAGCCCTAAATCTAATTAAATTAACACCTATGCTAATTCTAAAGGGAATTGATCAATTGAACCATACATTTTTCCTAATTCTAAATTACCCCTCTACTTTTAGACATTCTGCCATTTTGAACCTTTATAAAAATCTTGGCCACCTGATTAATAGACTCTTGCCACTCTGCTGGAAGCCTGTCGTGCACTTCTTAAGTGCAGATGGTGCTGATGGTGTTGTGAGAATCATATTTATCGAGGGAGGAACAAGGTTCCTGATGGGGTTGTTTCCTTTGCTCTGTCTTTGAATTTGGGTTTATCCATTTTTTATGCTCTCTCTCTCTCTCTCTCTCTCTCTCTCTCTCTCTCTCTCTAAATTGTGGCCACCACGCACACCATGTTGGTCCACATTGCACCAAATTCTGGGTATTATTCGTACCCTTTAAAGGGCTCTCAAAACGAGCAATGCAATTATGCATTTGATGCAAAGTTGCAAACCCATAAGAATATAACTGGATTTGGTGATGCAGTGTTAACATAAGATGGTGTTGCAATTAAAGGGATCTAGCTTGCCAGTTTGTCCAAATCAATATGAGAACCAAACATGAATGGAAGTGCCAGGCATGACCCATGCATAGGAATTTCTCATGATTCCCGACTCTGACTGGTGAAAAATAACATCAAAACAACTAAACAAGAGATGTATAGAATAACTTTTCAAATGATGGTGAAAAGCTTGGAACTGCAGATTGTTTTACCTGATTTCTTGCACTACTACAGGTACACGACGTACGACCAAATTAGGCCTAGGGGCCATTATTCTGTAACCTGCAACCAAGACTATAAAACCTTCTATAAAAGGAACAAGGAAACTGGGGCCCAAATAGTGATTGCACATAGTGTACCTGTAGTGCACTATGTATTGCACAGTTCTTCCTTTCAAGTTACCTACAAATCATGCCAACATAATAATTAAAGCCAATTGAAAAAACAAAATGCATATTGGATATTAACACAAAAAAAAAATGTTAAATAGAGACTAGAGAAGAACAGAATGCACCCAGAAAGTACAAATAAAAACTAAATTAACTAATCAAAAAGAAACACCAAAAGAAAAGTGGAGGTGCTAGTGATCGAAAGTTTACAAATGATTTGAATAAGAAGTTTTCAGCGACTGAGACACTCCCCTCAGCACATCTTCACATAGGTTGAGTGATAAAATCATGATAGATTCTCTGGCCACACTGTCAAATCAATGAGGTCCTGAAGTTGTTCAAAATATCTCCAAGAGCTGCAAAATGTTTCAAATTACAAGAAATGAGTTAACACAAACACACACATGCACTAATAGAGAGTCGGTGAGAACAGTGATGCTTAAGATGTATATATCTGTTGGTTGTTGCAACGTGCAAGAATACAAATACCAACAAAGTTTGTAGGAAACCACTTTTATGCTTGGACATGATAAAGGCCCTGGTGGGTTCAAAATGCTGCTTGTTTGCATCAATCGAATTGTGCAACAGAGACTGCTGACTGCATTCCTTAAATTCCTTTTTCTTTGTCACTTCCAATTCTTTGGTCTATTCAATTTTACAACAGCTCATGCGCCCTTACAGTTAATTTCCTTGCTCTCTCTCTCTCTCTCTGGCATACACACACACTCTCTCCCTCTCTGTCTCTCTCTGTCTCTATCTCTCTCTCTCTCTCTCTCACTCTCTGTCTCTCTCTCTCTCTCTCTCTCTCTCTCTCTCTCTCTCTCTCTCTCTCTCTCTCTCTCCCCCCAGCCCACCCAAGCAAAAAGCCAAAAACAGAAATAATGAAATTAATAGTTAAAAATATTTTCCATATAGACAACAGATTACCTTAAACAAGTGGTCTACCAAGAAGTGTGATAAAGAACCCACAGATACCGAGAAGCATTGCATTGTAACAATCTGTGCCATAAAAACATGTCCAACATGCCTTAGAACATATTCATATGCATTGTAATAACACATATAATTCTAAGCATCATGCAAGAGCTTAATTTAAAAAGGAACATGATATCAAAATAGGTGGCTAGCTAACTTGAGAACGACAGAAACAAATGTCTATTATTTAACAAAATCAACACAACATATCGTGGAAAAAAACAATCTCAAATGATAAGGATTCGAGCTAAACCTGTGGATACAAATATAAAACCTGTGAATACAAGTCAAGTACATATGGAAATGATATAAGTCAAGTATATAAATATGTGAATACAAGTCAACCATAAAAATACGGAAATGATTATATGGAAATGTATAATATGATGATTATATGTAGTGAGATGCAGGGGAAAGGGAACTGAAGTACCTAGAAGGAGTTTGCACTTGTTGCACTTCACATGTTCTTCCAATTGAGTAAGAGCCTGCTGAAAACCAAAAAATTATGGCAAAATAATAATAGATGTCATCTGGAAAAAAAAATCCTTGGAAGTACATACACAAGTAAAAGATAGAGCAAAGGCAAGAGAAGAGTACAAAGCACTGAAAAACTAGTGGTTTGGAAATCTTACTTTGTGCTACCATATATGCGGAGCTTCAAGCAATTGTGACCTGGGCTGCTCTTCTTGGTACCGACAGGGACAGTCAAAAATCATAAGCTCTTCTATAGACTCTGTTTGCACCTATTGAACATGAACTTTTTTTTCAATTGAGTAAGAGCCTCCTGAAAACCTACAAATTATGCTGAAACAAATATTTATTTCATTGAGAGAACAAGATATATTATAAGTATATGGATAAGGAAAAGATAGAGCAAAGTATAATGCACTGAAGACCTGATCGAATCTAACAACAGAGGAACATCAGAAGAGAATAGGTGGTGGTTCAAAAAGCTTACATTTCTTCAATGCAAAACTTGGAGAAATTAGGAATTTGTTGTACTTATACCTAGAATGAAAGCAATCTAGTGCAGCTGGGACACTCCCCAAGGCGCATCTTGAAAGTTGCAGACCATGGATATCCAACTAATGTGGTTTGTTCTTTGCTATGCATCGCATAGCTTCAATCATCTGTCTCAGGAAATTCCTGATAAATTTGGTCAATGCCAAGGAAAAGAGAAAATATAATTAAGGATAACCAAGTTTTATTCTTTTTATAAGATTCAAAGAGCTTTTTCACAACAACAATCACACACTACTTTGAATTGTTTAGTTGCAGGGAATGAAATTCCTATCATGAAATTATTTTGTAGTTCAAAAATAAATAAATAAATAAAGAAGAAGAAAACATAACAGGTAGCTAAAGATAAATGGTTTCAGTCACCTGTGGGTAAACTAATTAAACAAGACAAATGAGACAAACAACATGATAGCCAACAAGTTGAATAACTAGATGAAAGTGGGAGAGATCAAAACAAATCACATATTATTAATTTGAGAAAGAATTAAACTTACACTTCATTCTAGGAATATGAGAAATTTTGGGCCACCCGGGCGCTGATCTCATTGGTGCATCTAATCAATTAAATGTTTGTAAATCCTCCCAAACAACGTGCGCATACTTAGAATGGATGCAGTCCAATCTCTAAAAACTAACTTGTAAATAACTTATCATCAACTTCTCAAACTGTGGAGCTTATCTTGTAAATAACTCAGGTTCCTCTGGATGATGTTAAGATTAAGAATAATTAAATATGGTTTATTTTATTTAAAAGAAGAGAAAATTCCTTGAAGGGAACATATTGTGTAATTAATTGCACAAAAAAAGCACTATAAATTTATGCTAAGAACATAAAATTAGCACGGAATGAATACAGTTGATTGTAAAGATAGCAATGAAGGAATTTGACTGTTAAATCCCTTTACAACTAAGAGGACTCAAGCTAGCTTGAGAACAACACAAGTACATGCATATGTATATTATTTATAAAAATCAATGCAATATTTCTTGGAAAAAGTAAATATCTAAAATTATAAGGACTCAAGCTAAACCTGTGAATAATTGGAATAAATGATGCCAGTATGTGATCAATGTTTTTTTATTTATTGTCGGAATCAATGTTATGATTTTATACAAATGTATAATATGATTATTAGGTAAATTCTCATGATTTACTGTCACCAAATAACTTGTAAAACTATGCAGTGATGCAGGGGAAAAGGAACTCAAGTACCTGCACTGAGTTTGCACCAACAAATTTATCTAACTTGTACAATTGAGTAAGAGCCTCCTGAAAACCAACAAATTAGGAACATCAGAAGAGTGCAAAGCATTGAAAAGCTAGTTAAATCTAATTAAAGACCAACATCAAAAAAGAAGAGGAGGTAGGGGTTTGGAAATCTTACTTTGTGCAACAACGCAAAACTTCAAACAATTAGGATGAAAGTAATCCCCTAGGTGTGAAAGCACGAATATTGAACAATGGTAGTTTTGTGAGGTATCGCATGGTTTCAATCATCGTCTTCTGAGATAAGGCCTGCAGAAGATGTTTGGTCAAATGATGTAACAAAGAAAAAAGTAAAGACCGTTAAACAAGTTTCTTTCTAAAATGCTTCAAAAACCGTTTTCACAACAACAATCGCACACTTCTTTGAATTGTTTTGTAGTGGAGAATGAAAATCATTTCATGAGAATCTGTATTTAAATTAAAACGTGACATGCACAAAATTGAACAAATCATGAATAATTGATTTGAGAAAAACAAAATACCTTGAATATTTGGGATGTGAGAAATCTTGTGCCATTCTGGGCCGCTCCCCTTGGTGCATCTTTCCTTTAGACGGGGACATTGATGAATCCATAGGTCTTCTAACTTGGTGAGGCATTTCATAGCTTTGGCTTTAGGTAAATACATCAGATTTTCACAATTCCAAATACACAGCTCGGTGAGAGATGTAAGTCTACCCAACCAGTCTGGAAAAGCCTCCACTCCGTCAAAAGATTGTATAGACAACTCTGTTAGAGAAGTGAAGTGTTGAATTTGTTGGGGCAGAGACTTGACCTTAGGCCACCCCTCCAACGTTAATTGTTTAAGTTGTGGTACAACCTCAAAATCGGGGAAAGAATCCAGCTCCTCCCAGAACCCACCAATAGACAGTCTAGACAAATGAGTGAGACAGTGTAGCCCCGTTGGCAAATATTGTAATTTCCCACACATCCGTATACTGAGAGAACTCAGAGTTTGTAACCTGGATACGTCTTCTTCTGCCAAAGATATCAAATTGTCGCACCACTCGATTGACAACTTCTCAAGAGATGTGCAAGATGGTAGCCCACTCGGCAGACTTGTCAATCCATCACAATTTGTAATAAGCAACTTCTGAAGGGATGTGAGATTGTGAATTGAAATGCTTAGCGTAGGGCAATTATATATCTCCATGCTCAACTTCTGAAGAGAGGTATTGTATTCAAGCCCACTCGGTAGGCTTAGTAATTCTTCACAATCTCCAATTGTCAATAGGCGGAGGGATGGGAGGGCGTGTGAAAATGAAAGGGATTTTAGATTGGGGCAACGTCTTATCTTCAAACTCTTAAGAGATACAAAGCCCTGTGTTATTGGAGATTGCAACCTGGATACGTCTTCTTCTGCCAATGATACCAAATTGAAGCAGGAGTCGATTGATAACCTTTGAAGAGATGTGCAGGATGGTATCCCACTCAGCAGACTTGTGAATCCATCACAATTTTCAATATACAACTGACGAAGGGATGTGAGATTGTGAATTGAAATGCATGAAATTAGCTTAGGGCACTTAACTATTCTGAATGTCTCAAGAGAGGTACCAAGCCTACTTGGTAGGCTTGATAATTCATCACAATCTTCAATTGCCAATATGTGGAGGGATGGGAGGGCGTATGAAAATGGAATGGATTTTAGATTGGGGCACTTCTTTATTTCCAATTCCTGCAAGGAGGTGCAGTGTTGTAACCCCTTTGGTAAGCTCGACAATTGAGGACAATCATCAATACGACATTCGCGGAGAGATACAAGGCCCTGTGTTATTGGAATTGACGTCAGATTAGCGCAACCAGTTATATACAATCTCTGAAGAGAGGTGCAGTCTTGTAACCCACTCGGTAGGCTTGATAATTTCTCACAACCCCAAATCCGCAAGATGCGGAGAGATGGGATGCCCTGTGTAATTGGAATTGACTCTAGACTACCACAGTTTCTTAGAGTCAGCTCCTCAAGAAGGACTGTGTCTAGCCCATCAGGTAAATGCCTCAGCTTCTTACAATATTCAATAGACAGCCACTGAAGATTCTGGTTGTTTTCAAACATCCTTTCCGGCAAAGAAATAAGCTCCTCAACATTTGCTATTTGGAGGGAAGTGAGAGTGGTTAGTTGACTGCTCATAATATTTTCTATTATCCTCGCATTTTCAATACCAACTATACTCAACTTCTTGAGAGATGGAAAATGGCTAGGAGCATTTCTCAATTGCGTACAACCAGATAGAGTCAACTCCTCAAGGAAGGGAAACACAACTACTTTTTCTGTAGGCATCACTACCACTTCCATCCATTCACTTAGCATCCAGCACTCACGAATACACAAAGTTTTCAACGCTGGAAACAAAGTCTTTGTCCTACGACAAACTTGGTTATAGCCATAAAACTCAGCTCCCAGGCATTTTAGCTTACTCATACTCGCAATCTCAACATGTATAAGATTTGGTAAATGGCCTAGCATTGGGATTTCTTCACATTCTGTGCAATTGGATAAACAAATCGTTTTCAAATTGAGTGGCAACCTACTCATCATCCATGATGCAAATTTAGCACCCATGAAATTGTTAATCTGTAAGCTTTCTAAATTAGTGTGCGGTTGGAGGCCTTCTAATACATCCTTGTCATTGTTGCGGCTTTGCATGTGAAACCCGGGAAGCCACCATTCAAATATTAACCGGTGTATGCTTGCTTTCCCCACTAAATTAGCTTTCTTCACTTCTTCTTCATTTCTCACACATTGCAAATTTTTTATAATTAATTCACCTTTCAATTGGTCTAAGTCACCCAGCTCCTCAATTCCATAACTTGTCGCCCCACCCAAAGTATAATGAGATAATGTTTGCAGATGAGTCAATCGCCTCATCTGAAATGGAACTTCAACATCCTCATTAAAATAAACATGCCTCAAGTTGATCAAATTTTCCAGTTCCTTGGGAAACTTTTTGAGATTGTCACAATCCATTCTTAATGTCTGCAGCTGATAGAGCTTTCCAATAGATTTGGGGAGTGCTTTGATTCTTGTTCCCGAGACGTCCAAATTCCTCAAGTGTCTCAATTCACCAATTGAAATTGGCAACTCATCAATATCAGCCTTATATAAATTTAAAACACGCAAAGCTCTAAACCTTGGGAAGATGCTTTTAAGGACCTTGTCATCATTCAAAAACAATGAGCGCAACTTTCTCACACTTCTTCTTGGCATCCCTTCTAGCGTTGAAGTCGGAATCCATGCAACATGTCGAATCTCATACTCATTGAGGTCCTGTGTCAGAATCTCAGAGTTGGATACTTCATTCTCATTGAAGTCCTACTCCGCCAAGATCTCAGATTTTGATACTTGTTTGGCAAGATCATGCACAAGATCATGCATCTTGCAACTGATAATAACGCCAAACTTATCTTTTGTAACATCTTGAAATAAGGAGTTTTCCAATAGAATATTAAAATATTCATTGCCTATATCTTCCATCTCTAGTTTTCTTTTGTTAGGAGAAGGGTGGAGTAATTCATGAGCCATCCAAAGTTGGATCAACTTTTCTCTTTCTATTTCGAAATCTTTCATAAAAATTGAGCAATATGCAAAACACTGTTTCAAAGATGGTGATTTCAAATTATCAAAACTCAACTTTAAAACCGACATGATCATTTTCTCCTTTTCTTCTGGCAAGTCCCATATTCTACTTTCTTTAATTGACAACCATTCATCTGTAGTGTGTTGGGAACACAACATGCTTCCCAAAACCTGTTAATAATGAATAAGGTAAAATCATTAATAGTAACAAAAGAAAAAAAATAGTAGATTAATCAAAGTTGACAATATTTCAACCTTCTTTTGGATACTACGTGTAACATATACTACTGCACTCCATTTTTNAACATATACTCTGCCCTCCATTTTTTTCTGTTAGAGCTCCCTTTTTTTTTTTTTTTTTTTAAGGGTTTGTAATTCAAAACGTATTATTGGGTAATAAAATGGGTATAGGTGAGCTAGCTTAAATATGTGTCATTGAATTAACTCTAAGGGCTCTTATAAAGTAATAAAACAGTCCCTCATAATTAGTCCCTCGTACTAGCCATTCTGAACATTAGCAATAATAACAAAGCAAAAATGGTATTTTAATACGCAATGTTCACTATATTCCAACATTCTTTTGGATCAATGCTAAGTGCAATATTATGGTGATCTCCATGTTTTCCATATATTAGTCATACTGGTGTTTGAAATATAATTATTATATATGAAGCAACTTGTAGTCACACTGATTAGTCATACTGGTGTTTGAAATATAATTATTATGAAGCAGCTTGTAGTCATGCATGCATGGCTTAGTGATAATCAGTAGTATCACAGTCATACTGGTGTATGTAACTGAGGAATCAACTTCTTCCCCAACTTTTTTTTCTTGTACGATCTTTGTTAATTAGAGTTATACGGGTGTTTATTAAACAACTTGTATACAGTCATGCATGGCTTAAAACAAAGAGAAGAAATTAAAGAAAAGAAGAGAACAAAAATATTTCAAGTAACTTGTGGATTGCAGCTTTATTAATAACAAATAAAAAAGTGTAAATTAACTTCAAATTTATAATATGATAGTATATATATACATACCTTTGCCACCAACGGTATACCTCCACACTTTTCAGCAATCTCACTTCCAATTCTCTCCAGATCTGGGTCTATTGGAGCACTACCATCTGGAAACGCTCTACCCTTTATTATGGACCAGCATTGACCATCAGATAGAATTCTTAAATCACACCTACTTCTAGGAAGCGTTTCCGTCAATGATGCAACTTTGGCACTGCGGGTGGTGACAATGATGGTGCTTCCCCGAGCAGAATTGAGAGTTGACAAACAACTCTTGATCAGAGTGTTCCATTTATGAGTATCTTCATTCCAAACGTCATCGAGTATGAGGAGGTATTTTTTCTCCGTCAACTCTTTTTTGAGGGTTGTGATCAATGCTTCCTGAGTTACTCTTACTGCTGGTTTTGTCGGGTCGAGAGATTCTAACATCCGGATTAAAATGGAATTGACATGAAAAGGGTCAGATACACACACCCATATCTTTTTATCAAAATATTTATCCACGTCAGGTTCATTGAATACTGACTTAGCCAAAGTCGTTTTTCCTAGGCCACCAATTCCCACAATGGCCATAACCGAAAGATATTCTTGATTGTTGGAGTTGGTCAAGGTTGCAATTATGTTTGACACAACCTCCTTTCTTCCAACAATGTTTTCATCTTGGTTAATGCGTGAGTTGGTTTCTCTCTCCTCTCTAATTCCATGAGGGGTGTCCTCGTCCTTGGCTTGACAATTTGAAACTAGGGAAACTAGTCCAATAAAAGATGCCTCACTCTTGAGATCCACCAAAGAGGCATTGATTTTCTGGATTTTATGTGCCATTTTTTGACGAAACAAAATGGGATTGGATAGAGAGAAGAAGTTGAGTACCTTTCTCTTCATATAGTTTTGGAGCTCCACTTTACGGCGGAGAAATTCATAGTTGATTTGGCCCAAGACATAGTCTGCTTCATCAGCTACGTCTTTAAGTTTCTTGACCCAGTTTTCCACAGCCTTGGGACGACCTTGTGGCTGGTGGGCAACATCAGCTAAGAAACCTTGAATGCTGGATACTGATTCAGTGAGTTTCCTTAATTCTGCTTTGAATCCCCAGGCAAGACTGAGTTCTTGAGCAGCAACATAACCCACCTTGATCAGTATTCCCTCGGCCGCAAAAGTAAGGAGAGAGTCCAGAGCCATAGTTTTTCCTTCCGTATGCAAGACTGAGCAAAGAGCAGATTGATAAGCAATTGAGACGCAACACTGTTTTCTCTCTTGGTGATGGTGTCTTACAATTAATTAATGCTGTCTAGCTTATATATTATAGTTACTGTGAAATTAACTAGCCACAGTCTGGGCACTAGATTTGAGAAATTAAGTCTGAACAACTCTTTATTTATTTTTTGTTAATTAATTCATATGGTTTAATTATATCATAATCATCGAACATCTAAGAGTTAACATTTCTTTGCTTACTTTTATTATTATTAATCTTGAAATCACATGGGATGGTGACTCTCAAGCAATATTTGGTAATAATATAAACAATGATCACTGCACAAAGGAAGGTAACTGGTAAGTTCTGCTAAGTTCTGCGTGCACCTATTTTCAATATTGCTTTTATTGAGGTATATTTTAACTTATTTATATATTATTCTTGAAAAAATGACGGTTTCATCGAAAATATTTGGTTCGTCCATTTATTTGATCAAAGTTAGATAAACAAATGATTTTCGATTTAGCTAATTTTTTGCAAAAATGATCTATTAATGGAGATATAAAAAATAAACGGTTCGAATTGACACAAAACAACTCATGTGGGCCCTAATAAGATATACCTCAACATAAATAAGTTGAGATATATCTCAATAGAAAGAGTCTGATACATATATATAAACAAACGACCACCCATAGCTTTATTATTGCAATGTGCATTAAATAATAATAACCAACTGGTGAACTGGAAAATAACGTGGGTGTGTTGGCTGGGCATCTCATCCAGCACCTTGTGCATGTGTTTCGAGGATCGATGCATCTCTATTGGCCAAGTGTGAACCATTTTCTTGGCCAAAAAAAAAAAAGGTGTGAACCATTTGCTGTACCAAAATAAAATAACCAACTGGGTGGCTGTTTGAGAAATGTTGGAATTTGGAGTGAGTATTTCAAAATACATTTAGTTGTTAGCTTCACCTTTTGTGTCGTTTGATTATTCTTAAACATCCAAAGTTATTCACATATTTTCTGTACGTTAATTATCACTTGTTGGTGGACTTGCAAAGTTGAATTAATGTTTGCAACAGCCACCTTAATGACCCAATTATGGCGTGCGTGGTGGGTGGGGTGGCAGCAGGGTGGCTGGGGTAGGAGGTGTGGGTGGCTGAGTTGGGTGGGTCGCAGAGGGAGAGGTGGGAGCATGGGCGAATCTACGTTATAGGCTGCCTGGGCTGCAGCCCAGGTGATTTTTTTTGTTTTTTAAGCTTCGTACTTATTTTCAGACAAAAAAAGAAGTCCAATACCTATTTTTTATGTTTGCTGTGCATTAACCATCATTGTAGTCTTGACTCTTATAGACTTGTAGTCACGTGGGATGTGTAAAGATTAACTAAAAAATAAAATATTTTTTTTTTTCTGCTGAACATTAAACAAAGAATAAAGTTTCATAAAAAATTTGTTTCCTTCTCCGTTCCCAATTCCCCCAATCCCCTAAAGGCAAAAGGGTCAAAATAGAAAAATTCAAAATATTTAATTCCATTGTTACATTTATGAAGTTTATTAAAAATCGACTTCGAAACCAGATAGAGGATAAGTTTTTTGCTGATTATATAATCATTCATATTGAAAGAAAATTTTCTAATAGTATCGATAATGAATTGATAATTGATGATTTTTACTCGGTGAAGAAACGTAGGCCCCAGCTTAGATAGTCTTTATATAGTATTTGCATTGCATATTTAATTGTTGCTCTGCTATGTTTTTTTGTGTGGTTTTTTATGCTTAGATATACATTTTGATGTGTAAGGCTCATTACGTCCTCTCTAATTATGTGTAACTTTTATTTTTTGACAAAAATATTTTGTAAGCTAAGTTTAGTCCAGTCTACTTAGAAATCCTGGATTCGCCCCTGGGTGGGAGGCAAAGAGAGGAGGCTGCAAGCCTGCAAATGCATTTTTTTTCTTTAATTTTTTGTTTTTTTAATTTAATTATTGTGTTTTTAATTGTTTTTAGTTTTTTAAAATAATATTTCATTTTTAAAGTTTATTTTATTTTTTATTATTTTTTGTCAACGTGGCATTTTTTTAAATTCATGTCAATGTGCCACGTCGGCAGTTAACGGCCTCCCCGATGGAATAGTTGACAGATGTATATACCTGGATGTGCAAAATCAGTAGTTGAGGTACCTCTGAGCAACTTTTTTTTTATTGGGGTACTCAACTGAAAAATGGGGTATACTTAAAGTACCTGCGTGTAATTTGTCCCTATTTCATTGATGACTATTTGTCTGTCATGATTTATTGTATATGGTTATGGATGACTGATTGATCGGCATGTACACTTAAGACTTAGAGCCCTATTAAGAACGATTGGAGATATATGTATACAGATCTCATATATATGCGAGAAATTTTTTTATATGTTTATCTTTAGAATTCGTTTTGAGATTTTTGAGACTAAACATTATTTGGTCATCAAATATTCATGACATGAATATAGAGTTTGAAGAACAGTTGAAGATAACCCAGAATACAGTAATGGTTTATCACTACAAGAAAAAAGGGTTTGGGAGAGGAACGAAATTCGTCGCCCAAAGTAGAAATTCGTCGCCCAAACTATTGGGCGACGAAATGCGTTCGTCGAACGTTTGGATGCCCGAAATGCGTCGCCCAATAGTTTGGGTGACGAACTTCTAAATTTCGTCGCCCAAAGACACATGGGGCAACGGATTTTTTTCGTCTCCTAACACATAAAATTCGTCGCCCAAAGCATATTTAGGCGACGAACACACTTATTCCTCGCCCAAAGCATGTTTGGGCGACTAAATTTTCCGTCGCCTAAACAAGATTTGGGAGAGGAATAACTAATTTTCTCGCTGGAACGTGCTTTGGGCGACGGACAAATTTCGTCGCCCAAAGAGGGTTTAGGCGACGAACACCCTTTTTCGTCGCCCAAAGCATGTTTAGGCGACGAAAAATTCCGTCGCCCAAACATGCTTTGGGCGAGGAATAGCTTTGTTCGTTGCCCAAACACCCTTTGGGCGACGAAAAAGTCCGTCGCCCAAACATTTTTTTTTTTTTTAAATTATTATTTTTTATTTAAATTATATATTTAAATTTAATATTTAAAAAAAAATTCTTTATTCAAAAACTATATAAAACAAAATTCATAAATTTATATATCAAAATATCCATACAAAGTAGTAATTAACCCTAATATATATAGTCAATCTATTCTAAACTAGTAGCATCATCATCATTCATATCTGACGGAGGTTGATGAGAAGATGGTGGCGGGACAAACCCAGGTATCGCCTTGGTTAATGCAGCATACAACGCCTCCTTCTCCGCTCTCTCAGCTCGTAAGTCCTCCTGCAACTTCTTCACTT
>QANW01006618.1:419735-545494 GCA_003254865.1 Dryas drummondii
CACTAAGGAATGATCGGTTCGGATCGTTAAAAACACAATACAAAAGTGATCTTATAGATACAAATACACTTGAAGAGTATAATTATATTAACTTTTGGGTAGAAATTTTGGCGATTCAACAATTTGTGAAGACTACAATGTGATTTCAACGATCGGAACCGTTCATTCTATTCGTTTATACTGGAAGATCATCCCTGCAAAAAAATCGGCTAAATCGGAATTCATCTCATACTTCGATTCGTATTAGAAAATTTACAATTGTTCATAAGTTCAACCACCGTTACCTAACTTCTACATCTCCGATTGAGCTAATTTTTTGCATGGATGATCCTTGAGTGGGGAATTAAAAAATGAATGGTTATGATCTTTGGAAATACAATCTTATAGTATGCTATTACATATATAAAATTGTAAACAAAAAAGTATTCTTACTTTGGGCGAAGAACTACAAATTTCGTCGCCCAAAGTGATCTTGGGCGAGGAACCTCACAATTCGTCGCCCAAAGTAACTTTGGGCGACGAAATGTTAGGTTCCTCGCCCAAACCATTATTACAGAACATGATGTCCCTTTGGGCGACGAACATAATTTCGTCACTCAAAGACCCTTTGGGCGACGAACATAATTTCGTCATCCAAAGACCCTTTGGGCGAGGAAATTTATATTTCTCGCCCAAAATGAGTTTGGGCGACGCAATATTTTGTCACCCAAAGTAAGTTTGGGCGACAAATTTACGTTTTCCTCGCCCAAAGACACTTTGGGCGACGAACATGTATATTCCTCGCCCAATGTATTTCTGAATTAATTGTTTGTTGCGTATGTTGAGGCGACGAGATGAGTTCGTCGCCCAAACCTTTATGACATTGAGCGACAAATTTTCTTGTTCGTCGCCCTAAATTTCTTTGGGCGACGAATATATGTTCGTCGCCCAAAGTGTCGTCGCCCAAATATATTTTTCTTGTAGTGTATATATCTTGATGAGCAAAGAGCAGATTGGTAAGCAATTGAGACGCAACACTGTTTTCTCTCTTGGCGATGGTGGTTTTACAATTAATTAATGCTGTCTAGCTTGTATATTATTATTACTGTGAACCACAGTCTGGGCACTAGATTTGAGAAATTAAGTCTGTACAACTCTTTATTTTTGTTAGTTAATTCATATGGTTTAATTATATCATAAACATCGAACATCTAAGAGTTAACATTTGTTTACTTACTTTTTATTATTATTAATCTTGAAATCACATGGGTCGTGACTCTCAAGCAATATTTGGTCATAATATAAACAATGATCACTGCACAAAGGAAGGTAACTGGTAAGTTCTGCACGCATTTTCAATCGATCTATATGTATATATATAAATTAATACGAATCTAATCATGTTTTTAGGACCACCACATAGCTAATATCATAATTCGAACCGTCAATTATTTAGGTCATACTTCAAAGATCATCATTGCAAAAAATCAACTAAATCAGAAATTATGTAGTCATTTAATTTAGATCAAATAAATAGATGATCAGTGTTTTCGATAAAAGCATAGAAATAGTTATTATTATAATTAAATGACTAAATGACTTCTGATTTTAGAGATTTTTTACAGGGATGATATTTGAAGTAAGACCTAAAAAATAGACGGTTCGGATTTTAAAATTACATTATGCAATGGGCCCAATCTGTTAATTAGTTTTGTATTAATTTACTAATAAGTTAGTTCTATATATATAAACAACGACCACCCACAGCGTTTTATTATTGCAATGTGCATTAAATAATAATAACCAACTGGTGAACTGGAAAACAACGTGGGTGTGTTGGCTGGGCATCTCATCCAACACTTTGTGCATGTGTATCCAGGATCGATGCATCTCTGTTGGCAAAGTGTGAACCATTTGCTGTAGTGTGAACCATTTGCTGTACCAAAATAAAATAACCAACTGGATGGTGATTTGAGAAATGTTGGAATTTTGAGTGAGTATTTCAAAATACATTTAGTTGTTAGCTTCACCTTTTGTGTCGTTTGATTATTTCTTAAACATCCAAAGTTATTCACATCTTTTCTGTACGTTAATTACCACTTGTTGGTGGAATTACGTACAAAGTTGAATTAATGTTTGCAACAGCCACCTTAATGACCCAAACGTCCTGATTTGCCTTAATTGCCAACGTCTCTTTAAGCTCAAGCTATTTACACATTCAATCATCTCTTTTTTATTGGACTTGAGCCTCTTTCTCCTATCCAATTATTGTGTTCTTCAAGTTCTTCCAACGTAAGGAAAAATTCGAGCTGTTCATGAATCTGAGAATTGTGAGTGTACACTAATTTACAAGGATAAGGTTGGTGTAGTATCTTAATTGGAAGACAATTAAGGCGCCATAATTTGCTACACCAAGACATTGTCTTTGAGGAGCGAAATCTACGTACTCTTAAGGATATGCATTGTCTTTACACGCCTCAACTTACAGTTTTATTCGAAGCAAGTGTCCACCGCTCTCAACAATTTTAAGAAGAAGTATTATATCATCACTATTGTTGGTGCAAATTCCCGTAAGGCAGATGCAACAACTTAGAGGTAGTGACCTGGCTGATCCGAAGTCTTGCTGAATGATGACGTGAGATCTTCCTGTAGACAAACACAAGTTCAAAGGAGATGGACCGGTGTGGTACCAGCCAAACACACTCCGATGATGAAGTCAGTGATGTGTGTTTGATGGTGTTTGAATGGAAGTGAGGAAGAACATGTGATGAACTTGGGAGAATGGGAAGAACAAGGCAAATGTTCTGGGTTTATTCTCAGCAAGTCCAAGTGTGTTTTTGGTAAGCCAAAGTTTGTGCAAGTGTTTGCTTTTTTGATGGCTGGATGGATGGATGGATGGATCCTGGCTTTGTGCATATAAGTTGGTTTATATAGACAAAGGAAGGTGTGGAGAGTAAGTTACCTGCATGTGATTGAGTGGCTGAGAGAGATCCACGCGTTCGGTCATAACTAGTAGCATGCACAGCTACTCACCTCCTTTGCATTCAATGCTGCATTGAATGCAAGGATGGAAGATCAGGTGGAATGCCCCAATAGTCATGGCTGTGAGCTGGAATGTCTTATCTGTCAGAGAGTCACGTCAGGTGCACTTGAGTATGGCGGTTCGTCCCAACGTGATCTTCTTTAGGATGGCAGTGGGAGGCCGAGCCGATCCGAACACATTTCCTCACGTGTAGACGTGAAGCCCATGTGTGATCGGATCGGATTTAGACAAGTTGGCCAAGCCGATCAGGTAGGTAGTGCAGTGATCCCCTCAAGTGAAATCCGGCCGCAACTAGGTTTTGAGATGACGATCACCAAAGCCGAGCCGATCCGAACTGGGAATGGAATGGACTGAGTTGGTGTGGTGATGTGGAGATCCACGTCTGATCGTGATCGGTCATTGATCCGGGCCGAGCCGAACCAATGGTTGAGATGTGACTGGAGAAAGATGATCTCCAGATCCGAGCCGAACTGATGGTGTCCGAAAAAGATAATCTCTCGAATTCCTGGTGGATCCCAATGTCGGTTCGGATCGGACATGGGTAACCCGGAGGTAAGGGCCGATCTCAGATGTACATGTTGTTGGCATTTGCTGAGCTAAGATGATGACACAGATGGCTGGGTCTGACCAAGTTGACTGGTGGGCCACGTGTTGGTCTGTGATTGGCCATTGAATCCATGTGGATTTATCCACAAACAACTATTATTCTTATTTATATTCTTGGCCTTGTTTGGCATCTGTTTTTGAATTGACTACCATAGAAATAGTTACTTTAATTATCTGAGAGTCTATTATTTGAGCTACGGTGAAAGTGCAATGTACGCATAAGATGATGCCTAGCTAAACTAATTATAATGCTGCTACTATCACATGGTTTATATCCTTGGATTTGACACTAGTGTGTGTGCAGAGTGACCTACAATGCTCAAGTTGG
The DNA here is from genome assembly GCA_003254865.1 of Dryas drummondii. Taxonomy (NCBI): domain Eukaryota; kingdom Viridiplantae; phylum Streptophyta; class Magnoliopsida; order Rosales; family Rosaceae; genus Dryas; species Dryas drummondii. The sequence continues at coordinate 423,692 of QANW01006618.1, forward strand.
CACTGGATCAGACTTGGTCTTGGGTAGCTCGATAGATGATATTTGGTACTACAGTTTGACAATCCAACAGACACATATTTTCCAGCTTTGCATTTTGGTGGAAAGTGTGTCACTCCTAATCCTTGCTATTGAGTCAATGACTCAATGGGTTTTTGGAGCTGCGTAGGTTTCCAGCTTTACATGTTGAAATTTGGAAAATGTTGATCAATCTGTCGTGGATAGTAGCTCCACTAGTCATATAGTACCAAGAAACTGTTATTAACTCTGCTAACCAGTTGAATTTTAATCTAGCATATTAACGTATGCATGTGCACTCTAAGAGGTTAATCCATCGAATTAGTATTTGCAGACACACTATTTTTAGAACAAATTACACGCAGGTACTTTAAGTATACATCATTTTTCACTTGAGTACCCCAATAAAAAAAATTGCTCATAGGTACCTCAACTACTAATTTTGAACATCCAGCTACCTTCGTTAACTATTCCGTCAGGGAGACCGTTAACTGGCTACGTGGTACACTGACATAGCTTTAAAAAAATGCCACGTGGACAAAAAAATAATAAAAAATGAAATAATTATTAAAAAAAAATTAAAAACACAATAATTAAATAAAAAAAATAAATAAAGAAAAAATGTAGTTGCAGGCTTGCAACCCTCCTCCCTCCTCCTCCCACCCCTCCCTTTGAGACCCATCCAACCCAGCCACCCACCCCTCCGACCCCACCCACCTTGCTACCAACCCCACCCACCACGCCGTCGACCCACCCCCTCTCTTAATTTCCCCGCCCCTCTCCTCTCTCTCTCTTTCTCCTTGAAACCCCAGCCCCGAACCCTCCTCCCTCGCGTTGGCCACCCAACCTAGTGACCCACCTACCTCCCTCCCCTCTCCGGCCACCAACTTCATCTCTTTCTTTCTATCACTTTTCCTCACTCTATTTCTCTATCTCTCTCTCTCTTTCTCAGATTTGAACAAGGAGGGTGGAGCTCGGGGTCAGGCGAGTTGGGGCTGGGGTTTCGGGGAAAGAGAGAGAGTGAGGTAGAGAGAGAGGAGAGGGGTGGGGAGAGAAAGAGAAAGGTAGAGAGAGAAAGTGAGGGGCAGGGAGAGAGAGTGAGGTAGAGAGAGGAGAGGGGCGGGGAGAGAAAGGGGTGGCTGGGGTCAGAAGGGTGGGTGGCTGGGTTGGGTACGTGGGTCTTAGAGGGAGGGGTGAGAGGCGGAAGGAGGAGGGCTGCAAGCCTGCAAATAAATTTTTTTGTTTTTTTTAATTTAATTATTGTGTTTTTAATTTTTTTTAGTTTTTTAAATAATTATTTCATTTTTTAATTTTTTTATTATTTTTTTGTCCACGTGGTATTTTTTTAAAGTCATGTCAGTGTACCACGTAGGCAGTTAAGGGCCTCCCCGATGGAATAGTTGATGAAGGTACCTGAGTGTGCAAAATCAGTAGTTGAGGTATTTCTGAGCAACTTTTTTTTATTGGGGTACTCAAGTGAAAAATGGTGTATACTTGAGGTACATGTGTGTAATTTGCCCTAAAATAAATTTAAAGCGGTAACCTCTCATAAATTCATTTCCAAATCAAATCCTTCTTTCTCAAATCAAACTTTGTTTTGAAATCCTCTATTTTTAAAATCATTTCATAATCTTTTTAACGAGAATGTCATAACGCCATTAAAATGCGAGAAATTCAAATAAATCAAATATGGATGAATACTTAGAAAAATATTCAACAAGGATTTGCTAATTAAAAGTATCGTATAAACGTCATGCCCAAAAAAAAAATCACAAAAGTAAATTCCACATTTAAACTCGGAAAAACAAATGAAATCACAACATACTTGTACCCCGGGAACCTGGCCGGACATACGCTTGTGCGAAATCCTGAATCGCACAGGTAAACGAAATATCCTGGTCATACACATGTGCAGAGTAATCTCCATACACGTGCAGGCACAACTGGTCATATGTGCACTCAGAGCTGCCCTCAAAGGGCGATGCATCCCGACACACGGCCCAAAGCCTTTCTGTGTGCTGTGATGGGTCCCAAAGACCTAACTGAATCTCAACTTGGGGTTTGGTACTAATATGGCGGTTGGAAACCTATGCAACTTTCTAAAACGATTCTTGTAAATAAATAAATTATGCATATCCCAATTTCTCAATCTTTCCACAAATAGCTCTTAAAAAACATGTATTCTGATGCTATGCCAAAATTTATAAATCCAAATACTCAAACTCAAATGTTATAATTTAAAATTTCCAAAGATGTCATGCTAAACAATAATCATAAGTCATTAAAATAAGAATAAAATAAGGAAATATCTTTTAAAACCTTCAAGAATAAATAAAACTCGAAACATTTTTCTCAAATGATTAAATAGGAAGATACCAATAAGAAAATCCCAACCAATTTAAAATCAATAATAGCAACTATAAACTTAATGCATGAAATCTATAAGTTCCTATAACACACTTTCAAAACAAAAGTCCTACTCACTGTGAGAAATATCCTAGCTTCAATCCTCTTAAACCCATAAACGCTCTCTAATTCACTTCGAGTCCTTCTGGCTCAACTCCAACTCCACTCATATTTTCAAACCACCAACTTAACCAAATTGGAACTTAAGTGAAGCTCTCCTCGTTTGTGAATTCGTCCGAGAGTTGTTTCGATATCGAAAATGTATCCTATTACGGTCCAACTAACCTTTCAGTCATTCCAATCACCTCCAACCTATCCAAATTGACAACCAAATCAATCAGATGCTCAAAATGATGTTAGATACTAGGATGGGTAGCTAGGTGGTCAAAACCGTGGTGGCGGCTCCAAAAGCAAAACTCACCCAAACTCAAAATTTATTAAAATTTATTGTTAGGATCTACACTTAGGGGTTCCTTAGAGTGAAAATTATCCAAAACTACCTCAAAACACCACAAAATTCTGAAATTCCAAGAGGACCCTAGTTGGGTTCCAAATCCCAAATTTTCAAGTTTCCAAATACCCAATTAAAATCAACAAACTCATAGAGAAATGAAAGCTCATAAGAAGAGAGGAAGAAACCACCAAAAATTTGGGTGATCGGAGGCCAGAGATGGCTGGAATCATGGAAAGAAATTGGCAGTGGGCTGGGCTTTCCGGCGAGTTTCTACTGTTGTGGGTGGCTGGCCGGCGGGTTTTTGGTGGGGAAATGGTTGGCCGGTCGGTGAAGAGAGAGAGAGAGAGTGTGTGCGTGTGTGTGTGTGAAACCACCAAAAATTTGGGTGATCGGAGGCCGGAGATGGCTGGAATTGTGGAAAGAAGCTGGCAGTAGGCTGGGCTTTTCGGTGAGTTTCTACTATTGTGGGTGGCTGGTCGTCGGGTTTTTGGTGGGGAAATGGTCGGCCTGTCGATGAAGAGAGAGAGAGAGTGTGTGTGTGTGTGTGTGCACGCGCGCGTTCAGGAAGGGAGAAGAAAATTTTGGAGAGGAGAGAAAGAGTGTGCTGAGTTTTAAAATTTAACTTTCCTAAAATTCCAATTATGTCCCCAAAACCATAATTGTCCATAATTTATTTTACGTAATTCGGAATCGCGGTTCGTTTTTGCCTACGCGTTCGTGGCTCACGCTCTAAATTAGCCATTCGATACTTAATGGCCCAAGGTTTACTTTTCAATTTATTCCTTCTTAAATTTCAAAATTCCCTTAACTAACCTCAAATAAAATCCAACAACTGAATTTATTTTAATTCCACTAAAACTAAGGGCCGGGTCGTTACATCTCGTCACAAACATGAGAAAGAAAGCGGTATTCAGACTTGGCACTAGAGCGGGAAACATTCGATTGTTTCTTTAGAGCACCATGAAACCATATTGGAACCAAGAAATATCAAATAGCCAGTTGTGGAATGGAAAGAAAACCTACATCTGTGATACCATGTGAGTTTTGTATAATTTCCTACTCTTCTCATTAATCACAAAGGTATTTATACAAGTCAAGTAAAGCCCTAAGGCTTGAGGCGCGCTCAAGTAATGATATATAAAACCTATATACAATTGGTCTAGGCCCAAATAAAAATATCTTCTAACACATTCATTAAAGAATCAAATATGGTAAGCCCTTAGGGTTAGCCCAAGTGAAGAGGGTGGGTGTGGGGTAAATGTTAGGATTAAGCTAGGTCCAGGGTTCGATTCCCTCCAATGTAACAAAAAAAAAATGAATCAAATATGCTACAGATAAGGAGTGGTTACTTGGCATGAGAACATTTTTCTTGGTAGTGGTGAAGAAAAATCAAAAGACCTAGAAATGAGGGAGCAGACAAATTGAAAACCCCAATTAATTTCATATATAATGCAAACCCACCATTAAAGAAGAAGATACAATAATCATGACCCTCATGAAGAAAACCTATAAAATTATGACAGGCTAAATATTATCCTAATGTAAGTATAGAATGATAATTGAAAGCACAAGACTATCTAGTTCACAAAAGAAAAAAAGAAATCATGGTGACTTAGAAGGCAAATAGATGCAATATGAAGAAGATATGACGAGGGGGAGAGAGAAAATTACTTTTTTTTTTTTTTTTTTACGATGAGAGAATTCAAGAAAAATTAATCATTGGTGAAAGATAATTAAAATAAAAATTCAAAAGCCATAAAGGATAAATTTGAAAAAATATATAATAAAAATATACAAAATACATTAAAAAATGAGATGGAGTGCAAACGAAGAGAAGAGGATAGTGCGAAAATCGCCTCCCTCTAAAAAGAGAAAAAGTAAAAATGAAACCCAAAGTGTAGCTATGTTATATATAATTTGCATATATAACTGTGGCATTATACTTGTGTTATTGACATTGGAGGCTAAAAATGTAAATTAAATAAGTAGGGGCAGAAAAATTGAAAAAACAATTGCTAGAGATTGAAAAAATGAACAAAATCTGAGGTTAGATAAAAAATGGACAAATCCTAAGGATTTTGTTGAATATTTGTAGAGATGATCTTTGATGGAGCTTAAAAAAATAGATGGTTCAGATTGTAGATAATATTGCAAGGGTTGTTTCCCAAAATCATCTCTACCCTTTTAAAATGAGGACAAAGAACTATTTTATTGTACTTTTTGAGTATATTGTAAAGTTTTTAGAGCTCTTTGGGTGAAAAAATATCTGAAAGAAAAACGATGGGCAAATTTGATTGCTATATACAGTTATACACCTAGTTTCTCCTCCAACCTAATTCAATTTCTAGACCATACATGACTTGGGTTTGACGGCGTTAATTCACAGGGCCTCCGGAAGAACAAAGACAAAGAATTGGCACTTGGGACCCACATAACAAATTAACAAATAGTAAAGTTTAGCCGTGAAATGTAAACCGTAAAGCCAACGACCCAAAGAAAATGGCGGGACGCCTAAAAAAACGAAAACCAACAGCTTTTCAAACATCCCAATGTTCCCAAAATTAGTGTCGTCTCTCTTCAATCGCTCTCTCTCTCTCTCTCTAGAATTGTCTCTTCGTCTCTCTCTCTTTCTCTACTCTGTTTTCCCATGGGATGCTGAAGATTGAATTGACCAAACTAACCCCGCCCTCCTCATTCCCATGGGAAGCTGCGTTTGCACACCTGCGAAAGCTGCAGGTGTAGTCCACAGAAGACAGAGAGAGATCATCAAGCCCGTGCCTCAATGCGTAGTACACGACTCGCCTCGCAAGTCGGCGGCCCAGCGAGCCATCTCGGTGCTCGAGAGGACCGCCAGGGACAACATCTTCGAGAGGTACCGGTTTGGGAAGGAATTGGGGCGAGGGGAGTTTGGAATCACCCACCAATGCATCGACCGGGAGACGGGGGAGACGTTCGCGTGCAAGATGATATCGAAGAGCAAGCTCAAGACGGACATCGACATCCAGGATGTGAGGAGGGAGGCCGAGATCATGCGCCGCCTTCCCAACCATCCCAACATTGTCAGCTTCAAGGAGGCTTATGAGGACAAAGAGGCGGTTTATCTTGTCATGGAGCTTTGCGAGGGCGGAGAGCTCTTCGATAGGATCGTCGCCAAAGGGCATTACACAGAGCGTGCTGCTGCCAATGTTACCAAGACAATTCTTGAGGTTTGCAAGGTAGTCTTGTTAACAATTTTACAATTTTCACTTCTAATTAATTGGTAATTAAAATCTGCATTATATGAATTTGGAATCTTAAAGAAATTATGAATGTATATGACTTTTCTTGGCCTAATTATATGTGAGTTTCTATTTTTATGGAGCTAAAAAGTCTGCTTTTTGTTTTTTTTTTTTTGTTTTATCTTTTTCGCTAGCTTCCTCATTTTTCCAGAGATGAAAATTACAAAACTTATTAGCTTTTTTGCCTGCTAATTTGAGAAGGTTAAAACAACTGTTGAAACTTTTAACCATGTTTCAGTGGGTTCACATACAAAAAGAAACACAGTACGTCTAACTAGGAAAGTGCCTCTGAAATGATGAAGCTCCTTAGACTGCCTCATGATTTTGACAAATTAAGTAGAGATGAAAGTGAAACCCACACAGAAAGTATATTATATCTCAACTAAAGGATGGTGGGTAACACCAGAGTTATTTCCTTTGTGTTCTAGAAATTTATCTAGGACTATAGGAGGTTTCAGAGAAGTCTTTTGTTTGGTGTTAAGCATTCCTATATGTGTGTGCATAAGGTTTTAACCTCCTACTCATGATGAGCACTAAAATCATGCTTACCGACCTTTAGGTCAAAACTCAACGACTTATAACTTTTGTAAGTAATTAATGTCGGTTGCTGAGTTCGTTGGGTTTTGATTTAACATTTGGTGAGCATGGATGTTCATGTGGACTAAAATAAGTAGCCAATCTTGAACTGTTAAACCCAGGGTATAAGCACTTTGACAGCCAGGATCAAAACACTCACTTTGGCGGTAACAGTTCATTGTTTTCATAGCTAGCTTGATTAGTCACTGATGAATACAAACTTCTTGCTTTGTGGCTTGACATTACACTATAGAGTTAGTTTGATTTGGTCCATTTAACTTCCAAAGTACAAAAATGCATCTTGGATTTCGGGTCATCCCCTTATGGTAGCAAAGATTGAGAATTTGATAGTTGCAGATACTTTTCAGTCTGCCTTCTAAAAAAACAGGATAAAACCTTCATTTTTCAGGATATGGTGGTTTACTTATTTGTCTAAATTCACATAGAGGTTAAGAGGGGAAGGAAAAAAAAAGAAAAAGATAATATCAAACTAGCATCTTAAGGTGTAGTGACTCAACTTGTTGAGGTTTAAATATCAAGAAAGTAATACAGGGTGCCATTCCAATCCTGGCCTTGTCTGTCATCCAGAAACCTGCTACTATGCACTCTTATCATCGCTTCAAAGGTGCCACAAGGATGGAGTAATACATCGAAAACTGGTGGCAGCAAGTAATGCATTTAGTGTCAGGAGATCTATCAATAAGCCTGAAACTAAGGGGTTTATACTTGCTGCAGGTATGCCACAAGCATGGAGTAATACATCGAGACCTGAAACCCGAGAACTTCCTATTTGCAGATAGTAGCGAAAATGCGCAGTTAAAGGCAATTGATTTTGGCCTTTCAATTTTTTTTGAACCAGGTATCTTCTTAAACTTGACTTCTATTCTTTAACTGTATTTCCTTCACTCTTTCATTCAATCATTTGTTTTCTTAAGTTCCTGTGGCTGAACTATAATCATGACAATTTTTTTGGTAGGTCAGAGATTCAATGAAATTGTTGGAAGCCCATATTACATGGCTCCGGAGGTCTTACGACGGAATTATGGGCCTGAAGTTGATGTTTGGAGTGCAGGAGTTATCCTTTATATCCTACTTTGTGGAGTTCCTCCATTTTGGTCAGGTAAATTCTTCTTCAATTTTTGTTGAGGTTAAAATTTTATTTAATTCTCACAGTTCTATTTAACTTCAATGCATATGATATGCATAAAATCTGTAATACATATCCTGAGTGCCTTCTAATGTTGGGTTTATACCTAGTCCAGAAACTGAGGAGGGAATTGCACATGCTATAATTCGGGGTAACATAGATTTCGAGAGGGACACATGGCCAAAGGTTTCTGAGGAAGCAAAAGATCTAGTGAGGAGTATGCTTGATCCAAATCCTTACAACAGGCTAACAGTTGAAGAAGTACTTGGTATGCATCTTTGTACTGATCCATGTGCACAAGTATCATAAGTATGCATGTATGTATCTTTTCTCTCATGGTCACATGGTTGCTGACCCTGATGGAGGTTGAGAAACTACTTGCCAATTCTCAGAAAATAGGGAATTTTAGACTGGTTAAAGGTAGCAATTTCTAACTTGACATGCAAACCCCATTTGACATATTCGAGCCAGTATATTTGTTAAATGAAATTACAATAGTTTACAGATCCTAACTAAGGAAATGCCATATTTTCTGGTTGTTGGAATTTGTTCAAGGTTAAACACATATACATGATCTGGTTCATCTCTCTTTGATGTGCCTGAACCAACAACACAACTGAAGATTCTATTAGATATCTCATTCATAACGAGAGTATGCTAATCTTACCGGAACCATATATTTTTAGGAACTCTGTATTGATCAGACATCCGAAGCACCTGATATGGAAAGCCATCTCTGTATTTGGTATGTTGTGAATAAGATAGGTCATGGAAATTGCTCTGTCACAAACTCCATTTAGTTGGGGAGCTTTCTTTCGACATTGAAAACAGGTATCTTTTATTTCATTATGAGAGACATTTGCAATTGAATATAAAGGGAAGAGTATACACCAAAGGTGAAATGATGATTTCTGGTGGAATTTATAGGGAAATGTAATTTGCAAGCTTGTGATTTGAAAATTTACACTTTGTTCCCTCAGTAGAAGAGGGAACAAAACAGAGAAGAATAAATGAAGAGGAAGAGAGACAGAAGATGAAGAGGGAGAAAGACTGGTTAAATTAAATAATCAAGTCATCCACCATAATACAAAGGCCTGTTTATAGAGGCCATTAAATGCTAGTTAAGGAAACTCCAATCAAAAGACATCAACTAGTATCTCCTAGAATTAATTGGTCCAATTTCCATCAAATAGAGGACCATATATCTAAGCGGGAAACGATGATGTCAAGTATAGAGTGGCTAGTTGGTTTATTGTCATGCACTCCCTTATTAATAAGAGCATTTGTTTTCAATGGTCTACTTGAGTATAAAATTTTAACAGAAACTGTTAGTTTGTGATTTTCTTTGGTAGTTATGTATGTTGTTGTCTCTGGAATACTCTGTGTAAGCCTTATTGTGTGCCTTTTGTTTGAGTTGTAGTCTTACAGTGATTTTGGTTGAGTAAAATTTCCTATTCATTGGAAAATGTTATCAATAAAGTGGTTAAGCATCAAAATTAAGGACTCTGCAAATTATGCATACAGAGCTTGAGACCTGTAATTTAGTTGACATTTTTTTCTTGATCAAATGTGGAGCAATATCTGTTTCTTTTCTCTTAATTGGACTATATAAGAAGTGTACTAATCATTCTCTTGCATCCAATATGAAGATCATCCCTGGATACGAAATGCAAATCAAGTTTCTAACGTTTCGTTGGGAGAAAATGTCAGACTAAAGATCAAGCAGTTCACATTAATGAATAAGTTCAAGAAGAAAGTTCTCAGAGTAACTTCCTGAATCTCTTTATTCTCACATAATTGTTAAAGGTAGCTCTCTCACAAGCATCGTTAACTGTCAAGTATTTGTCGATTCAGGTGGTGGCGGACAACTTGCCAGATGAACAAATAGATGGAATCCGACAGATATTCGATATGATGGACATTGACAAAACTGGAGACTTGACTTTTGAAGAGCTCAGAGATGGTCTCCAGAAGATTGGACACCATGTCACTGACCCTGATGTGCAGATGTTATTGGATGCAGTGAGTTTACTTTTCTTCAAACCTTTTTGTCTTCTGATTTTTCTTTCCCAAATTCTTTTTCTAAAATTCTGAATATATTCAATTGAGACCTCCTACTTACACGTTCCTTTCCAATTAGCTATCTTTGAAAAAAGTACTTGCATGTTCGTCGCATACATAAAAAAATCACCAACGTAAATATACATTGAGCTTTTACAATTTTATTGCAAGAATGCGTTTGAGCTTCTACAGAGTCCCTCTTTAGTGTTTACAAACAACTTGAATAGAATTACCATCTTCAATGTAAAATTAGCCACTTAACCTTAGTAAAATGCATTCTCTACTTTCTACTTAACCTTAATCCAGAATCAGTTGTTATTATGTTTCATAAGTCCTACAATGCTATCCAAATCGAAGTTTTTTTGAATCTTAGCTATGCCAATTTCTGCAAGGGATGTATTCATGCACCTTTACCATAGAGAGTTAGAAGCATAACTGCAGAAGCACAGTTTTCTTGGCTTCTTTGATTAAGCTAAAAATTTCCTCGGTTTACCATTTGGAAGAGAATGGTTTAATTTTTTATGTATTCTACTATTGACACATTCGTGGGATAGTAAACTATATAACTACAAAAGATGAAACTTACGAAGTATGCTTTTGTTTCAGTTCGTATTAAACATGCGCGCAAATCAATCACAGCCTTTGTTGCTCTGTGTGTTTTACTTATAGTAGCCAGCAGCAAATTTTTTCTTATCACTTCACTCTATTTCTTTTTACATCTCTACCATATCTAACAATCTCCTTATTTACATTGAAAAGGCGGATGTGGATGGAAGTGGCACACTCAACTGTGAGGAGTTTGTTATTGTGTCTGTTCACTTGAAAAGAATAAGCAGCGATGAACTTCTCTCTCAAGCTTTTAACTATTTCGACAAGAATAGCAGCGGGTATATTGAGTTCGATGAGTTGAGAGCAGCCTTGCTGGACGACATACTTGGTCTTGCTAATGAGCAAGTTATCCAAGACATCATATTCGATGTTGACTTGGACAAGGTAATTCGATCTCAAACACATTCATCTGAATTTGTACACTGTTACCACCTTAATGTGAATTATGAGTAATATTATAGGCACCAGTCTAATTTATCTATATATGTTTGGATACCATAAACCTTCATTTTAGAGTTGTATATAAACATCATATCAGTTGGTATCCAAACAAGGATAGATTAAGTTGGTGTTGTAGTCCTATAAGCAACTTTTCATTTTACTTATTTTGTGTATGTGTTTTATAATAGGATGGGAGAATAAGTTATGAAGAGTTTAAAGCAATGATGAAAACTGGCATGGACTGGAAAATGGCTTCTCGTCAGTATTCTAAAGCATTGCTAAACGTACTAAGCCGTAAGTTGTTGAAAGACAAATCGTTACAAGTGAACTAAGCCCTAAAATAAGAGCTGCTTTGAACCATTTTCATCCTCCCCAACTTAATTACATTGACAAGATTGATTGTCCATTAGTGTGTCTTAAATCGTAATCATTTGACTTGTGTACAGTGAATTTCTTTTATATAGAGGTAATGGCAGATGATTTGGGGAATGTGAGTATTAGTTGTTAACTTGTTATGATGAGCTATTTTTTCTAGTTTAATTCTCTATCCAAGCATACTCTTAAAGAAGTCGAAGATTCTCAGTCTCACTCAAAACGTACTTGTTCTTTTCTCTTAATCTATCCTTGTTTTTTCTAGTTTAATTCTCAGTCTCCCAAATTATGTGTTATTAGACATGTCAGTGTTTAATTTACTTGTTGTGAAATAAATAATCTTTTAAAGTGAGCCATGTATAAATCAACGAAATATCATTTGGGATGTAAATTTGGAAAATAAATTTGGAATCCCTACCACGGCTGATATTTTATACCAAGGAAAGGTTATAGTTAGAGAAGTGCTAACTGAAACCCAAGAGACAATTTTGGGTTGGATGAAATGGGGCTTATTGACGAAGACTGTAACTTAGTCCAATCAATCCAAGATCTCCAGGATGCTAACAAGGCTATTCAAACTGTAAGTTTTTACTCAATCGTAAACCATCATATCACTCTAATCCTTTGGTAATTTCAGCCTATAATTGCAGTAATTTCTTCTACTTGACATTGAAACTAAAATGGCTATATCTGCAGTCATTTATCAAAACAAAAAACGGGGAATTCGGAATTAGAAAAGTTTGTTCAAGTCATTTAAGACCCAGTTGTTCAAATTGTGCATACAAAATGTTATACAGATCACGAGGCAGTGCCTAAAGAGAGGAAACCATAGTTTTCTTTGCAGACAACAGGATCTGTATATATGTTCAACTGTCCCACGAAATTGTAATATTTAGTGGCTGGTCAATGAATCAGTGACTGGCTAATATTGTATATAGCTAATTTCTGAACATTGAATGAAAGCATCTATGTAACTCGAAAATATATATTGGAAACTACAATGGTTATCATGTCTTCAATTCTCATTGAGAATATTGGTTTCAATCTGGTCCTGATCTGGAGGATTGATAGTGACTCTGCTTGGCTTCAATTCAATGATAAAAAATAAAACAACCCCATATTGGCTTCACTTTTGAAAGAAAGACAACAGCGAGCCTTGTTGTGCTTCTTCAACTTCTGTTAAGGAAAGAAAGATATTGTAGTCATTTCTAGCACTTCTATCTAAAATTACAGATATACTAAGCAAAAGCACATACTACCAATGCATCACAATGAATTGCAACAAGATATTTCAATCTAAGAAACAATTTCAAATAATTTCTGTCTAGAATGAATTTCACTCTAAGAATAAGGCCAATTTATGAAATACATACATCAATTAGAACAAAGAACAATGAGAATCCCAAGTATATATTATCCGAACATATAAAATGCAAATCAATTTACTTAGCCATAATTAACTATCATCAAAATTAAAAAATAAGAAATTCTCAAACTGACATGATTCAAACATATTTCCATCCAAGAAATAATTAAGAAACTGAAAACAATTCTCAAACAAACATGATTCAAAATAGGAATATAATTTGAAACATAAAAACATGAAATTTATAATTTAAAACATTCCCTAGCCTCCAACTTTGAATAAAACTTATCTAAGATTGTGGGCTCTCAACCTCAGTATTAGAATTAGTATTGGGTTGTGGAACTGACCCACTGAGCCAGTGAGGTGAGCCAATGAAATTCCAATGCATATATTAATAGACTGTTGGTTTTCTGATGTATTATGCATTCTGCATATTTCTTCCAATATTTACAATCCTAACACAAACTATTTGCTATCATATATCCTTCTATCTATCTTGAACTTCTACTATTGAGGTTCGGTAAAGAAAAGATTGCACTGTCATTGTTGAATTTAATTAAGGGGTAAAGACAAAATAAATTCTAGCAGCTTCATCTAAAATGCTAAGTATACCAAGTAAAGACACACATTGCCAATGGAGTGTGGTATATTTAGATGGGAATATTGGTTGGTTTAGGACATACTATATAAGAATTGATTAATAACTATTTGAATGAGAGATCATAATCTACCTTTTGCTTTTTGCCGATACTTCCCATTCCAAAATTCTACTCATATGATATAACTGCTATAGAATAGCAAAATAGTTTGAGGTTCTTGGTTGCATATATATGAGCATAGCCTTTATAAATGGTCAACATACCTTATAACCCACTGAAACTGGTCAGAAAATAATTAAACACAATAGATGAGTGATAATGAAAACAAGGTTTAGAAAAAATGTAATAAGAAATAGAGCAACATTTATTATGGCAGAAGAACTAACTTATACTTACAATCATTAATTCAATTCAATGCAAAACCATATACTATACTGCACTGCAAAACAGATCATCACAAAGTTGTGACTTTGTGGGATGGAGCCTAGCTAGGTCACCAGGACATTGGCTACAGTGTACCGGAATAAGCAGTATGGATGGAAGCCCTTGAATATCACATGGGCTAGCAGAACACGTAGTTCTTCTCTTCTGTAGCTAAAGATAAGCAGTATGGATGGAAGCCCTTGAATATATAATTTCTTTATTTGTAGAAAGCCCTTGAATATATTAATTTCTTTATTTGTAGCAAGCCCTTGAATATATTAATTTCTTTATTTATAGCAAGCCCTTAAATATATTTATATATACAGACTAAACTATTTTGTAGAATTTAAAAAAAGTTTTATGTAAACGGAATAGTGTGAATTTAGAACATTAGCCCAAGTCGGCCCATATGTATGGGTCGGGCTTGGTCCGGTCTACTTAAAGACGAGTCGGGTTAGATCAAACCAACTTTAAATGGGTCGGGCCCATACCAGATTTGGGGTGGTTTGGCCCATAATACACCTCTATTTTTTAAAGCCCAAAAGCATAAATAGCTTGATAGGCTGTCTCATACGAGAAATTATTCTGTATAACTGTTACATTGTCACATAGTATAACTAATTTATATCTTTTTTTTTTTAATTTACGGAGAGAGGGAATCGAACTTGGGTACATTGAGGCAAACTCTATGGCCCTTCCAACTGGGCTGCCCACCAACTATATAATCAATCTATGTGTCGTTATACTATAAGTGAACATTATTAATATTATACCGTACAAATATAAACATGTCATCCAACAATACTTTTACATGTTACATTGGTTACACCACATGTCGAACAGTTACAGTTGTAATTGTCGAACAGTCACAGTTGGAACTATTTAAAATTTATAAAAAATCAAAATTTTTAGAGTTCCATACTTTTGATTTAGGTTTGGGGGATGAAATCCTATAACCCAAAGACTAAATATTAAAGTTTAAGTCTTGCAAATATTGAAAAAACAATAAATCAATAAAAAAGTTATGACTGTTAAACAGTCACAATTCGATATAATTATGTTTTTTAAAGTTGGTACCTAAATTGAAATTTAGTAACTAAACTGAAATGACATAAATGTTTTAGTAGTTGAAATGAAAAAACATTATAATTTGATACCTAAAGTCAATGAATCTTATTTTAAAACGTGCTGACAAATGTGCTATTCGTGGCTGTTGTTTTCACCGGTATTCTTTGAATAGAAAGTTTTCATCTACATTTTCGTAAATACAAATCAATTGCATTTTCATTGATACCAACATTTTCAACATTGAGGTGACTTAACACGGTTGGTTGTCTTAAATTTCATTTGTAGTGCTGAAGAGTTGGAACCGTTGTTAAGGTGGTATTATCTTAGTCTATCGAGGCTAACAATTGAGCTTTCGTGTGGAAGAGAATGGGAACACATCCTTGAGTACATTTAACAGTGATGCGTATTAAAATTAAATTAAGGAAGAAGATCATATTATCAAGATTATCGAATTTGGAATACACCATTTAGAATGTACAATTCGCCATGGAAGGCAAAATCAAATAATGAGACACAAGGCTGCCTGCGTTGGAAATTAAGAGTTGCACTTGGATACTATTCTCCCTTATAATTGAGAGAAGACTTTTAACTTTTGAAGAGGAAGAGAATGAAATGAGATGTTATCACTTATAAACAGCAAGAATAATTATTCTATCCAAATCAAAGAAGAATGAAAGATTAAAATATAAAATTATACAGGGGTAATTTTTATTCGATTTTTGGCTAAATAACATACTTATGCTACATTCTTCCCCTTAAATCCAGATATATGTTGAAGAGGAAGAACACAATACAAGAATAGACCTTTAAAGGATGGCAATGAAAATACGATTTTTAGCCCTATTAAAGCCACATGCCTGGATCTTAAATACCAGCTTTGGCAGAAAGAAAAAGAAAATGCTACAAAAAAAACAAACCTATTTCTAAACCAATTTCGAGAAGCAATGGTCCTCTGCGTCTCAGACAAAAGTATAAAAAAGAAAATTCACCATGAACTCCATCAAAGGCTTACTGTATATTTCAAGAAATTACTAAAAATGATACTACAGTAAGAGAAACGACCACATTTGCATTCACAAAAGACAACTGTAATATATATATATATATTATATAACCAACAATCAGTAACAAAAGCAGGTCGCAGAACCCCCAATTTGTAAACAAGTCGATATGTAATTATATACAGTGAACAATAGCACAATGTTTCTACCAGCACATAAGAATACACAACAGGCTAACTTTTTTTTCTTTTCTCCCCAAAAGGTTCCTGTATGCTCCCCCCCCCCCCCCCCCCCANCTTTTGTTCTCACAACTTGCCTGGAGTGGGTTTGTTTTGTCCAACATGGTCCAAGCAGCGTAGGAAGCTAGAATATTCACCGACGCTGGTGGCACATCTGGCATGTGGTGGCAGTCTTGGCGTTGGCATACGTACAGTGATCACAGGACCAATAACCCGCGCTATCTACATTTCTGCTGGACCCACCAGCTCGACTAGTTCCCTTTCCCTTTCCACCTTTTGCTTTGCTGCTTCCTCCATTTTTTGAGTTTGTTGTCCCACTAGAAGCTGCTTGAGAGTCCACATCTGATAGGCCATTCTCTAATGCCCTTACCAGGTTCTCGAAGTAATTTTTAGTCACCCTACCACAGTCGGGTAAATAGATGAGAAGATTGAATCAGGCAAGGCATTAAAATCACTAGTATTGCATATCCTTAAGAAAAGGCCAGATGAAGGTGTGCCTGATAAAATTTCTAATTATAACTTGATCACCCATTGCTAGAATGCCAACCATGTAACTCAATTACAGACTCGTTCTAATTAGAAAAGATCCAACCAAAATTTCACATATAAATTACTTGGTAAAAAATTTCATTAATGAAGAGAAAAAAGAGGTTTGACTGTTTGTGCTTACAGGCTTACAGCCAAAAAGAATGTGCATACTTATTTAGACTTTAAGGGCAAATTAGTAAAATTACTTCTTGCGCACATTCTTCCTTCATCTTCTTATCTTCTCATCCAAAAAATTTGCCCACTAGTTTATATCATTAAAACCCACTGATCTATTTTATTTCCCTAATCATTTGCATCCAAACATAGTCTAACTGGAAAAGTTCAAAGGATAAGTATACACAATAAGAATGCAATGGCAAAACCTAACTTGGAAGGGATCAAGGAAACTTCAAATATATTATATATAAATACACTCCATTTGATTTGACAAGAAAACTTCCATAGGAAACATCCCTCCTTAAAAATTAAATTTCAACTGTTATGTGCTTCTATCTCAGCACAGCATTTACCTGGTTAGTCCAGCTAGCTTTGTATGGAAGTCATTGAATTCTTTTGATGGACCATCAGCACTGAGGAACTGCAGTAGCTCCTTCTCTGCACATTGATGAAGCCTTTCCAAACCAGACTCTGCCTCACCTGAAGAGAAAGTAGGAATCGTATATTCCAGGAGACAAAAAAGACAATTCTTAACTAATTCCTGCTAACATATACAAAAATGTTATACCTTGCAAGTACTCAAAAAACTGCCTCTTAGCATGCTCATGCTCAGGTAGGTAGTACCCATAAGAATAAGTCCATTTCAGCACTCTCCTACATTCAACAATCTGCAAACATGGACGAGGCAGCATAAAATTTATGTCAGCATTTCATGCCAAAACAAATTTAATTTTATGCTATAACTACACTGTAGACTAATATAATTCCCACTGATATCTTTCAAAAAATTCCTTCCATACAAAAAAAAGAAGAAGAAGAAGAAGAAAGTATTATTCTTGATATGTCTAACAAAAGTTAAAGGAAATCACCTGCTGCCAGGCCTCGGTTATGAACTTGAGCTGAGACTCAGGTCTGGACTGTATGTCACTAAGCTTTTCCATCTGGCAAAAACCAAGAAATCTATCAAGTAAATATAGAACCCAGAGTCATCTTATAGAATGCCAAGACAGCTAGGGAAAAATAATCACATGTTTAATGAAAACAGACAATCCTGCCCAACACATTCTTCAACCACTCATAAATTATATGAACAAAGTAGATCCATTTCCTTCGCCTAATTGTCAAACAACCTATCATTTCTTTCCAAATTAACAATCCACATTGGAGCCAATACCGCTCACCGGGAAAGAATAATCTTTTTTTATTGGCTCCAGAATCCAAGTAATTTTCCACCAACAGAAAATAGCAATTCTGCAGACAAAAACCCATAACCCAAAACCCATACCCACGTTATGAAATGGCAATACAATAGAAAAATATGATGAGATGCAAGGAAACAGTTATAAGAGCTCTCTGTCATTCAGGTTCCTTCAAAAAATATAAATCCCATGAAGCGACTCAAGAGGGTGAAAAAGAAACTATTTTACGGTTCACACAATTCAATCTGGGCAGAAACAAAAATTGAAAAAACAACTCACCATGCCATTTTTTTCTTTTTAAAAAGAAACTTACCAAGACAAATCTTTTCCCAAATTCTAACTTTATTCCCATTTCTAACAACAAATTTCAATGAGAGAAGGATGACCTTGAACTATGTATTTCCAAGGACATCAAAGGAATGTCTCACTATGATCTGATAATTCAACCTATTAGATCAGACTCTGTAGTTGCTCCAAATGATTGAATATCACAAAGAGTCTTACTCCAGTGACACTAATTTTCCAAGAAATGTCTTTCTTTTTAATCGTTAAACCCTCATTTCTCTTTTATTTTCTGCACTAATCCTCATTTGTTTTCTGAGATCTTACCTACTCTCTCCCTCTCCCTCTCCCTTCCTCTCTCTCTATCAGAACAAGGATTGAAGGAAGAACATAAGCAAAAGACACCAGAAAGAGTAAATAAAAAGGCAGCATGAAGATCAAAAGCAAACATCCATCAACCAATGTAAGAGATCCAAGATCTATTACCACAAAACATAATCAAGAAGAATCAGATTGGTGAACTGGATCTGACTAATCATAGTAACCAAGGTTTTAGAGGGAAAAAAAAAATAAAATAAAATAAGTTTAAGTGCGTTGAGAAGGTTGAGAAGAATCAGACGGGTAGTGCTACCTTTGGAACCCATTCAAAGAGAAATAGCTAAAGAGAGAAAGGAAGAGGGAGAGAGAGAAAGTTGGATGGTAGGAATGGGAAGAAAAAAATGGATTTAGGAGATGGGTCTGATGGGCTTTTAAGTTAATAAGAATACATGCCATTGGATTAGTCCAATGGATAGGTACTGGGACGCCTATAGTTCCTCATTTTCGGTCCCTCAGGTGAGCTGGAGTGCTTCATTAAGATTAATCATAATATTTCAAATGTGCAAAAATTTTAAGTACAACTATACTTCTACAATACGATAGAAAGATGAGTACTAGGATCATATTGTTGCACACATTTGTTAGCAGCTACCCGTGAAGATTGCAAAAAGTAACAATCAAGCACATGTATGAACCCATGTATCTGTGTATGTAATAATACGTACGAGTGCACATATGACTGTAAGGACATATACATACGTTCACAGTTCGCATTTGATGTAAATCTGCAAGAGCTTTCTGCCTTGACTGCAAAATAAGAAAAAAAATATTTCAGAGAACATTCAAATGAGAAAGGCACTTATAAAGCTCCATCAAAAGTGGCATTATACACATGTTCATATCATGGCTTAGACAACGTAATCCATAAAAAAATTCAAAAAAAAAAAAAAAAGCACAGGCAAATCTTGATCATAATTCAGGAAGCTTCCAGCCTTTCTACCTATGCAAGCTGAAGTCATGAGGAGTTTACCTACCTAGCAGCACCAGTTGCCACAACATATTCTGAGAAAATTGTAATCCTAGAAGGACTCAGGACTCACATAAAACTCCACAGTAGACAAAAATGTCAAGAACTAAGCTTTCGGAAAAGTAGGATCTTTGTGAACATACCCAAATATAACGACATGAGAAAAAGGGTGCACTGAAAAATTATTTAGCTGGGGGTACTAACATCATGGAATTGATTAAAAAGGCGACATGAAGATGAAAAGAACTATATGGATTCATGGCATAACAGAACAAGCAGCAAGGAAAATCTTGAAAAAGAAAATATTGCATACCAACTGATTGCTTGCCCAACGTTCATAATAATGAGTGTATCTCTCCAAAGAATTCTTTGCCATTTCTCTCCTTCTCTCAGCCTCATCATACTAAGTTTAAAAAAACATAAGAAAAAACTCTTAAATTCCAAAAGTAAGAAAATAAATTCCTGAAGGACCAAAAAGAAACTATAAGATCCTTACAATTCCCTCTTGCTTAGCTGCCTCATAGCGGTTACAAGCATAAAAACCACCTGTTCTCTCCCCATGATCTGACCATGCACCAAGGCATAGCCTGGATTTACATAAAATTCATTTAGCAACAGATACATGAAACTTACATTACAAAAACAGAAGTGGCTGAACAATCCCCTCAAGAATATATTAAACAATATTGCTATCCTATATTTCAATGATATTTTCTATTCTTCATTAAAACGATATATTTTCTAACAACCACAAATTTCCATAATAGAAAAATAATATGGGAGAGGCAAAAGCAGAAAAAGCATACCAGCAAAATTCAAATTTACAAGGGGGTGTGCATGTCATGTGCATACACCCTTGGTTTTTTTCAATCGGTCGCTTGCACTTTGGACATGGCTTGGAGTTGGCTAGTATCCTGAGTGTCATCATGGAAGTTAGGACAAAACAACAGAAGGTGATATATTAGATACCAAGAATTCCACTCAATTGTCATCAATCTATTAAGAGAAGGTTATGTCCAAAAGTATATCAGAAATTAATGATCACTGAACATGTTTGCACCACTCAATTCCACATCATTAATGAGCATATTTGTGTTCCTTTGTATATATCCGCATGTAACTCAAAATAAAATCCAAGAAGATAATAATACTAATACTACTACTATTAATTTTTTTTATAAAAAAAAAAAAAAAAAAAAATTATTAGAAAAAGAAGGAACTACAAACAACACGGATGAGATGTTCATCAAACAATTCAAACAGCATCAAGAAAAAAAAAAAAATCAAAGCCCACTATGCAGTCAGAACAAAAACTCCACCCAAGCAATCTAATCCTATCCCAAATTAGTTCCACTCCCTTTTATGTCTTCAAAGATCCTCTTGTTCCATTCCAGCCACACAAACCACAAAAGGGCTAAAACAACACACCTCTAACTGCTCCCTCTCAATGGAGGACACATTGTGTGTATCAGTTATGGGAACCAACCTTGGAATCATCCGTCATGGGTGAGAATCCTAGATTACTAGAGCCAGACATTCCTTAGTTATATTCACTACAGAGTCAAGGTTATCCGAATTTCCATGAGTAGACAACGGAACTTTCCCTACCCACCCCTCACTTAAATTTTCAGAATACTCACCCCTGGACCTGCCTTAATTGAACCACTTTCAGCTGAAACTTCAGGTCAAGACCCATGGGGAACAAGCATCGGAGAGTGGGTAGAAGGAAGATCTACTTGTTTCATGCCCAAAACAGAAGAACCTTTCTGCTCAGAAAAGAGCTCATCCATATTCATGACTGATTATGCTGCTGTTGAACCATTAGTAACGGACTCCAATGAATCACACTCAATTTTGGTCCCTGAATTTACTTTGAATTCTACCCATTCACCTTCTTTTAAAATTGCATCAGACAACTCATCCTCCATCACCCAATCTACTCGACCCAATGGAGACATCAACTTCTTACCTCTCTTTTTTTGTGTCGATACACCCAACCAGAGTATATGTTGCCTAAAGGCTTTGAAATTTGTTGATGCCTGCAATAATGAAGACCCATGTCGCCAAAGAACACAGACCAGGTCTCTTTTCATAAATGTCAGCACCTCTGTCTTTAAGAAATACCAATGCATCTGATTTATTCCTAAGGGTATGCCAAATTTGAACCAGGCCCACTGTTTAGGTTTAAACAGCCCAATTCTTGAATCAGAACAGGCCTTATGTACTGACGGGTTAGGCTTGGAGCTGTAAATTATTTCTAAGTCACTTAATGCTCCCAAGTGACAGTCAGCCCAAATTCGCTTTGAAACAGCCCCTCCCACTAAGTTGGGTTTATTACTAAAAACCCCATTAACTCCTTTAGCCCAAAGACTCTCCCTGCTATTATTATCCTTTATAACCTTGTTGGGCCTTAGATTTTTACCCACTAAAAAATATGAGGGTCATCCACAATTACATTTTTATCGCATTCCCAAAAGTTAGTGAGGGCATGGTAACATCCTTAAATTTACCCCATGAATAATGAAAGAGTTCACTTAAGATATATAGACTATTCACATCTAATTCGATCGCAGACCAAAAGCAGTGGCAGTGATCAACAAAGCATACCAAAATGAGAGAAAAAAAAAAAAGGGCAGTCAATGGAATTGAAGGTTAGAGAGACTTCATGGAGAAATAGAACAATATACTTAATTAAAACATGCACACAATGAAGCAGTGAACATTTAGAGCTCAGTGTATACAAGTCAATGGCCAACTAAAATTTGCTTAATAGAATACAGCACAAAGCCTCCATGAATCATGAAAAGAATCAGAAAGGCAATAGATAATACATATATCAAAAGAATCCAATCAAGTATAACCACAAGATACAATTGCGGATGATAAAAGAAACATACATACCAATTCATGTTTTCAGACTCAGCACTGTTCTTCAAAATCCATTTTTCCACAGTGCCACAGTCCACAGGACGATGAGCTTCCTCTGTACACTGCACAACCCAAAATAAAAGGTGATTCATCTGATTTACAGATTTTTTGCTAAGGTATCAAATACTAAATTTATAGAAAGAAACTTACATTCCAACAAAAGCCATATGAGCAGAGGCAAGAAACATCATAATTTTCTTTATCACCAACAAAATTAACAGCATATTCACAACCAGGAGCAGGACACCACTTGGTCTAGCAGTAAGGAAGCAGAATTAATGAAAAGGTGAGAATAATGGTAAACACAAAGCAAAACAAAAAATGATATTCGTAGTCTTTCAGCCTACCACAAAAGAGTAATAGACTGAACATATCATCATACCATCAAAGTGAGAAAAAAAAAAAAACCAAATCATTATTTAAGTATGCTTCAATTTGGAGAAACAAGAAATTAATGACAGCGTGTGTGAGCACATGCACACACATACATGCATGCATGTAGAGTAATTCAAAGGAACAAAAAGCATTGATTTCTTTTTTCAATTTATTAGAGTAACTGAAAACATCAACCTTGATACACATTGAGGACTCCACACATATACAGTTCATTTTTTAACACAACTTCTTTATCATAATAACAAAGTTTTTGCAAGCCAAAATAAATGACATAAAAATCCAAGTAATGAATAAAGTGACTCTGGACAATTGGGAAGGTTAGTCTCTTAAGATGTTTTCTTTGATATTATTATTACAAAGCTAAACTTGCAAGGGTGTTCATAAATGTTTTATGAATATTGTTAATCATCAAAATTATTTCTCAAAACTATTGCAAAGCAATAAAAGTTTCAACTTTATTATACAAATTTTGGTTTTCCTTTATGTTCTCCATATTTACTAAACAAAATCACTTTACAACCATTAATTAACCTGGAACTTTCATCAACAGAACAAAAGTGAAACAACACAGGCAAGATAAACAGCAAGTCATACCAGCTCGGCAGCTCCACAGCATACATCATATTTCAAAAGTAAATTAATATCAAAGGCAGTAAGGTGTAGGCATCAAAATTAAACTGCATGTCGCATTGGCTTAAAATCTTTTGTGTTGATAACAGCTCAGATTCTCAAAATAATTGCACTAATGAAAAAGAAATATCTCAGAATAGATAATGAGCACACTTAACTGGAGAAACACAAAAGTAAAACAATCATGACCTAAGGTATGATGTTTAGTATGTAAACAAGTTACCATCCAAAAATCAGAAATGCTAGGCTTATGGAATTTCAAAGAAAATAAAAATGTACTCCAACGTTTGATCTTCCATTATTAGTAATGTGAAGCTCAAATAATTAATTAATGTTCCATATGTATATAATCAAATTCCACATATACCTTCTTGTTGTCTTCTATATAAGACCTAAGAAGGTACCGAGAGTACTTCCGTTTATCTTCATCAGAAGCCAACATATTGATCATGTCTTGACCAACAACAGCACCACAAGATGGATCAGGACATCTCAGTGTCAAACATCCAGGACCATCATTAATGGATGTTCTAATGTAGCCTACAACAATATATAGTATATGGCAGAACATAAGCATATTCCTAAGATAAAAAATCATTGCAAAGGAGAGAGAGAGAGAGAGAGAGAGAGAGAGAGAGAGAGAGAGAGAAAGAGAGAGAGAGTAAGAAAGTCGAGCAACTGACCATAGCAAGACATACGCAATTGTACACAAAGCACAGATTTGCACTGATTAAAACACTATGCATGGGAAGAAACCAACACTGGAAAGAATGACGAAAAGCTAATCGTAAAAATAGTTATAGAGCTCAAAAGGTTAGTGGAAAGAGCAAAGAAAGCGCAATTGTTGGATGGCTTAGTTGTTGGTAGAAAAGAGGTGGAGATCTCACACTTACAGTTTGCAGATGACAATTTTCTTCTTGTCAGGCAAGGATAATAATTTGAGAAATTTGTTAATGTTACTGGATATTTTTGGGGCTGCTTTGGGTTTAAAGATTAATAGATCCAAGTGTTCGACTGCTGGAATAAACACATGTGAAGGTAAAGTGGAGAAATTGGCCTTGATCTTGGGATGCTCAGTTGGCCTCTGAAGTATTTACATCTACCTCTAGGGGGTTAACGGAGAGCAGCTAGCTTTTGGGATCCAGTGGTGGAAAGGGTGGAATAGAGGCTAGATGGGTGGAAGAAAGCTAATTTTTCAAGAGGGGGCCGATTGACTCTAATTCCATCAGTTTTGTGCAGTTTACCTATATATTATTTTTCGCTCTTCAAAATTCCCATCAAGGTGGCCACCAAGTTATAGACATTGATGAGGAATTTTCTTTGGGAAGGGGTGGCAGAGGGAAGGCAAAATCATTTGGTTAAATGGAACCTAGTGGCCCAGGCAAAGGAAAAAGGTGGCTTTACTTGGAAAATGGTTGTGTAGGTTTCCATTAAAGAGGAAATCCCTTTGCATACAAATGGGATACTCCCACTTGGTAACTAGAGGCTCAAGTCGCTATCCGTGGAAAGATATTTCACAAGGTATCACTCATTTCTCTTTTTTTGTCAGTGGGCAACAGGGGGGAAAAAGGTGAGGTTTTCAGAAGAGTTTCAGGTTGGGGAATTAGCTTTTTGCTCTCTTTTAGGCTGTCTCAATTCCACAATTTTTCAATTACTAAGTCTTCTATCCTTATGGTGGAATTTTGGGTTTTGAAGAAATTTGAATGATCAGGAGTTGGGGGAGTTAGTTCAGTTTTTGTCTTGCCTTGAGAATGTCCTGTTGGTCAATGCTAGGGGGGATAATTTGGAGATTGGAGGCTTCGGGGGCTTTTTCTTGCAAATCTTTCTTAAGGCAACTAGCAGAAAATCCTGCTCTTTCTCCCTTTAGTCCCCCCTCTTGTAATCTGGAACGCCAAAGAGCCGCCTAAGGTAGGGTGTTAGCCTGGTTAGTTGCTCATGGGAGACAATATTAGTGTTTTATGTGCAGAAGTGAGGCTAAAAGTGTTGACCACTTGTTTCGTCACTGTCCAGTTGCATCATTCTTGTGGTGACAATTGTTAAGGAGGCCAATCTAAATTCAGAAATTCCAATCTCTTGGGCAGCTTTGTTGTCTGAAAGGTATAATTTTTTTGTAGGGAAAAAGAGGTGTGCTGTGATGGCTATACTTTGGGTAGTTTGGTTGGAGATAAACAGAAGGATTCTTGAGGATGCTAAGGGGGCAGAGATGGAATTTTTATGGGAGAGTCTCATTCTGGGCTCCTGTTTCATCAGAGTTTAAAAACAATTCCTTAGCGGTCATTATGATGGATTGGAAGGTTGTAGTGTTTTAGTTTGTTCATGGTTTTTGTTCTGTTATTGATCTGTTTAGTTGTCTTTTCTGTAGGTTTTTTTGTTTAAAGATTAGTGGATATCTTATCCACTATGTTGTACTCTCTATTTTTATTAATAAAAGATACTTAATTTATACAAAATAATTAATGTTACTTTTAGACAGGGAAAAGCTAAAGCGAAATATATAGAACGTAAATTCTACAACTGAACAACTAAAGACAGCTGTAAATATTCAAAAGCCTAGCAATTCCTAGGTTACATTCTTCATATTCATTGCAAAAGCAGAAGATGCAAGTCTATAGTATCTCAATCAGAAACTAGACCCAAAAAAAAAAAATAGCATATGAAACATACCTTCCCAGCATGTACAACAAAAGGGATGACCACAAGCAGCTGATTTGATCCTACCATGGGGAAAGGCTTCAAAACAGACCCCACAGGTAAGCTGCCCAACAGAATCAGTTATTATTATAATGTACCACACATGAACAGCAAGAAGAAACCTCTTACTACCCAAACATTAGATTTTCTAATGTCTATATAGCTTACTTCTCTGAAAGCAGGAAACTGAACAGCTGGCTCCTGTAACAAGCCAACAGTTTTTCGGACTTTATCTTCATCAGCAAACCATGCCTCATGCACTTGACCGACACTCCTGTGATACCAACCTTTTTATAATCACTAACTTAGAAAAGAAAAGAAAAGAAAAGAAAGGAAAAACAACTGAAATCAATAGCCCTTTAATATTCAAAACTTTCTTTTTTCTTTTAAACCAAAGAGCACTGAAGCGCTACCGAATGGGAGGTAGCTTTACCTCCCAAATTCTACCCCTCCCCCTTTAAAGAGAAGGTACCAATTGGCAGCAAGGGCTAGTGGTAATAGTTCACATGTTACCGTATTCACTCAGATTTCCCAGAACATAAAGCTAGTACACCACAGTTCCACATATCATGAGAAACTGGACAAACTATAAAAATATATGGATATGAAAAGCGATAATGTAATCAATCCAACTACAGAAAAAATCAAAAATAAATTAATACCAATTATAGCAACGAAGTAAAATGCTTGAAGCAACTCTTGATATGGAAAGCACAGTAGACACACTTGTAATATCATCTTCCTGACGTTGCTTTATATCTGACTCCTTCAAGATGATATAATTATTCTGGAGAAAAAACAAAATGGACAATTTTTTTTTTTAGATGGAATCAATAAGAGCACTATAACCAAGAAACAGAACACAAAGCTACACATCTTGATTTCAAGTTTACATGGCATTATATGCAGATCAAAGCTCCTCAAATTGAATAGAAAAATATATTCCCACTACAATACTTGTCTGAAAAGCATAGCTCCTCAGAGACAA
Organism: Dryas drummondii; assembly: GCA_003254865.1. Taxonomy (NCBI): domain Eukaryota; kingdom Viridiplantae; phylum Streptophyta; class Magnoliopsida; order Rosales; family Rosaceae; genus Dryas; species Dryas drummondii. The sequence continues at coordinate 450,911 of QANW01006618.1, forward strand.
TAAAGTAACTAATTATTTTACATCAAGGATGCTTTTGGGGTAGAGGCAATTAGGCAAAAGGCTTCAGTATGAGGTGTGGATTCAAGAATGCTTCAAATATGTATATTTCTCAGTAATGATCAATGAGAGGTCTCAGGGGACATTTGGTGTACCAGAGCTCTTATACAAGGAAAACAACCTTTATCACCCTTTGTATTCACTTTAGTGGTGTTTAAGTAACCAGGTTGGCACTGAAGGCTAAAGGGTATCAATTGGTGGAAGGTCTGTTGGTGGGCAGAGAAGGAAGGTGTCTCACTGGCAGTTCACGTATGTTACAATATTTTTTCTTGCTCGGAATGATAAGATGCTTAATTTACTATAAGTGGTGGAAATGTTATGTATTCTGTCAGCGTTGAAGGTTTATTGGCTAAGAGTTCAATGTGGGAATTTGTCCTCAAGAGAGTAAATTGGAATGGCTGGAAATAAAATTGGGTGTGGAGTTTGGCCTTTATTATTTGGGCCTACCTTTGGGTGGAATCACTGAGCAATGTATTTCTGGGACCTTGAAATCCAAAAAGTGGAGAAGAGATTGAACGGGTAGAAGAGGGATTTTTTATCAAGAGGTGGCAAGTTTACATTAGTGCAGTTGATTTTGGAAGGTTTACAAATTATTATTTGTCTCTTGTTAAAATTCCATGTTAAGGTCAAGCTGGCTAAAACAATTGAGAAGCTAATTAGGGAGTTTTTCGTGAGAAGGTCAAGGAAAAGGGGAAAAGGAGCATTTTGTGAAGTGGGAATCAGTTTGAAGACCTACAGTGCGATTGGATGAAGAAGTTTAGAAGTACCAAGGAATTTTAAAATGACAGATTTTAAAAAGGTGGGGTTCAAAGTCTTGGAAGCAGTGATGATGGTGGTGGTGGTGGTGGTGGTGGTGAAGGTGATGGAGGGGGGGGGGGTTGATGGTTGTGGTAGCGGGGGTAGTGGTGGTGGTGGTGGTTGAGCATTGGCGACAGTGCTGATGGCAGCGAGATGGTGGTGTTGGCAGTGAAGGTGGGGTGGGGTGGCAGTGACAGCAGTGCCAGATAGACACCAGACATATTTCAACACTAAAATCATGCGCAGTCTCTCAAGCTACAGTACACAAATCAGTAAAAGTGACAGAACATCCATATGCAATCCTGGATTTTTTTTTTTTTTTTTCACCTTTATACCACAAGCAGAAGTTATCAAATATTAAGTCCAAAAGTTACAAACACAAAGTCAGGGCTGGGACATGAGGTCCACCAACTAGACAAAACTACAACAATTTCATCTCTAATACAAGCAATGGAGGACCACACCGCCAACTCTACAAAAAGAAAGGCTCAAAATTCATCTAACTGCAGCTCCCCAATCAGAATGAAAGACCAGAAATGTTTCTGAATTCATCAGCTACTAAAGACCAAACAATGAAAATAAACATTCAGAGGAATACTATCCTAAATCCACAAAAAGCAATTGGAACCTCACTAAATTTCAATAAATTCACAAACTTTGCAAAACAGAAAGACAGAAACTGAGAGTCGGACATCACCTCAGGCCGACAAGCCTTGATCCTCTCGATTTCGACATCGTCATCGATGACGTAATCGGCATCAGCATCGGCATCGTCGTCGCTGCCGTAGTAGTCCATGCCCATCTCGTCGCTGTAGAAGCCCTCGTCGTCGTCGACGGACTCGATGTCGTTCGCGTCGTGCATATCGTCCTCGGAATCCATGGTCCAACCACACCACACCAAACCAAACCAAACCAAACCCTAGGGGCCCAAAGGGGGTGTTTGGACGGTGAGAAAATGAAGAAGGTTAATGCACAACCGAGAAAGAAAATGGAGAATCGCAGAGAAAGTTGTCGGGTTTTAGGTGTAAATTAAATAATTATATAAATAAATAAGATATTATCTCTCTCCTCTCTCTCTCTCTCTCTATCTGGTGTTGAGGACTTTATATAAGAAAGTAGATATTGGCAGTGCAGCAGAGAGAGGGTTGAGTGCGTGACGTGATAGAATAGAGTTTTTGAGAAAGAAGCAAATTGCAAAAGGGAAACAGAGAAAGATCAAAGGAAAGCGAGTATTTTTTTTTTTTTTTGGTAAATAGAGCGAGTTCTTTTCGTTGCCAGGTAAGACCGTAAAAATGGGCCGGCATTAATTTTGAGGGTTATTGGCCGGCCCAGCCTCATGTATTTACTAGGTAAATAGTACTTTTTCGTTACCAGGTAAATAGTACTTTTTCGGCTTTATGTGAACCGGTAAAAAAATTATTCTATATAATCGATACACTATCACGTAGTATAATCAGTCTATGTGTTATAATATGGGTGAATGTTATTAATATTATACTCTACTAATATAAACACATCGTCTAATAATAATTTTACACATTAGATTAGTTATACCACGTGACGGTATATTAGTTATACGCTATAATTTTTCCAACTCGTGACGCATTTCTAATTAATTATATAATTTGACTTGCACCGTTGCAAGCTAGTTTACCATATTTTGACCCTAGAAAGGCCACCCAGGCCCCACCTTGGGGCTGTCATACCTATAGAAGTGGCTTCATCGATTGAGCCATGTGGCAGCCCTTGTTCAACTGGGTTTGAGGTTAGGGCAAGAGTTTTCTAAAACTTGGGGTTTGTGCTTTTCTTCTTTTTATTTTGGATGCATAATGTACTTGTTTTAGAAATATTTGAAATTTTAATATCTTCGATACAGGTTTTGAAGTCTTAGGTATTTTCAAGATAAGGTTTTTTTGTATGCATATTTTATTTTGGGGTGCAACAAGTAAAGAGTACCGAATAAGAGCTTGTTCAAGTTAGTTACTAATACATTCAATAACCGCACTAATGTAAGGGTTCTAATTGAAGTGCAAAACACCCAATAACAAATTAAGTTTGTTTGGTTCTTAGTTAATGTGAATAAGACTACTATTCATGTAAATTTCTAAAATTCTTATTGAGATATATGTTATTTGCATCTCAAAGCATAATCATCAATATTTAATTCATTGATTACACTAACGATTTTTGAATGTTTGGACCACTAACCTGAGACTAAGGGTCACATTTTTGTTGACCTTGAGTTTAATTCCCTAAACCATTGTGGGTTACCTAGAGAATACACTTTTTCTAGTATGTTCGGGGTTTGATTGCATGTTGTTGGCCTCTGAAAATCAAATCAATAGGACGTCTCGCTACCCAGTTTCTATCATATTCATATCAATTTTATGCTTCAAAACAATTTAGAACAACTCAAAATTGATGAATAACACCTAACACCAAATCCAGGCAGAAAGCAAGAACTCAAACCCGTAAGCCCCCTTGATGGCTGAACACCCCACATGCACCCATATATGCAATTTCAAGCTATTTCATGCTAGAAAACAATAAAGTATACATTTTTCAAATTCATACACAACCTTTGGCTCTTAATACTACTTGAAGGGAATGGTGGGTAAGCCTAGAAACAATTTCTAAGTATGGGAGCAAGGGGGATTTTCAATTCCCTTAGCTTTAGGATCCTTAGGTGTGATAAGACATGAAAGAACTATAAATAACTAAGAGAATAAGAAATTACCCTTGAAGATCATCTTGGGTAGAATCCAAGATTTGCACACATCCATGAAGATGCCTTCTTTTCATGTCCATCTTCAAGTTTGGCTCCACCAAGAGAATGAACTCACTTACCTATCATGAAACTCTCATCTAAGTTAGAGGCTTAAGATCCCAAGTGCGATCTCTCTAAAGTTAGTCCACACCAAGTGTGGGAGAAGAAAAGATTGATCTTAGCTACTAGATCATCATCTTTTCAAGGTATGACATCAAATAAGTAGTGATGAAGATAGGTTCAACAAGACCCATAACTTTTTCTCAATGTTTCATGAAGGAAGAGAAAGGATGGAGAAGAAGAGATGAAACCCTAGGTTTCATCCTTGTGTCTAGGGTGCGGCACATAGAAGCTTGGACCTCTTTTTATTTTATCTCATCTAGTCACTCAATGAATGATCCTCATTCACCCATTTAATTGCATCAATCGCCATCTTCTTATTATTTGCACTATTTCTTTAAGCTCTTTAATATTATGTAACTTACCCAATGTGATATATTAAAGTCAAATGTCCTTTGACTAATAGGTCACCCAAACACTTAATCATGTGATTAACACTTTAATCAATGAGTTATGACTAATGATTAACTAATTAATCATTTATCTTAATTAATAAGATAACATTAATTATTCACCTAATAATTAATGATTTAGCCTAATTGAGCCAACAAGTTCAAGCTTTGACTTTCCAATCTTACTCTTTAAATGAAATAATTAGCTAATTAATCATACTTAAGACTAGATTATGTCAAGTGATCACCCCAAATTAATCACTTAACTTATAGGCTTATAATTGACCTAATTAATTAGTAATTAAGTCATTAGAGATTCATGGTCCCGATTAGTATCTCACAGTTAAGTAAGCTCACACTAGAGCAATACTAGGATGAGTGACCCACTGGGAAGGGTTAACTCCAAGTTTTAGGCAATATCAATTATCATGATAGTTGCAATCAATAATCGAACATATTGATCCTCAGTATCATCATTTCTTTTTGGTCTTCCACATACTTGTATGTGTGTAACCTTTTAGGTTCTTATTCGATTTAGCAGTAGGATCACAATTAATCTAAAACTCTTTCTAATTAATTGCCCTTTAGACTTTGCATACCACATTGACACATAACCACAATTTATGTCCCTTCAAACCAAATAGAATTTAATCTCGAACCTATTCAGTTATGACTACAATACAGTATGATCCACTTTCTCAACTATGCTCTAATTATAACTTGGGTATGGAACTTGTGTCAAAACTAGGGTTGCCTATAGATTGGAACGAATCGGTAAATGGTCTTACCGATTCGATTTCTGAAATTTTTGTTAAGTCAATTTGAATGCCGATTACCGAATCGACTTTTTTGGAATTTGGCATGCTTCGGATATTTCGGAATTCGACATTTTTCGAAATTTTTAGAATATGGCTAACAATTGTCCATGAAAGGCTTTTGAACCCAAAACATATTTGATACAACTCTGAGAAATGGAGCAATATCTAATACACAAATTAAGAGAGAAACCCCATTAATCAAAACCCAAACACCTCAAAATAGAAAAACCCAATTAATCACAACCCTCACTCAATTGAAACAATTACACAAAAAATCCATAATTTCAGAGATGAGAGCATGAGAGTGAGAGATGAGAGCATGAGAGTGAGAGATGAGAGAGTGAGATTAAGAGATGAAAGAGTACGTGATAGATGACAGACGAGAGATGAGAGAGAGAGAAGGGAAAGGATGCTTTCACTGCATAATCAAGTAATCCACCATAAATTTAGTACAGAGATTGATTATAATCTACCATTCGAATGCTAGCAAATCACTGACCTTGCCTTCGATCTACTCTAGGCTCTAGCTGCTCCATATTTTGAGTTTGAAGAAGAGATATGAAGCAAAATCGTTTTTAAGCCCTAATTTTGAGATTGAAATCCAAAACAAAATCAATCCAAATTCTAAAATAACAAGCATATAAGTCGAGAAGCATCACTAAAACAAAACTCATTCATTAATTCAACCCAAAATAAGCGAGAAGAGAGAGGGAGAGATGAGAAAGAGAGGCGGTAGAAATATGAGGTGATCATGAAGAGAAGGGCAGCTTAAACAACTTAAATCTAATGTATTTATTATCTAATATATATATAAATACATTTACCGGTAAAATAAGTTCAAATAGAGTTGGCAATCTAGTGGTTAAGGCGCTGCTTGAGTGCCTTTTAAGCTGAGTTCATAGACCAGAATAGCATATTTCCTTTTGTTTTTTTTTTTTTTGGGTATTAAAAATTTAACTAAACAAACTTTTTTTTTTGGTCAATAATTAAACAAACTAAAACATAAATAAATTAGTTTAATTAGGGTTATTAAATATTAAGTTTTTAGTTATATAAACCTATATTGATTATTATTTAGTTTAAGGAAATGTTTCATATATAAAGTATAAACCTATATTGGTTTAAAAAGGAAATATTGATTTAATAAGGAAATGTTTCATATATATAAACCTATATGGCTATATATAAGTGTTTCCTATATAAACCTATATGTTTTACAATTTATATAATAGATTTCATATAAAAATTCATTACAATCGCGTCACCACCACCTAGAACGTCACTGTTTTAGGGTTTGGAGTTTGGAGTTTTTATTACATACGTTTTATAAGCATATGATGTGATCGTGTTTCCAACGATCCGAACCATTTAATTTTTAGTTCTCCACTCAAATATCGTCCCTGTAAAAAATTACCTCAATTAGAGATGTAAAGTTAGGTAACGGTGGTCGAAATTATGCACGATCGTTGATTTTTAAATGATAATCGAACGAGTAGATGAATTATGATTTGACCGATTTTTTACAGGGATGATCTTTGAGTAGGAACATAGAAAATAAATGGCTCAGATTGTTGTAATCACATTGTGGTCTTTCCAATTATTGAAACAACAATGTTTCAATGAAAAAACTAATATAATTATAGTCTTCAAGTGTATTTATATATAAAAACTCACATCTTGATCGTGTTTTCAACGATCTGAACCGTTTATTTTTTAGCTCCCCACTCAAAGATCATCCATGCATAAATTTAGCTCAATCAGAGATGTAGAAGTTAGGTAACAGTTGTCGAACTTATAAACGATCGTAGTTTTTCTAATGATAATCGAACGGGTAGATGAATTATAATTTAGACGATTTTTTGCAGGGATAATTTTTGTGTTAGTTTCTAGGATTTGTTATATTGGCTATTTTCCTTGTCAAAACAATTGTATTTATTTTTATTTAATCACTCACAAGCTCTAGGCTAGATTAAGGACAAGTTCAGCTGTATTGAAGAAGTCAAGAATGAACAAAGACTCAAGGTATACTGCACTTCATTCATTTCATGAAAATAACAGTTTTTTGTCTATTTGACTAGTCATTCACTGATCATAAAGAACAATGTTTTTCACGTACAGTGGTTGATACTTAAGTCACAGTCACTACAGTGGGGCCATTTCGGGTTTTACTTTTAAAGCTCATTTCATTGAAAGCCCATGTTCTGTTTTTTACTAAACATGCATGTGCATTGCACATGGCTTGGTTCCCCCACTGTATCAATCAGATCTGATTGCTTCTTTGCCATTCACGCCACACACCTTCACACATCAGCACTATTCATCATCTTCCCCATTTCTGATTTTTGCAAAATAAAGAAAAATTCCTTTTTACAGCTCCTCATTCCTATCCTTAGTAATACTAGGATACCCCTCTAGGACAAAGAGAATATGCCCCTCATTCGTCTCTTGTGGACAGCCATTGATTGGCTTCCACGTGGCTCGGGCAAACATGAAAGTTGCGTGGGTGTGTATGGGTATATGGTGCATTCTGTTCAGATCTTTTTGTGCGAGTGTATGAGCATTTCGAGTGTGTATTTTTCGGGTTTGATGCCTGGGTATTTTTCAGGTTAAGTGCTCATCTTTAACATTTCAGAAAATGGTCTTTTAATTCTTGAAAAATCAAAAAGATTTTCTGAACTTGTTTTGTTTCATCTAAAATTCTAAATGGGTTTGAGTGTTTAAATCTTTTCATACATTCTTCAAACACATTCATTTTAGATTTTAGTTGAAGGATTCAATATCAACCTTTTCAGGCCTCTAGCTTGAGAAGGTTTATCTTCTTTTTAAGAATCCTACATTGGCATATCATGTTCATGCATTGTTGAATCTATTGGGCTTGGTGTGAATTGGTGCCATGGGTTGATGAGCTTAGAGATGAAGCTGCTTTCTTCATGAATGACTGATTGCCTTGCTTATGGAAGTTGCACAAAGGGGTAAGAAAGCTGCCACTTAGTCTAGGACTTAGTGATTGAGCTTGTGTGCTGTGTGCTCCATTTGTATTGAACTTCTTATTTAGTGGATTGCTTGGTCAGCTGGAAAGACCTCCAGTTTTTACCCTTTGTGGTTTTTCTGGGTGAACATCTTGTGTGCATTCGTTTTCCTTGTTTGTGTTGTTATGCTTACTGACTTACTCAACTTTTAAACACAAATCTGTACTGTAGCTATATGCTTGAAATTGATATATGTCTTATATAACTGTCTAGCTAATCACACACCACTGTAGTTGTGGATAACACTGGGATGCCTACTGTGATGGGTCCTCTGAGTGTATAGGATGTCACTTGATCCTTAGTGTGTTTGATTTGTGTTGTTTACAGAAGTGATTTTTGGTTTTTAGAAGTCAATCTGGAGTTTCATATTTTCGTTACTGAACCGTCTGAGTTGTGTTTGTTTGACTAGTTCCTGAGTGATCACATAAATCAAAAATTGGGGTCCGATCACTGAAAGTGAAATTAATCAAGTTTATTAAGTGAACAGATCACCTAAATTAAACTTTCACTTTGAGTATGAACATAGAAAATGAACAACTCTTTGAAATTAAGTAACAGTGATCAAGTAAGTTGAAATAATAAACGGCTAAGTGTTGGTGTAATAAAAATATTATTAGCTTCAATTAAAATAAGGTATAATAATTTATAAAAATATATCATTCAAATAAATATATGGTTCAAGTGAAATAATTATGAAATAGCTATTGTATATACCATATCAGAATCTCAATTGATATAATATATGCTACAATTGATATGTAAAATATATTTAATTATCTAAAATATAGCTAGGTTAGTATTAATTTTATTATCTAAAATGTGTATGAATATATACATTTGAAAAATAAGTTCACAAGGGTTTGTTAGTCTGGTGGGTAAGGCATAGCAAGCTTTTTCATGAGGTCTTGAGTTCAAACCATAAGGGTGTCTAAAAATAAAAATAAATTATATATTAAATAGGGTATTAAGTTATTTAATGGAGTTTAGAGTATATGGTTTATGGTTTATACCATATACTATACCCTATAATTATAATACGTACTTAGTATATACTATATAATTTTATATAAAGTTTAGTGTATAGACTATAGAGTATATAGAGTATACTAATTTCATTATATATGCTATAATTAAAATTATATACTAAAACATTATTATATAGGATATAGGCCCATAAGATTATATACTCTATAACTATAATAATTTCATTATTATATTAATGTAATTGTATGATATATATAACTAAATTTGGAAAATTATTCGGAATTTTCGGTAAAAGTTGATTCTGTAATAAATTTCGATAATCGGTCGGTATACAAACTTTTTTCAGTTTTTACCAAAACTAAACCAACTTTTTCGATTTTGGATTTTTGATTTTAGGCGAAGAAAAATTAATTTAATTACCAAACCAAAAAAAATTTATTGGTAATCGATCAGTTTGGTATTTACCGAACCAATGGGCAGCCCTAGTCAAAACTCATTACAAGTTATAATGATATATGTGACTCTGATACTCTGGCTAGAGACGTTCCAAGTCCTTTTTATCTTAGGACATCTTCTTCTTTACGGAAGGTGAGAGATTCCATGTTACACACTCACATGTCTTCATATGTGTGTCAATGCACCCAACGTACAGATATAACTCATGCTTAATTGCATTGGTCCATTTTGTTCGGTCAAAGTACAATAAACATATACACAAGACATTAGTAGTGTCTCAGATCTGAAGATTAATCAGTATCTATCATAACCATGTACATAGTTCCTATTTGACATATCGTAAAGCTCTACTTAGAATTCTCTGTTCGGTCAGTTCAATGAACGTGTCTCCAAGCACGCACCCACATACCTGCTCCAGTGTCTGTTTAGACCCAATTTCATTATCTGGATCATTTCTACAATTTGGCCTTTTACGAAGTAACCGAAGAAAGAATAAGAGAAAGCCCAATTTGGCCAAAAAAGAAAAGAGATATCCTCAGACGGTAGCCAACCAAAGAGAAACATACTTAAAATAACTTCGGATAATAGACCACCGAATTTGGGTTTCAAAGAAGTGTTAGTTGTTTTGTAAGTAGGTTGAAGGATGACAATAAGGAAGATGTCATGGTAGGGAGGCCAAATTCCTTAACATCATCAATTGGTCTTACTCGCTTATATGAGGCGCACAATTTGTCCCATTCTCAAGAGAAAAATTTAGAAGTTGAAAACTCAGCCGCTATTAGGCCACATATTCCAATGAAGCAACTAACTTATTTAGAAAAGGCAATAGCGCCAAAATAAGGGACTTTGCATTAATTGTGAAGAGCACTTTAAGTCGGGACATCGTTGTAAGAAACTTTTCATGATCTCACCATGTTTGGAGGAATATGATGGAGAGGTTTATATGGAACCAGATGAGGCGGGATAAAGCTCCAAGCAACAGCCTTGAGGACAAGGTGTCATTTTGAAGGGGCAGGGAACTGTTATGTGCTTATAATAATTTCATTGACTTAGTCATGAGTCTGTTATTTATTAGGCTATTAGATAATAAACTTATCTCATCAATTAGTGTAGTGGCTAACATAGTGGGTTAGCTAGTGGGTTATCTATGGTATTTGGTTGTTGCTATTTTGTTAGGTGGTTCCTATTTTTCCTGCTGTAACACTTTGTAGGCTCACATCTATTTAAGATGGAGTCATGGAGTCAATAAGATAACCAGAAGAAAAAAATATTTGTTGGTTCTCTTTAACAGAGTTCTAACTAGAGGTCAAAGGTTCCTCAATCAGCCTTCCCATCCCACACACACCATTTTTTCCTAAGTCAAAATAGGGAAAAAAAAACCTTGTACGTATCATTTTTTGAGGTCTTTTGTTTTTCGTTTTTGTTTGTTTGGTTGATGAGAAAGTCTGGAAAAGCGAATAAAGAAACTTTACTAGGTGGTAAGTAGTTTGTCTATTATTGAGCATTAGGTAGTCTTGAAATACACACAAATTAAATTCCAAGTGCAGCTTTCTATTGTCCTGTTTGTAGGTATGACATTTCAGGCGTTTAATACTCGAGATTCTCGATGTTGATTTACACAATGAACTTGATTTCACTAAACATATTGTGGCGGGTAACTCCAAAAATTTCAATTATGGTGAGCTACAAAGTCTTTATATATATTTATTTTCATGGAAACTTCTTCATATCGATTATGCTTACATATTTGGCTCATGAATATTGGTAGATGATTGTTTAACTCCAATTTGTCTATCTCTTTGTGTGCATGGTGTTTAGGTTCTGTTGAATTAGTATGTGTGCTTATGTTTCAATTATACATGCATATAGAAATATTGATCTTTAATAAAGTCTGTTGGGAATATCCATGAAAATTCTGGCATAAGAGGCTCTTTGCATTGATGTAGGACTGTTTAAGGTGTAACTTGTAAGGAAATTGAACTTCCTACCATCTTTTTAAATGGGCTTATTAGCTAGTAATTATATTGAATCTTCAAGAAATATGGACAATGATTATTGTCATACCTGAGTAGTTACTGATATCAATATCATTTTTTTGTTCTTTGGTTTTCTTGAGTAGTATTTATTTAGTTTTGTAATGTTTGTTATGTTATTTGAAATCATAAAGTTCATCTATCATCAAATATTTTTCCAAAACACCTTTTGTTTTACTAGCTTTTCACTCTTACCATCATACCACTCTATTAATTTCGGGTTACTGAGAAATTAGGAACCAATGTTACAAGCGAGGAGCTTGAGTTCACAAAGAAGATACTCTCCCTTGATGCTAAAAATTATCATGCTTGGTCACATAGGCAGGTTTGTTTTCTTGCTTTTACTCCATGCATGCTAAATGCATGACATGGACTTTGTTTTAAACAATTCTTTTGGTTAATTGGACGAGCATTTTGAGCACCATTGCTCTTAGGGATGACAATTCACACATATTAAACTAATTGAGTTGATGCGAACATGAACTGATTATGAATTGTCCCGAATTTTCTCAACACGAACACCACAAGATTATTGCACATGTAGAGCAAGATGACATGCATAAATTGTTTATTAATTAGGTAAAACTGAGTTATGTTTGAGTTGCCACAATTAACTGTTTACCATCATGTTGATAATCTAGCACAATTGAAATTTACTTAATTTTTTTCATTTAAATTGAACTTAAAAGATCTTATATAGCATTAAAAATTAAAGTTTTAATATTTAAATTAAATTTATAAATAGGTTATAGCCCTATTAAATAGATAATAGGTTATAATCATGACACAAATTTTTAAGTGTGCTAATTTGTTTCATTATTAAGTTAGGCAGTCGACTAAAATGCGAAATTTTTATTAGCCGTGTAAACGGGTTGATACAATTGTCATGCAAACACGATTACACTCAAGCGAAACTTGTTTATTTCTGTTGTTTGGAGTCATGCTATCATCTCTTATAAAAAATTCCCCCCTCCGCCCCTAACACCCAACCAACTGCTATATACTTGGCCAACTGCTATATATTTGGTGTTTAGGGTTTACAAACAGAATTTTATTCATAGAATTTTGTTTTTAATGCAGTGGATGCAATCACTTGGAGGGTGGGAAGATGAACTTGACTCTTGTTAGGAGCTACTTGAAGAAGACATTTTTAATAATTCTGCTTGGAATCAGCTGGTATAGATAGATTATAGATATTCTTTACCTGCCATTTCGTCCTAAACACTTAGTCGAAAATATATAGTGTAGTCATGGCATAATGTGGAGGGTAGGGGAATTGTACATATTTACATTACACATGTTAGGAAATATTGAGATTTGTGATGATTGATCTATTGCATTGTTATATTGGTTCATTAGAAGATACTGCAGACATTGAAGTATGTATTCTATAACCTTCTAAAAAAGAAAAAAAAAAGTTAATAATCATGTCAATATAGTCAATAATCTAATGAGAAACAATATTGCTTCGTATATCCTTCTAGAATTTGCTGCCTATGGTTTGCTTCATTATGACATTATTCAAAAGAGTTAAATGTACTATTGGTCCACTTACTTTAACGTTTTTCTTAAGTTGGTCTACGATCTTTTTTTTGTACTACTTGGTCTACTTTCTTTTCGACGTTTTCCTACTTGGCCTATTCCGTCAATTCTGTTAAAAAGAAGGACAAAATAGTCTTTTCATATTAAATAAATTTTTAATTCTATTTATAATTTAAAAAATATATTAAAACTAAAAAAGAAAAAATAAATTTAAAATTAACAAAAATTACCCTTTCCCCCAACCCAGCCCCCTGTCCCACCTCCTCCACCCACCCAACCACCCAACCACCCAACCCAACCTTTCTCCGACCACCCCTCCCCTAACCTAGCCCAGCCTCTTTCTGACTACCCCCTCCCAAAAAAACAACATATACATGTTCAACATCTTGATTAGAAATTGTGTTCCTCTCCATCATCGTCTGTCTTCACTCAGCAAGTAATATATATACATATAGAGTCATAAGTGCTTAAGGTGATCATTATTTTAAAACTTATTAAACACCCAATATTGATTTTTGAAGGAATATTAAGAGAAATTTGGAAAAAAGACCACTTTTTGAATCCATTAAAGACTTCTAACCCTTTTTCTTTTTTCTTTTTTCTTTTTTTTTTCCATAGAAAACTAACCCAAATGTGTTGAGAAAATACCCAAATACCCTTAACATTAATAATCTGCTAAAACCCTTTACCCACTACGTCTCTTCCTCTCTTCTCAGTTATGTGATTCTGTCTTTCTCCCCTCCCTCTCTTCTCAGTCATGTCTATCTCTTCCCTCTCTCACCTCAATCTCTTTTCCACACTCATGACCCAGACCCGCCACACTACCAATTTGCCGACCTAGGCCATCCGCCCTACCATCCGCGACCGAGGCCACCCACTCCACCATCCGCAACCCACGCATCGTTGTCTGCACTCATGTAAGTTTTTCAAACAATTCTGATTTTTACATTTTGTTTTATGGAATTCAAATAATTTTGTTATAATTTTAATTTGGGTATTTGAATTATGGAATATATGGCTTCTTGCTTCTTCTTGCTTCCACACTCAACGTTGAGAAGTTGAGTTGGTCACTTGCTTCTTATTCTTCCTTTCTTAATTGTTGTTAGTCTAAATTCTAAAAAGAATAAAGTAATTAATTAGGAATAGGATTATGATGCTTTTAGAATTGGATTTATTAGTATTTTGGATGAGTATATAATCCTGGTTGAAGATAAGGGTGCTGATTATAGAGCATGTCCTTTCATAGTGGAAATAGTGTTGTTCATTGTTGATCCAAATCATTATTATGACATTGCACCAATTAGATTTACAAGTAATTATTTTTAGATCATAATTCTGCAAACTTGTTTCACTTTCTACTTTGTGTATGGCTTTTAAGCCATATAAAAGTGATATATTGAGACAACATTTCTCTAATAAATTATTGTAAGTCTCGCCAAAAAGTTGAGAAAAATCATGATTATTTATATATGTTAGTAATTAGAATGGATGTACAGATATCCATATGTATGCTTGGGATCTCAAATAAGTTTACAAAGACTGATGATTGAATATGTAGCTCATTATTAATTATGTTGTGTGCTATTCTTAATTCGGTTTCTCTAGCTAGACATGGATATTGATCTATAGCTCAACGCTTTCTCTAGCTAGACGGGCATTTAATGTACATGAAATTGTATTGCTCTTTCTTTTTCTTTTTCTTTCTACTTTCTAAGCATTATAAAAAAAAAAAAAAAAAAGAGCAAACCTATGAGATTTTCTTGGAAATTATCTGATGCATATGTGATGGAGAAACTACAAATGCCCCATGGATTGCTAGGTGCTTTAGGAGGCCTACATACTTCATGCATGAAATCAAACGAGGAGGAAGTGTGTTGTATATTGACTATTAATTTTTAAACGAGTGTTAAGAAAGGAAGAACTTTTTAATAAATAAAGGAATAGTTTTAATTGGCACATAGTTTACTCTTCTTTTGCCTAATATGGGATATGGCTCTTATTTTTTGTTTTTTATTTTTAATGGGCAATAGAAAACCAAGTTTCCTATTAGCTTTTTTGACAGCATACTTATTCTAGTAGTGCCCACCCAAGGGTTTGAGCTGTTAGTTGGTGTAAGTCTGGGCCTCCCAGAGCTATCAAGCACAGAAACCTTCTACTTGAACTACCCACGCTATGAAGATAATTAGAGAAACAGACATAGATTTAAGTTATTCATATTTCATTATAATGCCTGTATGCCTGAAAATGGGCACATCGTTTACCTCTTATTAATGACATGCCATCTATTGGCAAAGTAAAAATATTTGCAGTCTTTTTTATTGTTTCTATATTTATTTATACTTATATTCTCCTTTTTTTGGCTTTAGGGACATGTAATCACTAACATATACTCTGAAAATAAGTAAAGACAATTACTTTAAAGTTAGGGTATCGTGCATATCGCAATTGTCAAAAGTCATTACCATATTAAATGAGAAGTTGAGTGATAGTCAAAAGGAGAAGTTCAAGGGAACGTGTTTCAGACACTTCCTTAGCTTGAGTGAAATTCAGTTTTCTGGACAAATTTGCCAGCATCTTTTGCGTGAGGTTGAGTACAATCATGCGAAAAAGAATGAGATGTGGTTTTTGGTTTGGGATAAACCATTAAGATTTTCTAAGGCTGAATTTGCTCTAGTCACATGCTTACAGTTCACCAAGCACCCTTCGAACATCAACTATGGATTACATAAAGTGGAAAGTTTGAGGCTGAGAGAAAAATACTTAAACAACAATCCACGTGCAACAAAGGATGAGTTAGAGCGTTCTTTTCTTAACAAAGTATCAACAATATATGACGACGACGCAGTGAAGATGGCTCTTCTATCCTTTTTGGAGGTTGTGTTGCTAAGTAAAGAAGGAAGGACTAGAATCCATGAAAGCTATGTGAAGTGGGTTGATGATTTAGAGTTCTTTAACAAGTATCCATGAGAAAATGAGTGCTTTGAGATGACACTTGTTGCCTCTCTTCAAAATGTTAATATAAAAGACAAAGCAAATGCTGCGAAAAAAAAACAACAGCAAGAGCGTGATGAACTAGTGACATGGGCGCATGGAAGTTGATCGAGATCAAACTCTCTACAGGTGCATGTCTTTTCATTCAAGTCCACAACGCAATCTTGGTCTCCATCATGAATTTGTAATGCATAGAGATTAATGGAAGACACCTGAATAGATGAAGTTATCTATATATATATAAATCATATAATAATAAAACATAGATATATGTATCACACAAACATGCATACATGCATATTCAAGCCTTTCTTATTATTTGAGCGCACTTTTTTTTTCTGCCCATTTTGTCAAGTTAGAATTCAAGGAACTTGCTGCATTTCGGAGTTCATCAAACCACTCTTCGAGCACCCTTCTTAGGTGTTCCGCTAAAGCAATAATAGGAAATTGTCGAGCATCCTTAAGTTTCGCATTCATAGATTCGGCAACATTGGATGTCATCATGTTATATCGATTCCCATTGAAATGTGCTCTAGACCATCTATGGTACCCAATCTCTTCAAGATATCTACCCATCTCTTCATCTTTATATGCACATATGTTAGCCATCATGCTATTAAATCTGAGACAAGGTACTTCTTCGCTGCTGTGTAATATAACTTCATGATCTTATTATTCCCAAATTTTAACTTT
Organism: Dryas drummondii; assembly: GCA_003254865.1. Taxonomy (NCBI): domain Eukaryota; kingdom Viridiplantae; phylum Streptophyta; class Magnoliopsida; order Rosales; family Rosaceae; genus Dryas; species Dryas drummondii. The sequence continues at coordinate 467,591 of QANW01006618.1, forward strand.
AAGTTGTTACCTATATGAAATATACAAGCTCCATGGTGAGCTTCTGGAAACACGTTTTGCACAGCTTTACCGATACTTCCGTGTCGATCAGATACAAATACTAAGTTTGCTACCTTTCCAATTGCCCCTCACAATTTTGTCAAAAACCATGACCAAGATACATCATTTTCCGAGTCTCCTACACCAAATGCCAAAGGATAAATTTGATTTTCTTCATCATAGCATGCAGCCACAAATAAGGTGCCAAGATATTTACCCTTTAAAAATGTTTCATCCACACCTATCACTGGTCTAATAGAACCATGAAATCCTCTTATAGAGGATCCTAATGCCATGAAAAAGTATAAAAAGTGGTTATCTTCATCAGTCTTTATATGTCTTACTGTACCTGGATTTTTTCTCTCTAACATGGAACAATATATTGGAAGCATGGCGAAAGATTCCTCTGGTGACCCCTTGACCATATCTAGTGCACATTCTCTTACCCTTCAAGCTTTCTCGTAACTCATATTAACTCCAAGGTGTGCGCGCATACCCTCTATGATATCTCTTGGTCTATATACTCGTGCAACCCCCTCATACTTTGATTTTATAAATTGACCAATGAGGGAACTATTAGCTTGTCGATGATCGCAATGGATAATATCCAATGAACATGAATGATCATTACAATATTTCCTTACTTCAAAATATTCTGATGATGGCACGTGTATTGCTCGAAGTCTCCACTTGCAATTATCATCCACACATCTAACCTCTAGACGGTTTTTAGTGGATTTTTTCACTTTGAACTCAAAATTCTTTCTCATTGCAATGATACCTAATTTTTCTTGCAACTCCTTTTTGCTTGGGTGCATCTGACCAACCACAAAATCTTTATTTGTGTTCAATGAATCAATACTATCATAGTCTTTTAAGCTCTTACCCTTACTACGACTGGAAGATGGTGGGTTATAATTGGTGTGATCGGGCTAAACATTAACATATTGTCCATTGTCGTGAGGCACTTGAAAGGGTTGTACATTATCTGCATCTAAATGAGGGACGTCAAATCTTGTACATATACCATCATCATCAATTATGTCATTGTCTTGGCACATAACAGTAGGATTATCAAAATCATTGTCAATCCTATGGTCAAACCATGCCGGAGTATGAGACAAAGTGAATGCAGATGAGTGATGATTTTCAAGATTAGTGATGGGAACTTCTGACACAAAGTCATCAAATTGAGATGGCAATGTAAGTCCAGTTCTTGTGACCTCATTATTTCTACTTGCATAACTTGACACCTTATGTTCAATAGTGATATACAATAGAATCTTGTTGGGTTGTATAGAACAACTATCAAAAACCCAAGTAACAACATCATTGTCATCATATATTTCTATCATATTGTACAATCATAAATTACTCTTATATTGATAGTGTATTTTGATTCCATAGTCACTTAAATCTAGACCAAGACGGTGGAGTACCTCATGCATCAGCTCTTGATAAGCAACTTCATTCGACAATAACATACCTTCACTACAGGAAAAACATATTTGAGCGACGAAACTTTGGGCGACGAACAAGAACATTTGTCGCTCAATATCATACAGATTTGGGCAAAGAATATGTCCGTCGCCCAAAGGATGTTTGAGCGACGAATAACACGTTCCTCGCCTAAAGTTACTTTGGGCGACGAACTGATCTCGTCGCCTCAACCCACGCGACAAAAAATTAATTGAGAAATACATTGGGAATATACATGTTCGTCGCCCAAAGTATATTTGGGTGAGGAAAACGTAAATTCCTCGCCCAAAATGAGTTTGGGCGACGAAATATTTTGTCACCCAAAGTACTTTGGGTGACGAAATCTTGTTCGTCGCCCAAAGGGTCATTCCATTTTTTTTTTGTATGTTAATCATACAATGCAATCGTATTTCCAACGATCTGAACCGTTCAATTTTTAATTCCTCATTGAAAGATCAGCATTGCAAAAAATTAGGATTATTGGAGATGTAAAAGTTATGTAACGGTGCTCGAATGTATGAACGATCAAAAAATTGCTAATACTAATCAATAAAGTAGATGAATTTCGATTTGGGCGATTTTTTGCATGAATGATGTCTGAGTTATAAAATGAACGGCTCTGATCGTTAAAAGTACAGTATAGTCTTCACAATTCTTGAATCGACAAAGTTTCAACGAAAAAACTATAGAATTATACTCTTCAAGTGTATTTGTATGTAGAAGATCACTTTTGTATTGTGTTTTTAACGATTCGAATCGATCATTCCTTAGTGCCCCACTCAAAGATCATCCATGCAAAAAATTATCTCAATTGGAGATGTAGGATGTATGAACGATCTTGATTCTTATAATAATAATCGAACGGGTAGATAAACTCCGATTGAGCCGATTGTTTCCAGAGTTGATCTTTGAGTATGAACATATATGATGAATGGCTTTGATCGTGATAATCACTTTGTGGTCTTCACAATTATTGAAGCTACAAGATCTTAACAAAAGAGTTAATAGAATTTTATTCTTCAAGTGCAAAAACCGTTCATGTATATGTACAATCTCATATGTCGATCGTGTTTTCAATGATCCGAACCGTTCATTTATTAGTTTCTCACTCAAATATTAATCTTGCAGAAAATTAGGTCAATTGGAGATGTAAACATTTGGTATCGGAGCTCGAATGTAGGAATGATCATTTTGTAATAATGGTTTGGGCGAGGAACGTCACATTTCGTTGCCCAAAGGTGTTTTGGGCGACAAATTTATAATTTTTTCGCTCAAGATCACTTTGGGCGACAAAATTTGTAGTTCCTCGCCCAAAGTAAGAATACTTTTTTGTTTACAATTTTATATATGTAATAGCATACGATACGATTCTATTTCCAAAGATCATAACCATTCATTTTTTAATTCCCCACTCAAGGATCATCCATGCAAAAAATTAGCTCAATCGAAGATGTAGAAGTTAGGTAACGGTGGTTGAACTTATGAACGATTGTGAATTTTCTAATACGAATCGAAGTATGAGATGAATTCCGATTTAGCCGATTTTTTGCAGGGATGATCTTTTAGTATAAACGAATAGAATGACGGTTCCGATCGTTGAAATCACATTGTAGTCTTCACAAACTGTTGAATCGCCAAAATTTATACGAAAAAGTTAATAGAATTATACTCTTCAAGTGTATTTATATGTACAAGCTCAGATTTCTATTATGTTTTTAACGATCCGAACCGATCATTGGCTAGTCCCCCACTCAAAGATCATCCATACAAAAAATTATCTCAATCGGAGAAGTAGAAGTTAGGTTTAACATTTAGTGTGTATGAAAAGATCATGGTTTTTATAATCATAATCGAACGGCTAGATGAACTCTGATTGAGCGGATTTTTTGCAGGGATGATCTTTGGTTATGAACATAGATGATGAACGACTATGATTGTTGTAATGACGTTATTGTCTTCACAATTATTGAATCGACAAGATTTGAACGAAATAGTTAATAGAATTTTATTATTTAAGTGTAAAATCCATTGATTTATATGTAGAACCTTATATGTTGATTGTGTTTTTAACGATCCGAACCGTTCATTTATTAGTTTGTCAATTGAAGATCATTCCTCTAAAATATTAGGTCAATTGGAGATCTAGAAGTTTGGTATTGGAATTCGAACGTATGAACGATCATGGTTCATACCAAAAATCAACTTTGGGCCGTTCGTCGCCCAAATTCTAAAATTGTGGCTGGATAAAACGGTGCCCTAAAGTCAACGACTTTGGGCGACGAACATGAGTATCTTTGGGCGACGAATTCAAGTCTGTCTCCTCCTCCCTCCTCCGCCGCCCAAAGTCTTTCAATTTAACCCATTTCTGGGTTTACTTCAGTATTTCACTCTCATTCCTTCTCCCTCGCAGCTCTCACTCCCTCTCAGTGCCGGCGCCTCCCTCCTCCTCCTCCTCCCTCCTCCTTCCCCCGAAACTGAAAACCCCCACCCTCCCCCGAAAACCTACCCCCACTGAAACNGGTTTGGTTGTTAAATTTGAATTTAGATTGATGTTGGGCTCATATTTGACAATGATTTATTTTTTTGGTGAAGGAAGGATAGTGTTGCATTCGTTGTGAAGGATAATTGCATTTTTGGTGAGGTATGTGTTTAATTTATCTTTTAGTTAAGTTTTTGTAAGATTTAGTATTTAGTATTTAATATTTCATATATAATTGTATTAAATTTTTGAGTGAATTAGTTTATATGTTAAAATTAATTATAAAATTGATTACTTAGTTTGTATGTTTTTATATGCTAAAATTTAATAGTTTGTTTGTATGCTTATATGTATATTGTTAGATATTAATTATAGTTTAGTTTGTATGTTACATTTCGTTTAGTTGTAATTGCAAAATTTCCGATGACGTAGTCCAGCACTCCTCGAGTACTGGGTTAGGTCATGTGGCACGAAGCGCTTGGGCGAAGTTATCAGTCAATAACTTTGTACATTCAACTAGTCGTGCGAAGTTATCAGTGGATAACTTTGTATACTAAACTTAAATTCACCTTAGACTCGTTCGAGAGTCTATTGGACGCGCGCATGGGCGCTGGGCGTGACTGCGGTTCAATATGATTCTTGAATTGTCCAAATTACCCATGAACAGTTTGGGAGTGCACAATTATGTGTTGTGGTTAGCGGTTCATGTGATGTGGTTTTGATCTGAGAAAATTTCGGCAACATCTGCCTATGTGTTTTCCGAGTGCATACTAGATATTTGTTTTAAATATCTATGTCGTGCACTTGGAGAACCATAGGGAGATGTTGCTGAAATTTTCCCAGATCGAAACTATATCGTGTGAGCTAACAACCACAACACATATGTGCATTCTCGAATGGGATAGGGCCTTTACCGGAGGCATAAGGAGACGAAGAAGGGTGACGCATCGTTTTCTAATTGTCGTGTAATATGAAAACAGGCATCATGGATCGACAGTGGATACGTAATACGAATCGTGTTAGTGATGAATATTTGTATGGGATCGAGTCATTTATTCAAGTTGCACATGAAGATGTCAATGCTCAGAATAATATAAGGTGTCCGTGCCGGAATTGTAACAACTCTTTATGGAAGACAGTGCGTGAAATCAGAATTCATTTGGTGTAATATGGGATGTCACATAACTATACGACATGGTATTATCATGGTGAACCGAGAGTTTATGATTCGACTTCCTCGGATGCTCGAACAATTCTGTAGCCTACTGAATCTGTTGGTGACGATAATGACCAAGTGATGGGCATAATAAACGATGCTTATCCATATGCATCTCTTGATCACGAAGTCAGTCAGGATGATACAGAGAGCGATAATATGGATGAAGATGATGGGTTGCCCGAAGTCCAAAGAGAAGAGTTTGATAAGTACGAGAGATTGTTGAAACAAGCTCAGCGGGAATTGTACTTTGGTTGTGAAGAGTTCTCATTGCTAACTGCTGTTGTGGAGTTAATGCATTGGAAAGTACTTAATCAACATTCGAATCGAAGTTATGATCAGTTGATGGGGATTTTGAAACGAATGCTTCCAAAGAACAATCATATACCTGAAACCCATTATCTTGTGAATAAGGTGTTGAAAGATCTCGGTTTGGGATATGAAAAGATTCATGCATGCAAGAATGATTGTGTATTGTTTTACAAAGAACACCAAGGGAAGGATAAATGCCCTGTGTGCAATGAACCGAGATATAAGAACAAATTTGTAGAAAGAAAGAAACAGATTTCGCAAAAGGTGTTGCGGTATTTCCCACTTAAGCCAAGATTGCAACGATTGTACATGTCCACACATACTGCAAGTGACATGAGGTGGCACAAATATAAGCGGATTGAGGATGATGTGATGAGACATCCTGCAGACGGAAGCGCATGTAAATAATTTGATAAGATATATCCGGATTTCGCAGCAGATCCACGAAATGTCAGATTAGGACTTGCTACTGATGGATTTAATCCATTCGGAAATATGAGCACATCTCACAGCACTTGGCCAGTGGTCGTGGTTCCTTATAATTTACCTCTCTGGAAATGTATGAAAAAAGAATTCACAATTATGACGCTATTAATTCCAGGACCGCAATCCCCTGGCAAGGAGATCGATGTATATTTGCAGCCGTTGATTGATGAGCTGAAAAAATTGTGCAAAATGGTGTGCCGACATATGATAAATCCACCGAAACAATGTTTTCCTTGCGTGCGGCAGTCATGTGGACAATAAATGATTTCTCAGCTTATGGGAATCTATCAGGCTGGAGCACCAAGGGTTATATGACATGTCCTACTTGTAATAAAGATATAACTTCCGCTTGGCACAGTGATAAAGTATGTTATATAGGCCACCGAAGATGGTTGCCGGGGAATCATAAATGGCGTCACAGTAAGGAGGCCTTTGACGAAAAAAAGGAGATGGGCGTGAAACCTAAAGAATTATCTGGTGATAACATCTTGAGGCAGTTGAATAACTTAGAATTTGGCTGGATTGGTAAACATCTTTCTAACAAAGAACGAAATATGCCAAGGTTACCTGCACATCTAAATTGGACGAACAAGTCGATATTCTTCGAGTTGGAGTATTGGTCCAAGTTGAAAATCAGGCACAATCTTGATGTAATGCATATTGAGAAGAACATGTGCGAAAGTTTGGTGGGGACAATTTTGGGCATTGAGGGAAAATCAAATGACACAATTAAGGCTCGACAAGATTTGCAAGAAATGGGCATCAGGAAACATTTGTGGTTAACAAAGAAGGGTGATAAAATGATAAAGAAACATCCATTTTATACCGTGAAGCCTGGGGATAAGAAAGAATTCTTAAAGTTTCTTGCATTGGTCAAATTTTCACATGGATACGCGTCCAATATCTCTCGAAATGTGAAAATCGACTCTGGAAAAATTTTGGGCTTGAAAAGTCATGATTGTCATGTTTTATTGCAACGTCTGCTTCCGGTAGGTATTCGAAAATTTTTGTCCGAAGATGTGGTTGAACCAATTGTTGGGTTGTCGAGGTTCTTTCAGCATATCTGCGCTAAGACGTTGCATGTGCCAGACATGTCAAAATTGAAAGATTAGATTGTGTACATCCTATGCAAATTTGAACAAATATTTCCACCGACCTTTTTTGATATAATGATTCATTTGATGATACATTTACCGCAAGAGGCAATTCTTGCTGGGCCGGTTAGTTATCGGTGGATGTACCCAATAGAAAGGTAACAATTTCTAAACTTTTTCATTACTATTCTCCAAGTTCAGCTCTATGTTACTAATAAAAGTTCTCACTATGTACTTACATTTGCAGAATGTTGGGTAATTACAAAGCTACGAACATAATTATTCCTCACCCAAATACTGCTTAGGCGACGAACAATTTCGTCACCCAAAGTACGTTTGAGCGAGGAATAACTAAATTCGTCGCCCAAAGTAAGTTTAGGCGACGAAATTGTTCGTCGCCCAAAGAACCTTCAGGTGAGGAAAGTGGTTATTCCTTTCCCAAATCGTGTTTGGGCGACGGAATATTTCGTCGTCCAAAGAATGTTTGGGCGACGAATTTACTTATTTTTCGCCCATAATAGGTTTTGGGCAATGAAATTGTTCATCGCCCAAAGTGTGTTTTGGGCGACGAAATTTTCTGCTTTAGGAAACGAAAAAATTCCATTGCTCCTGATGTCTTTGGGCGACAATTTACTGATTCGTCGCCCAAACTCTTGGGCGTGACAGAATGGGCGGCGAAGTTCTTGACGAACTCTGTTCGTCGCCCAAACCTTTGGGCGACGAATTTTGTTCCTCTCCCAAACCTGTTTTTCTTGTAGTGCTTTCGTTTGACCACTTGTGTATTGATTATCAACCCACCTACCACCATAGTTAAGTATGATCGCAAACCTAACCATTTCCTGAAGAAAAATAACCAAAATAAACCTAACATGAGTAAAAAAAAAAAAAGTTATTCTACTCACTCATCAATAAAAAACAAAATAGTGATTTTACTCGATGTATAGTCGAGTATATCTCAAGTACCCTTCAAGGAAACTAACTATAATAAGAAAATAAAAAGTTCGTGAAATACTCTCTGGGTACTCGAGTGGGCAACCTGCATTTCATCTCAAAGACCCGTGAAAGTTGTTTTTTCAAACAAAATTTTTTTCTTCCTTCTTCCAACAACAATAGGAACTATAAACTAGCTATATTATATATATAAAAAAAATAATCTAACAATTAAAAGTATAAATAAAGTTAAAAAACAAATCTTGTACCTTATATGATTTCTCATAATCCAACTTTTGATGATGGAGATTGAAGTTATCTTGGATTATCACATATGAGAATGTTTGATGGACATTGAGGAATGGGTCTATAACAGAGGAAGAAATTGAGACAAGGGTGGGTGAACTGCAGTGGAAGAAGAGTGAAATCATGAGGGAATGGAGAGATGTAAGGAGGGCAGAAAGAAGACATTGAGAGAAGTTGCAGAGACTATAGGTTTCTTGGTTTAGTAGAAACTTACTTGAGGGGAAAGGAAGAGATATACATGTGTAGGTTTCTTGGTTTTGGGAAGTTTTTTAATGTTAAGAGTATTTGGATTTTTTCTCAACCTATTTGGGTTAGTTTTCTATGAAGAAAAAAAAAAGGGTTAAAAGTCTTTAGTGAGTCTAAAAAGTGGTCATTTTTCCAAATTTCTCGAATATTAAAGTGCCAGCCAACTCAATGAGTGATATGGACTTAACACCCAAGTCAGACCAGAAGGTGGAGCATATTCCATTTGGTCTCCTTCAGAATTTCCAATACTTGCTCAGGCCAAGGTTGGCGTCGACAAGCTTGTCCTGCAGCCTCGTGGCTTTGCTCTTCCTCACTTTACGGATTCATACAAACTCGGATATGTTCTCCAAGGTTAGTCCTTAATTGCAACCCACCTCAGGCGTCGACTGTGGCAGCAGCAAAGCTGTTGGAAGAGGCCCAACATCGAGACGGTGGCATGGACAAGCTCCTGGCAGTGACGACGCCTTCTTACTTCCAATTGAGTCCTCCACCAGCACCTCCATCGATTTCCCAGATCAAACCTAGAAAGAGAGAGAGAGAGAGAGAGAGAGAGAGAGAGAGAGAGANAATTAGAAATAGAATTAAAAAGTTATTTAAAATAAAAAGACCATTTTGTCCTTTTTTTAACAGAATTTATAACAGAATTGACGGAATGGACAGAGTAAGTAAACGTCGAAAAGAAAGTGTACCGACTTGGCACAAAAAAAAAAAATCATTGACCAACTTGGGAAAAAAGTGAAAGTAAGTAAACTAACAATGTATTTAACTCTTATTCAAAATATTCTGTTGGGCATGTATAAAAACATAGTCACTTATTGTTTGATCATATGCATTAATTTAGGTTTTTTTATCACCCATAGTCTCTCTACTTTCACTCAAACATAAAATTGGTCCCTAAAGTATATTTTCAATCAATTTCATCATTCCTCTTTGTCATCGAATATCAATTTGGTTTTTAGACATACTTTGAAAATCCGCAAAAAATAACTCGGGATACGAAAAAATCTTTGAAAATTCCTAAGGACTTGTCTCGACTACTATTATTTTTATATGGGGTCAATTTATCAAATTGATTTTCCAGAAAATTTGAAATTTTCAAACTAATTTCTCGAATTTTCTAGAAAGTACTAAATGTCAATTTGATAATTTAACCCTAAATAAAAATAGTAGTAGTTAAGACAAGTCTATAAGAATTTTCGGAGAATTTTTTCATATCCTGAGCTATTTTTGGCGAATTTTTAAAATATGTTTAAAGATCAAATTGAAGTTGGGGGATAAAGATGAGAGATGACGTTGAGTAAAAATGCACTTTATGGACCAAATTTATATTTTGGTGAAAGTAAAAGGACTATTTGTGATAAAAAAAACAAACCTTAATTTTAATTCTTGTAGCCACATAAATGCGTTCCAAGTCCATATAATAACTAGATTATGGTCTTTTTACCAAAAAAAAAAATAATAATAATAATAATAAAATAACTACATTATGGTCTTCTACATGTATTAATCTTTGGTTCCAGTGATATTTGTGATAATGTCACTATCGTTGGTCCACTGCTCTGATGTTTGGACTTTGAACAGTAATTGTTGACATGGTTTGCCTTTTCTGTGTATCTGTTCGTGTTTCTTCTATGACCTGCAGAAGTTTGTCTGTAACAGAGACATTCTCTGAAGTGTGTTATACTATTATGCCATTGTAGCCCACCCTGAGAATGAAAGTTCATGGAGATACCTTCGAGGGCTTTACAAAGATGACAATCAGTCTTGGGCGAACGATCCTCAATTATCTTCAGTATGCTTGAAGATTTTAAGTGCCAAAAACAATTATATATTTGCTTTGAGCACACTTTTGGATCTTATCTGCCATGGTTTCCAAGCAAGCCAAGAGTTCAGAGATGCTGTGGATGCTCTAAGGACTTCTTCAGGCTCGGAACAACCTGATTCTGACTTGGCAAAAACCATTTGTTCTGTCTTGGAAGATGTCGACCCAATAAGAGCTAACTATTGGAAGTGGCGTAAGAGTAAGCTTTCCCAAAATGCTTAACATTAGGATGGTGACTGGATAGTCTGATTTTTGTGGCCCATCAATTGATCCAGTCTTCTAGTTGAAGTTGAGTACAATGTCATGCTTATTTTTCATTAAGATTAACGTTGTAAGAGCCTTATGTTTCAATCTGATTTGACAGTTTTACACAAAACCAAAGAAATCCAATTTGAACTTCAGGAATTGTTGTGATAATTACAAATCCTGCGTTTCTGAGATTCATTTGTGGTGCAATTTATACTTCCCACAGAAAAGGAAAATGTCACTCAAGTCTATAGGCTCACAAAGCTTTTACATTGGTTGAAATGCTTTGTACACTCCAGACTGCACTCCACCTATTTGAGGTTTCAATGGGTATTCCAACTTGCAAAGCTTCTTTATATTTTTGCTGTTAGCTTACCCTTGGCTCTTTAGCCGCCAAATCTGGCAATGGCTGGTTCATTCTTTTTATTATTATCATTTTATCAAATGGTGGCGGGTTCTTAAAAATAAAACTTGAAGTTCAATTAAATATAATGGAAAATTAACGAGGGACAAAATTTCATTGAAAATTCAAAGGATAACTGTCTAAGCATATAAAAGAGTCTAAATAGAACCACCAATGTAGTGTAAGTCCTAGGACTTCTCTTCTGAAAAACGATCGCTGGCCATGCCCGAAGTCGTTACCTTAACCGCAAGGGGGGGATGCCAAAGGGTAACAAGGTAGCCGTACTGGAAGGTGATTCACGCGTGCAGATTCAATCAACCCTGCATTTTTTTAGCACCAGTTCTGGCATTCAGCGAGCTCCTAAGTAACAGCAGCTGCCCTCCCCTTAAATTCGTTGTTTTTTTTTTTTTTTTTTTTGCAAAGTGGTAAATAGAACACCAATTTTACTAAACAAAAGGCTTTACTAGTTTCTTGGAGTTCAGCAATTCTGAAAAACCAGGACTCCATTTGGGCCTTCCATTGGAAGTTTGCAAAGAAGACTTCTTGGTTGGCTGCTGCGATTGTCACAATTCAATAACCCTTACTTGTAAGGCTATTATTCCCACTACATATTTCATCTCAATGAACAATAACGTGTAACCATCAACTAAATGAACTTGTAAAATAAATTTTGCATAAGCCTCCATACATATAGCATTGCCTGAAAAGAAAACGCAGTAGTCTGAACAATGCTTGTTAAAGCTTTAAAGTTTTGCCACAATCATATTTATGCATCGGCCCTAAATGGAAAACAATCATCTTACTTCTACTGCCATCATTTTTTTTTGAAAAGGAAACAAACATTTTACTAAAATTCATCAAAATAAAAACAACAGCAGTGGACAAGGAGTCCACTTCTCAACACAAACGAATTCAATCTTCTGCTGCCATAAATCACTCATCAAATTTGAACTTCTCACAATAGATAAAATGCTAATGATATTGATTTCCATCATTGAATTTGTTATTCAATGTTGGTTCTAAACCAATTGTCACCCTCCCCAATTTACATTCCTCTTTCACTAAAGTGCAGAGGAATTAATCTTTCTCTCACATCAGCTAAAAGAAAAATCGTTCTCCCACATTGCATGAACAACTTACCTATCATATGAAGTGGTAAAAGGCAAAATTTTACCATCAAAGAATCCATGAGATTCTTTAGGATTGGGATATGTACAAAAGGCAGATAGAAGCAAATATAAAGCTGATTCCCCCTCCGAGAATCAATTTGTCAAAGCTTCTTGCTCGAACCAGACTTCTTTGACTTGGATGATGGACTTGAGGTCTCTTTGAATGCAGATGGGCAAAACTCACTCACACTGCACACTCCACAATGAGGTCTGAGGGGAGTGCAAATTGTCTGTCCAAATCCCACCTGTTTATATTAAAATAAGGAAGAAAATGGATTATAAAATAAGACGACGACCTGTCTGTGGTAAAGATTTGTGGCAATACTGCACTAGCATAAAAGAAAAAGGAAGCACAAGCATACAAGGAAAAAAATTTAAACTCAACATTCAGCTCATTTGTTGCAGAGATCAAATTTCCATAACATTTTCTTAGACCAGAATTTCAATCGGAAAAGTGAAATTGTTACACTGAAATTTTATTTATTCAATGGTGAAAAATAGCATACCATATCAATTTTGTTCAGCATTTCAGTACTAGTAAAAAATGGTGAAGCAATAATGTCATACCAAAGACTCAGGATTGATCCCTTCTTAACCCATTTCTAGCAGAAGATATGCTGGTGGGTATGGAGGGATACCCCTGTTACATAACTAAATCCTTGGATGAAGTCATGAAGAATATTAAAGAAGACAAAGCTGAATTTTCCACCAGTTCACCAAATGCAAACACTTGTTGGCACATGCACGCACACACAGAATACATTTATGTATTATGAGTACCAAGCATCTGTCTGTGTGTGGCTAAACATGTATAATGTGAAAGTAATTTTAAATATTTAGTTAAAACATATCATTGGTATTAGAGTAGTGAGTTATGCATACCAAAAGAGGGTTTATGGGAACCCATTCTTCCTTCGGAAGCCACAATTGCAATGCCTCTCTCGTTTCCTCAGGAGTTGATGTTTTCTAGCAAAGAGAATAAAGATTGGCCATTGATGGGATGCTATCAGTGTTGATGTTTCAGTTGCTCAAAACTATATGCAAGATTGTGGAAGATCTTATTTATGAGCAATATTCGATTGATATCAGAGGAAAATATGTAGATTTTCATGATGAGGAAGTGTCATTAAGAGAATGCATAAGGTTGAGAACCAACTTTAGTACATCATACGTGGTGCTATCACAAAAGATGGGAAGTACCTGTTTTTTGCCTGCCCGTGACACCCATCCAAGCCGATTGCAAATGCGGTGCACATGAGTATCTACACAAATCCCTTGAACATTGTTCCAACCAACATTCATAACCTAAGCACCACAGACCAGAAAACTTAGAGAACCTAAGATGGCACGCTAAATTAAATAATTATGAAACTAGCCCTACCAAATGAGCCATCTTAGGACCTATTCCTGGAAGTGAGAGTAGTTCCTCCAAGGAGCTAGGTATATCTCCATCATACTTCATGAGACAAATTTTTGCAATTTTCTTCATGTTACTAGCCTTTCTAGTATAAAATCCTACCTACACATGAGAAATTTTCTTTAAAGAAAAAGACATGGAAATTTCATAAAATGGTCAAGGAAATTGAAAGAACTGCAAAATAGAAATTCTTTGGGTTTACCCCCGGTTTTGGACAAATTAAGGTCAAATAAAAAAGTTTATACACCACCATTTAAGTGGGAACTGAAAAAACCATACCGGGTAGATCAAGCTTTTAATGGTTTCTTCATCACCTTTGTCAATGGCATCAGCAGAGAGCAGACCATTTTGAAGGAGACGCTGAATTGCTCCTGCACTCCAAAAAGACCATGAGTGGCAGGAATAAAACCCTAAGACACATAGAAACAATTGAGAAAACCTTACAGAGCGATAAATGAGTAACATGCACACATTGGGGACCAATAGCTTATAAATTCCAAGGTTATGTTTAGTGGATTCACTAGCCATAAGCCAACTTATCATGTGAGAAAGATAAATGAAAAACATTTCCAGATGGTTTAAGAAGACAAGTATCAGTATGAAAACAAACCATTTATATAATATCATATAACTTACATTTGCTTTTTCGATTCCCAACTATTCATGTACATAACATACACATCCGTACTCAATTTGTTTTTTCATTTTAAATTTTTTATTTTTATGTTTAAGAATGCAGCACCTTTTCACCGCTTTACCAAAATTTCCATCCAATATTTCACCATGTCATTTTGAAGTTTTTCATGACTAGTTCTTTTTGAGGCTTCTGAAGAGATCTCTGTTTCATTTCCAGGCTCTCTAGAAAGCTTATCCTTCAGTGTGGGTGGGTGGTTAGTGGGTGTTTGTGTGTACACATACAGCCTGCTGGGCATGGTGGACCAGATATCCTGCTTACTAATTGAAAGAACTTTCAGGCTTGACAACTTGAATTTCTGGTTAGCACCAAATAAACTGGTTCATTGAATTTTTTTTTTTTGTCAATGGTCAAACTTTTTTTTTTTCAAAAAAAAAAAAAAAGAAACAAACTTTCATTAATTAAAGATGAAAGTTACAAGCAAAGGACAAGGCGTCCACTGATCACAAGTCTAAACCTGGGAGAAGAAAATAGACAAACTACACAAGAACTGAAACTAAGCAACACCAATAAGAAATTAACTAATAGCTGCTTTCCAATCTAGCAAGATGGACGAAAGAGATAGGTCATTGAACTCTGATGAGACTGAGGCCCAAAGAGAGGACAAAAACCTCAGCCTTTCCCAGAGTTCCTCCACTCCTACCCCTATTTGATTATCAAAAATTCTTCTATTCCTTTCTGTCAAAACTACCCAAAGAACAGCCAATCTGCAGCATCCCCACAAAACTTTGGCTCTCTTTGCTCTACCAAAACCAGTATGTTTTACACTAAGAAAAGAAAAACAACCATCCGAAATCACCCAACTCACTCCAGCTTCTTGAAACAGAGTGTGCCACAATTTTATAGTTACTGGGCAATAAATAAAACTTGCATATCAAAAAAAAAAATTACACCAACTTACCATGAGTAACATGATCCTTTGTTTGGCTTGATAACAGAGAAGACACCAAGACAGCAAATCTTCTTTCCTGCTTTTTTTTTTTTTTTTAAAATGACCAATTAATCATCATGCTATGCTTTCATGCATGAAATACATATTTCATAGAACATCAAAGATTGGTTATATGGAATCTATCAGAAAGCATATTATCATGTACCAAAGTTTTGAAAATAATCACGATTAGGAGTTGACAAAGGTTAAGCTACGGTTCTGTGCTTTTACTAGATGTAAGGTTCATGGCTAATAACAGATTATTATATCAATATCTTCTTTATTAAATTATTTGAAGCCAATATATAATTATGATTCACAAAGAGATTTTTTTTTTTTTTAAAGAAAGAGACAATCCAATCCAGTACAATTCCAACTTAAAATCTTCCCCAACCCTACCCAACCATTTTTCATTCCACTTTTCCCAGTGAGGAGAATTATACCTTAGGAGGAAGAGCACTTCCAGCTTTTTCACAACCCATACTATCTACCGGTGCATCTTCAGAAGACCTCATTTTGCGGATCCCTTCAAGGACTTTCTCCCAGTTAGCAGGTGGCTTACCCGTGTCAACTGAAATACACAATTGAAGCTTCTTTACACTGATGATCCAACATGCGTACAGACATGTAAAAGATACTTAAATCAGAAAAGCAGTTTACAGTTCCCCTTCCTCCTACTACAGGTAGACCATTTCACTTGCCTACTACAGTCAGGGTTAGATTTATGTGCATTTGTTGAAATTCAGAAATCCTCTTTGTTAACATGCTTGACCAACATTCATGATATTTTATATGCTAAATGAAAGGAGGCTATAAGAAAAATTAAATAATAATAATAATAATAATAATAATTGTCCCATACAACTGATTAAAGCCATCAATTATAACTCTAACTATTAGCCGCTATTTTTTTGGTGCCCGAGATAAGTTTGATTACATGCTTCATCAAGACCAGTTAGCATTCGGTCCAAAAGTCTTGGCCCCAAACAAAAGATGTTACACATCTGTATACTACATGCCAAACTGCCGACAAAAGGGCAACATATTCTTACTACTACACAAGGGAATTAATTAAAAAAAAAAATTATGTTTTTTTAATGGTGGAGGAAGAAAATGCATTTTTATAAAAAGGCCCAAATTTTTACCTTTATAGTTTCTTTCAGTTATCAAAAGAAAAAGGTCTTCGTTTACCTTGGCTATTATTTGCAAAATAGGGAGCATAATAGTCCCCTTTCAACCAATCCAACAGCATGTTTCACGGTTAGTTCTTTTCTTTCTTTCAAAACAAAACAAACTAAAAGTAAAAAGATAACAAACTATGTAGAAGAAGCTCTATGGAGAAATTGACAGATATATTTGATTCTTAAAATCAAAACAGAAGTCCTCATAATTAATCAGGTTTGTCCAGAATCCCAGTAGAACAAGTCTAAGAAGATCTACCCATAATGGCTTGTGCAGACATTAATGGCCCATTAATTGAGAAATGTTCACTGGTATCCATTCATAAAATCATGCATGTATACCCAAGAGGTGCCACAGATTCTTAAATTAATGGTCTCAAACCCCTTTGAGAAAAGTTCAAAAATTCGTGGGGGCCAATGACTTTAATGGTAGAGAGCATTTAGCCCACACCCAAGGCCAGAGTTCAAACCTCTCACTCCCCGTTTCACCTCCTTTGTGCCAAAAGCTTCAAAGATTCCCACTAATAAGAAGTTTTGACAGAAAGGGAAAGACTCCAAAAGTAATGTTTTTCTACCGGCAGGGAAAGGGAAGTTTTGACAGAGATGGTGGAAGTTTTGACAGAGATGGTAATGTTTTTCTACCGGCAGGTTTGATTTGGAAAGCAAAAGTTCCTCCAAAAGTCAGAGTTTTGGCTTGGTTAGTAGCTACTGGAAAGATAAATACTTGTGATATTCTACAAAAAAGGATGCCAAATGTTTGTTTATCTCCAAGCAGGTGTGTTATGTGTAAGATTCAAGGGGAGAGCGTTGATCATATTTTCCTTCAGTGTTCTGTAGCAGAAAAGCTGTGGTCAAATTTATTCAAAGATGCAGGGGTAATGTGGGTAATGCCAGAAGGCTGCTATTCTTTGCCGAGTGAAAAGTTCTTTGGTTTTGGTGAGATTAAGAAGGCCAAGGTGTTTTGGAATTGCAGATTGCTGGCCATTTTTTGGGTTATTTGGATGGAGAGGAATCGAAGAATTTTTGAAGATTATAGAGGAGCAGATGTTGAAGAATTGTGGGATAGAGTAGTTTTTTGGTCATCCATTGGGGCATCTGTGACAAGTGACTTCAGGGGTGTATATTTATTCGATATAATTTTAGATTGGAGGGCAGCACTTAGATAAATGGTTTCTGCTTTATGAGGCCTAATTCTATGTTTTTCATTTTTGATCTTTTCTCTTAATAATGGACATCTTGTCCATTGCGTGTATTGCTTTGAGTTTTGATCAATAAAAAGTTTCTTTCTTCTAAAAAAAAAAGGGAAAGACTCTCCTTAACAAGAAAAAAGTGTACTTAGTACTTCAATAAAGAAGACAAGAAGAGATGAAATGTTGAAGAAAGAGGAAATGAATTGTTGAAGAAAGAAGAAAGAACCTTGCAGTAGGCAACACATTCAATATACCACTTTGAAACAATGAATACATGAAGAACAGGAGTGCTAAAAAAGAGAGAGTAGTTTTTAGCTAGGGAAAAATTCAATTCACAAACAATTTCTTTATAAATCCAATCCACTGGTATGAACAGAATGTACTTCATAACTTTCTTCATCTTAAATTTACAAGCAAGAGTTCCTTTCAAAGCCTAAAACATCTAATCATGTGTTTTCAAAAGAGGTACTTACTTGAGTAAGCAATAGATGCATTCCCTTTTTGGTATGCAAATTCTTCAATGTCAGGTGGGGCATCCAGCTGCACGGAAGAAACTGATCAGGAAATTTACAATTGCTCCTTGTAACAAATTATGCAAGATTTTACTTATAAGAAGGGTTGAGCTTCATGTTTGGGGTATACATGACTGACCCAATAAATGCTACTCAACCGAAGCAGTTGGTTGTGGCTTTAGTTGAGTTGCAATCAGTCTTAAATTGCCTAAAAGTAAGTTTATGCAGTCCAACTAGATACAAGATTTAACCATTAGCCAGTAACATGTGCATTTACTTCACATACTATTTTATACAATAATTTAGTTAATTGCAAATGTTATTGCTGAATGTGAAAAAAATGTAATAATTACACAGTACCCTAGCATTTATAGTTTAATCTTTACTGTTGTAAAGGCAGGGCCTTTTTGGGGCCACAAGTTTCACCAAAGTCTATGTTGCAATGAATTATAATTTAATTAACTCATATGATTTAATAAAAAATTATCATCATTGTAAATAAATTGATAGTAAACCCATCAAAAGAAGAGAGGGGAGAAAATGTTGAAAAGAAGTTGCAGAGTGAGAGAAATGATAATGTATGCATTGCACATAGGTGTGCATGAACTGCTAGTTCCATGCAATATCAGATTGCAGCTTGAGGGATTTGGTTTGAGGGTCACAACCTCAAGTAACAAAAATGATACAAACAATTAATACTTTCTAAAATTGAACTTGTAATTCATAGTACATAAAACTAGGTAGCTGTGATATAACAATATAGTGAAACAAATAAATTCAAGCATTTATAATGAAAAGAAGTTCCAAAAGGAATAACTATTGAAAGGGGACTTAGAAGTTAGAATTCAAATAGAAATTGCCCAGCACAAGAAATGCACTAAAAAATAGCTAATTCAAAATTTGCCTACTTTTCTGGTTTTGAACATATGCATCAACAGTAACAAGCTGAAACAAAACAACTCCAAATAACATTATATTAAATTTACTGATTATAGGACTATTAAAGAAAACCCATTATTTGAATTTAAAAAAAAATAAAAAAACTCTCACTTTCTGTTCCTGAGGTTTTGCTTCAAGTTGTATTTTTCCAACTTCTTCAGTCTTTTTCAGTCTCTTTCTCCTCGCAAAAACACGCAGCTCTGGTGCTGAAACGTCGTTGGTGCCTTCAGAGCCTGAAATTTCACATATTAGAAATTAAAAATTAGGACAAAAAAAAAAAATGAAACCAGAAATAGTAATTGAGGGCAGAGAGGAAATTAGGGGAAATTGTGGGTTTGGTTTGGTGTGACCTGGGCTTGAATCTGAAGTGGGAATCTCTCTTTTGGATTGAATGAGTTTGGCAGAGAATGTTGTTTTGGACATTCTGTTGAAGTGGATTCGACCAATAGCAAAGGCAGGCGTGGAGGGACTTCTCATACGAATTTGAATCATTTTAACTTGGAGCCTTGAAACCTTGAAGCCTTGAACTGAGTTTAATATTGTTTTTAGATTTTTTCTATCGATTAGAATATTTTAGTTTTGAGATTAATGACTTTGTCAATTTAGCCAATTTAGGATATTCCGTCAACTTATACAATTTCCATCTAAAATTCCGTTTGTATAGAACCACGTGCTAATCACATGAGTTCTTTCTTTAGGACAAAATGGTCTCTTCCCTTCCATTGAGACCTGACCATGTTCCCTCCTTCATTTCCCTCCTGAACTTAAGGAATGTTCATTGGTTGGTAATTGAGGCCACATAATACGAATCGTCCACAGCTTTAGAAAGGGTTTGTCGATTCTAAAACTTGGAGAATCTTCTACGTGGAAAGCTTCTAAAGATGCCTATCAAGTTGAGGGTACTGTAAGTTCTCATTTTTCTCTTTTTGTTATTGTTTGGTTGGAGGCTGTAGATAAATTTGACCATAAAATTGTTACTAGTGAACAAGGAAGCCATAAAATTATTACTAGTTGAACAAGAATCAACTTACCAGGTAGTTGTGGCAGAACAAACAACGTTTATGGTGTTTAATTTTTGCAATTTTTGGTTTGCTTCTGGTGATAATACTAAGTTTTATTTTTTGTTGATTTATTTTTCCAGGGGAATGTGAGGTGTGATTACTAGGAGTGGTACAACCTCCCAATTTGTGATTGTTCAAGATCTATAATACTTGGGTTGATTAGAAAAAATAACAGCATAGAGGACCAACTGACTTGTCATAAAGCAAAGGAGAAAAAGCTTTGGTTTTGTTTGTTTTGTCTTGGATGTTCAAATTGATGGGTGTCTAGGGGCCATTGGTGCATGGGTGACTTGTCATAATAATGTTTTTGTATTTTTTTTTTTTGGGCCATTGGTGTCGTTGTTGTCTTGGCTTAGGATTGGTGAGGTTTAGGATTTATGGGGTTTGTGGTATGTTTTTTGTATCACAGTTGAGTTTTGTATGCAATACATGGCTGTTTGGGAATTTAGAAAAATGGATTTCGTATGGTTTCTTTATTATGGGTTTCAATCTACATTTCTATGGTTACTAAAAATCCAAGGTTATGATGTAAGAAAGTAAATCAAAATCCATCCCAATTCCAATGAAAGTTTATTATTTGTACTGTGGAAAAATTCTCATTCTATGCATTCCTACATTGACCTGTTTGCGCATTCCTACAATTTTAACCCAACCATTCACCTATAAAGAACATAATTGAACATAAGTAAACCTTCATAAGTAATCTTTCTTTCATTTCATAATAAGCCAAAAAGTGTCGGGTCTTATCAAAACAGGATCATATTGAAACTTGAACCTAGACATAGTTACAAAATAAGTTTCATACCCAAATTGAACCTAAACATGGTTCACAAAATAAGGTGCTTACCCAAGGTTCACAAAATGACCAAATTGACAATAAACAAGGTTCACAAATGGGTTTGATACCCAAACTGACATTAAACAAGTATTACTACATGTCCAAAACATAGTAGTTCCACAAATCATGTCTAGGGTCTCCAATGTGATCCCCTACTAGCAGCCAACTTGTACCTAATCATTGAGGAGCTCGTAGTTGCAGTTGGAGGCAGTGGTTGTGAACTTGAAATTGCTATTGGAGGGTGGGGATGAGAATTGCTAGTTGTAACTAGAGGCAAGGGTTGGGAATTGCCATTTGTAGTTGTAGATGGAGCCTTAGACTTGCTTGTTTGGTTCTCCCTTGATTTCCTAGCATTTTCTTATCTCTTACTCGGTTGTCTTTGTGCTTAACCTTCAGTTAATTTTTTTTTCCTTGATTGCCTCTGTCTTTGAGTTTGAGTTTCAACCTGCCCAAAACCATAAAACTTATCTATCATAGTGGAATTCATACTTAATAAATCAAGATCTCCTTATAGTATTAAAATGGAATTTATATAAGAGATCACATCATGGTTACAAAAACATACATAACACAATGCACAAACATGTAATACCTGAGATGAGGATTGGGCATTAGTACTGCTACGGCCTGCTCCTTTCTTTGCACATGTTATTGCATTGCATTATGACCTTCTTGGCCACATACTTCACATGCTAGCTTCACAAAACATCTCCCCAGGTTTGTTGCTTTTCGACCTGGAAGCGGTACTTGCTCATCAGGCTCTTTGACCCGCACCCTCTTGGGCCTTCCTGGTTGATTGTGATAAATAGGTGGCTTGATGGGCCTATGCTCAGTTCTGATCCAATACTCTGGACTAGGCATTGGTGATATATAATTAGAATAAGTTCTATCATATGCGTCTCTCTTATAATAAGGATGCACATATCTAATTGGGTTATGCTCTCTCCTAGCTATTGCACCCATTGCATGTGGACAAGGGATACCCCATAGATCCCATCTCCTACATGTGCATGTTTGTCTCTCCAAGTCAACCACAAACTGACCTCCATTAATGTGTAAAATCTGATATTTCCCTGCACCAGCAAAACTAGCAATACAATTGCCACTTTTCTCTATGTTCTTCTCAATAATGGAATGAATCTTTGGTCCAACAGGTTGTGTCCATTGAGCCTCTCTTTGCCTTGACATCCTTAGCATCAAGTAGGATCTGATCATCTCAAGCATTGTCAACACTGGTTTATCCCTTGCATTCAATATTACAGAATTAAATGACTCACACAAGTTATTAAGTAGTATATCACACTTTGGATCAATAGAAAAATATGACCTACTCCAATGAGATGCTGGCCTATCTTTCAACCAAATGTATGCCCTTTCAGATTCTTTCTCCAATTTATCCATTTCAACCTGCCACACTTGGTTGGTGGTTGCCCTTGCTGCAGCCCACAACCTTTGTTTCAATCCATACCTGCAATTTTGAAATTATTATGTTGGTGCCGAACACAATGTCTGTGTTCTGCATATGGCATCAGATTCTCAATGGCATTCCCTAAGCCCTTTTGTTTATCTGTCATGAATACCCAACCACCTCCATTTTCTATCCCCACATCATCTTTGAACTGTCTCAAGAACCAAGTCCATGAATATGTATTTTCAACTTCCACAATAGCATATGCTACTGGGAAAATGCTATTATTGGCATCAATGCCAATGGCAGTTAGAAGCTGACATGGGTGTGGACCCTTAATATGACAGCCGTCAAAACCAACAAGAGGCCTGCAGCCCTCAATCAAACCTATTTTACAAGCTTTGAAACATATATACATTCTCTAAAAAACAGGATCCTCACCTCTTAACTCTGTCTGGATCACAACAGTGCTTTGTGGATTTTGTCTCTTGAGCTCTTCACCATAATCCCAAAGTTGAGCATATTGTTCTTCAATGCTGCCCATGATTCTTTTTTTAGCTTTCCTCTTTGCTTTATATACTTGATTCCTAGTAACGTCAATACTGTAATTTTTCCTCACAATCTCTACGAAGTCCCCCACTTTCCACTTGGGATTCATCCTCAATTCTTCATCATATCTATTCGCTAGCCAACTGGCAGTTGCAAACTTGGTATGCTGCTCCCTTGAACATGCATGCCTTTTTTTGAAGGTTCTAATCACAAATGTTGTAGACCTTCTTTGTCTACATGCATACACCAACCAAGGACAACTGCCACCTTCACAAGCACCTTCACACTTCACCCTAACTCTCCTAGGGTCATTCCTTATGAACTTAATCTGCTTACCTGTCTTAATGTCATACTCTCTTATGGCCTCTGTACATTCTTCCTTACTAGAAAATGTTAATCCCAATTCCAACTTTGGATTCCTTAAGTCAGTTTCCCTTCTTTACACTCTCAATTTAGAAAGTTTTTTCTTGGGCCTATTTCTCACAGCATTTTCATCAGATCCACACTCATTCAAGCTATCAAATCCATCAGAGTCAGATTCAATAGGCTTACCCTTTTCTAGTCCCAAAGCTTCACCTATTCCCAGATCAGCATCTTCATCTTCAGACTCATCATCTGCTTCTAAACTTCTTCAGCATCAACATACTTATTGAACAACTCATCATCCTCTTTGTGATTATCTTGCTCATAATCACTATCCACAAAATCATCATCCTTTTCCACAGCATCATGTAGGTCCTCATCTGTATCCTCATTGTTATCTTCTATCACCTTAATATCAACAGTAATTTCCTTACCTTTGCCTTTACCGTTATCTTGAGATCTCTCTACTACCTCCTCTCTAACGTCAACATCTATCAATGGTTCTTCCACAATCTCTTTTGCATGCCCAAAGTCTTCTAGAGGTTCTTCATTTTGGAAGAAATTTTCCCACACTTGACTAGCAGTAATTGGCTTAATATAGACCACAGCTTTGCCACTATGGATAGTGAAACTAATGCACTCAAGTAGTGTTTTATCACTAGTCACATGCACCATACCCCTTATTGGGTGTGACATATAATACTCTACTTCTTCCCCTTTGTACCCAAGTTGGTCAGAAAAATCAAATAAGTCTACCAATGCCACAGTCAACATTCATATCATCAGCCCATTTGACTTTACCCCCATTGTATAAGCTATTACTAATAAATTCACCACCAAAATGCAATTCAAAAGAGAATTTATCTGGATCAGCTGCAACATTTAACCAAAAGAAGTAGTCAACAACAAGTATACTGAGACAATCTACTGCATATATATATTCTTGATTATTATAAAAATCTACTAAAGCACATAATTAACTATTATAACTTATTAATTTAAAACTTTGTGTAAGTTAAAAGAGGAAAATTGTTAAATTACAGCAATCATTGTATGACTTCAATTCCCAACATAAAAAAAAAAAATCAAAATTAAATGGAGTATTTGAAAAACAAAGTATGACTTCAATTTCTGGCGATTTCTATTCTTTGGTACAGATTTAGCTAGCATATATTAAACCAATATAATATATATATCATTTACTAATGCAAAGGCATAATTGTTTATTCATCTCTCTGTTATATCATTTATTTCTAATCTTTAAAGCAACCATGATTTTTAAAGCAGAACAAGTCGAAAGACTCTTTATGGCTTCCTTTTTTTTTTTTTTTTTTTGTAAAAAACTAGTAATAATTTTATGGCTTCCTTGATCACTAGTAACAATTTTATGGTCAAATTTATCTGCAGCCCCCAACCAAACAATAACAAAAAGAGAAAAGTGGGAACTTACAGTACAGTGGAGCTTCACCTTTGTCCCTCAACTTGATGGGCATCTTCAGAAGCTTTCCACGTAGAAGATTCTCCAAGCTTTAGAACCGACAAACCCTTTCTGAAGCTGTAGACGATTCGTATTATGTGGCCTCAATTACCAACCAATGAACATTCCCTAGGTTCATGAGGGAAATGAAGGAGGGAACATGGTCAGGTCTCAATGGAAGGGAAGAGACCATTTTGTCCTAAAGAAAGAACTCATGTGATTAGCACGTGGTTCTATATAAACGGAATTTTAGATGGAAATTGTATAAGTTGATGGAATATCCTAAATTGGTTAAATTGACAAAGTCAAGGTCCTTATTTTTCTAAATTAAAAGTCTGGGGAGCAAACTGATACAAGTGTAATAGTCTGGGGAGCAAAATGACATTAATCCCTTTAGTTTTTAGTTAATAATATATACAGTATACTCGTAGTATGGTATACTTTAATAAGTATATATTAAAAAAATAAAAAAAAACTCACATAAGAAGTTGAAATGATAAAATTGTACAAATAAGTCTACGTTAAATTTTTTTCCATGGATTTTTTTTTAAATTAAGCAAATTTTCACAGTGACAATGATTGCTACTGCAAAACAATAGCAATTATTATAGTATTTTGGCAATTTAGATAGTTACCGTCTCACAGTAATAATGATTGTTATTGCTAAACAATAACAATTAATAGAGTATTTTTGCAATTTAAATAGTTACCGTCTCACAATAATAATGATTGTTACTGCCAAATAATAGCAATTAATAGAGTAGTTTTACAATTTAAATAGTGATTATCTCATAGTAATAATGATTGTCACTGCCAAATAAAAATTAATATATAATTAAACTTTTCAACTACATTAAGTCTGTCTCTGTAGTGGTGGCTTCAAACTCAACTTGAAAGCTAAAGCTAGTTCGCAACAACATTTTGCTTAACTTAAATATCTGCCTAGATAGTTGGGCCTCTTTATCTCTCACACACTCTTGCACATTCTTGAACTGGGTACAAGTATGTATTAGCAGAGTACCATTGCTTAATTACCCATTTTTTGTTGAAATCAGAGATTGAATTTGAACAAACTATACCTAGGTGGGTTTTGTGGAGCAGTAAACGATAACGTAGAAGAAACCTTTTTCCCCATATCTGACTAAGTAGATCTGGACCTCAACTTTACCAGCTGCACCTCCATCTCCACCACCATCAACGACTGCACCTTCACCTCCTCCTTTAGCACCCGCTCTAGCTTGCCTTCTTTTTGTGATTGAAATTTCATTCATTGAAGTAAATTGGACCGGCTTGGTACCGATTTTTTGCAACTGGACTAGGTTGTGCAATGGGGTCTAGATCTAGAAAAAAAAACCCTATTTATTATTTTTCACTACCCTGTATATATCAAATTCCATAAAGCTTTTTATTACAAATAGTTCCTCAACTTTCACTCAAACATCATCTCTCATCTTTGCCACTGAACATCAATTGATCCTTTTGTCTAATTTTGTTTAATTTTTCGTTTAAAATATCATTTTTTCAAGGGCAAATATATCATTATATCCCAAGACACTTTGAAAATTCGCCAAAAATAGTTTAGGACCTGAAAAAATTCTCCGAAACTTCCTACAGACTCGTCTTGACTAGTATTATCTTTATATTGGGTCCAATTAAAACAAAAAGTTATTTTAATTTTATAGAAATTAGTTTGGGAATTCCAAATTTTCTAAAAAATACTAAACGTCAATTTGATAATTTGACTTCTTATATAAACAGTAGTATCAAGACGAGTTCATAAAAATTAATGAAACAAAATGGTCCATAAAAATCATTGATTTGATAATTCATTGATTTTATCAAAATTGGATGGAGAGACTATTTGCCATAAAAATTAAACAAAATTGGACGAAGCGACTATTTATGATAAAAAGTCATTCCATAAAAATCAATGAAACATTTTTATTTTACATAACAGTCATTGCAAACATTTTTTTTTTGGTAAGTGTTGTTTAACAATTTTATTCCATAATGGTTGATGATGCTCGAAATTTTCTAGACTGTACAAGTCAGCAATTCCCTTTGAAGTAGTATCTACAAAATGACTAAATGAGTCCTAAGCCCCTTGGGAGTTTCCTCCTCAAAGGGTCTCCTATGCTTAAGTTAGCCATTTGAGATTTATGAGAAGTATGGTGTATTATTATTAGGTTTCTTTCACATACTTCTATTATTTCTTCAACCAAGTATTTATAATCTCCTCTTTAAGCGACTCATTAAATTATACTAACTTTCAAACTCATTAACTGCTTAATCATTTATTTTGGATGATTGCAAATTAAATTGTAATTATCTGAATCGTCTTCTTCTAGCTAGTTTTAATCCATCATGGGCTCTAGCTCCATATATAATACAAGTACATTGTAAGGCCCAATTAATTCTTGGCCAAGCCTATCTTAGTCAAAGGGTCCAATTGGCTCATCAGTCACCCATTCTTTTCATGATGTTCTAGTCTCAAAGAAGGAAGCTAAAACTCTACTTTGTACTTACCAAGATTCACCTTTTTTAGAGAAAACAAAATCCTTAAAGCATAACCAAATCAATCCCCAACATAGATTCCTCCGAAACAATCCTGATCGTAGTTCCCTTAAATCGTCCCTCACAACAAAACATCGAAGTATTGGCCGTTTCTGAATGGGTTTCTCCTCATAGGTACCCACTGTGCATCACCGATCACATTGCCAGTTGTGCCAATGAAAAGGATGTCCAAGAGCTCGAACGCACGCTATCACTAAAATTACAATATTACCTTCATTGCCCCTAGTCTTAAACATAAGTGTCTTCATTACTTTGAAGACGCCATATGTTTCCACTTACAACCTTTTGAGTTTGGTCTTAGATTACCTTTGCATTGAACCATTTGGGCATTATTAAATTACTTTAATATTCATCCACCTCAACTAATCCCAAATAGTTGGAGAATTCTCCTCCAAGTTATTTCTCGTTAGAACCAACAGAGGATTAGGGATAAGGGATAAGGTTGATAACAATAAACCAAACATTTCAGTAAGAGACGTCCTGTATTGTTATACATTGGTGGAAACATATGCAACTAGTGGAAGCTTTGCATAAGTGGTGAGCTAGTAAGTTTGTAAATGAATTCATGAGATGGAAAATAGACATTTGCTTTGAAATACACCAAGTGAAGCAATTCAAATACAAGGGAATCCATTAAAACTTCTCAAGTTAAAACCGAGTTATAAGATTAAACAATGAAACACATACTGAGTCATTCTATTCCTTAGTAGTTTATTCAAAGGATAAAAAAAATGAAAGGTAAAATACGAAAGGGATTATAACACACTCATCCATAATGAGATCTTCTTCTTCACTTGAATAATGGGATATTGGTGGTGTTGGGATTTCTATACTTGGTAACGTATTTCTCCAACTGTTTTTCCTCCCTTCTTCAGAATCTGAAAGTTTCACCATGCTAACCATGTTGGTTTCCTAGGATTTCCTACACTTATGAAACTGTGTAGGGGTGAGTATCACCAAAACAGTTGATCCTATGCTTAACTAGTCTAAAACATTTGCATGCATTTCAAAGTATTTTTTTCAAATTAGTCCAAAACATTTGCATGCATTTCATGGTGGTCTCGTCGCCATTGATTTCCAGACGACAGAAAAGTAGCCGAAGATTCCTCAAAGTAGAGGAGAGGAGAGAGAAATGAGAGAGAGGAGATGGTGTAGATGTTGTGTTAGGGTTTGAGAGAAATGAATGAAATGTCTGAAGTTATGGCTTTATACCTAATAAAACTTAGATTGCAAAATTATGATGCTACCCCTCAAATTAAAAACACAGTAACTTGTTAACCGTAACTCCGATTCGGGTACCGTTCGTGGCTCTGCGCTCATAGTCTAGTGCTCTACCCAAATAAATAAAAATCTCATTTAAAAACTAAAAGTATTATTTTGGTCAAATAAGTCAACTTTAAAGTAATTTATTTAAAACATAAATGTTTCAAATAATAAATATTTTTGCAAACCTCCATTTTCAATTTTGTAAAGGAAACAAATAAGAATATTTTTTTTCTCAAATAAAATTCGAATAGTTATTTTTGAAAATTCCAGGGTCTCACAACTTATATTGCCATTGTATATTTGTAGAATACGTCATGCCACTTGAGGTTGCACTAATTGAATTGTATCAAGTGCCACTGTTTGGACCTAATTTTGAGGAATGGTACATGGGGTTAAAGAGAGTCCTTAACTTCAAGGAAATTGCTTACATCCTAGACTGATGCATCCTTATCCACGGGTCTGCCATATCGATTAAAGAAGGAGAGAGAGTCTATTATCATGGACAATACCTTGATAATAGAAAAGCTAAGGAAATCATGCTATCCTCCCCTGGTCTTTGAGATCTCGGAAGGAGTAAGGCAGATCCTTGAATGTAGAGAGATTATCCTTCGCCTGAACAAGGCTTGCGGTCCTCTCGGACCTGAGAGGCGAAGTGAGCTCTAAACTCCTCTACACGTACATACAATACAGATGCATGAGGGAGATTAAGTCTATAGGCATGCACTGTCCTTCAGAGACACTACCATTGCACTCTCAATTGATCAAATCTAAGCGATTCAACGTTGAAAAGAATGAAGTGCTGCTCACTGAGCTATTTCTTTCTTTCTTGCTTCCTATGAATCCTTCATTAAGGAGTTCACTAGTGTTGATGAAAGCTTGTTGCTGGAATACATGGTCATCTATGTCATGAGCTACATGGATAACATTTGTGTGGTATTGGGTGATGATCTTGACTTCAGACCGAAAGGATGTGGAGTCTGCTGCAGGCTTGAGCATGATCCATTAAGGTGTGCTAGGAGCCATGATGAAATCTTTAAGTACTTACCATTCACTAAAACCAAATTGTTTGGATTTAGAAACAATTTGAATTCTTGTTTAAAAATTGTGCTGACCTATTGACTGCAAAATTGTTTACAGGTCATGGAGAGGTGAGGATGATGGAGTAGTGAAAATAATGAGGACGAAAAGACCTACGACTGAGCATGTAGCCCAAGTTTTATGCTTGACGCTTTGGAGTCCAGCATCAATGAGCTAGTTTAAGGCCGGCATTTTATACATTTCTCATATATGTATAATTAGAACTACTTAAGTGTTTGAAATATGCCCTAAAACCAATGATAATTGGTTAACCAAAAGTGTTTGGTTGAAGTGACTAGAGGGGTATTTTAATTCATGTGAATTTTACATTAATAGGACATAAGCATTATTCACTACATTGGAACTCTAGGGTAAGTGAATAAAGCCCCATAGAAATCTAAGAAATCAAATATGATAAGTTTGGAGGCCATTGAAATTTATGTTATCGGATACTTAAATTCCTAAATATTCCTAGTCGATTAAAAGAATATTAACTAGATATTAACATTCTAATAAGTCAAGACTAACACATACATTTGCTTACTCTAGGTTGGATAGTATCATGCCACAATGTAGCGACACTGGAGTAGGTATATTGGTGCATGCTTGGAGACACGTCCCTTGAATTGATTGAACAAAGAATCCTACATGGAGCTTTACGGCATATCAAATAGGAACTCTGTTGTTATGATAGAAGTAACGACCCGACCCAAATTTCATGAGAAATTTAATTTTTTATTTGTAATGGCCTTTTAAAGGTGTAGTGGGAAATTGAATTGTGAGACCTCGTATTTTTCAAAATTTTATTTTAAATATTTTTAAAAATATTTTGGAAAGAAAAAGGTTTTGGACTAATTTTTAATTTTCGTTTTAAATTGGATTTGACCCAAAGATTGACTTTTCATATTTGTGGGCTTTTAATTTTGACCTTGGGCCCATTAGAAAGGTCTTGAGCCCACGAGTCCATAGACTCGAATTGTGCGTCAATTCGAGTTACGATTTGTGAGTTACAGGCTTTTGAAGTGAGGGCTAAACTTGTAATTTTGCATGGACTAAGTTTTAAAAACCCAAAACTGAAATTTTGTTTTTTGTTTTCAGTTTTCTCTCTCCTCTCTCACTCAACTCTCACTCTCTCCCCGACCCTCATTTCTCTTTCTTCCCCTCCTCTGTGCGCGCGGCACCACCACCGGAGGACAGTCTCCAGCCATTTTCCCAACGGCACGAGACCACTGATGTAACCCCTGTGAGCCAGCCGTCCTTCTCCGTGCCTCCCTTCGCCGACATGCGGCCCCTGTGTGCAGGAAATCGCCGAAGAAAGCTAGCTCCACTGCCGTCCTTTTTGTCAATTCCGACTACTCCGGAGCTCCGATCACGAAATTGATTAGCAAGGTGACTGTGGCTCATGACGATCCGGCAAAGGATCAAAACTAGATTTCTCAATTTGTGAGTGGACCTTGATTTTTATTATTAAATTATGTTTTACCATGTGATTTCAGTCTCTTTGATTTAATTTGAAATCGATTTGAGTTTTAAATCTTAAGTTTGCTTAAATAACCATTCGTATAATTTGATTTCCCTTATCTTGGAATTTATATTTTAGACGATTAAGAAATATTTCAACAAGCTTTTGGATGTGATTCATATCGAAGAATTCTTTATTTTAAAAGGGGGTCTTTAATTGTTACTTAGTTTATTAAAAGATTACGTAACTTGGATGTTCATTTATTTGAATATATATGTTTGGTTCGAGTGATTATGAGGAAAGACACATTTTTTGATGAGTTGGATTGTTAAGGAGAGTTTTGGAAGGAATTGAAAAATGCTTAACTATTTATCTCAAAAGTAAGTAGAGATTTAAAGAGTATTTAAAAACTGCTGTGTAAATGCAAGTACTGATTGGACGAGCCTGCCTGTGTAAAATGCACGAGATTGTGGCCAGGATATGAGTCTGCTCGTGTGGAGTGACCTCTCCGTACGAAATTGTGGCTAGGATACGAGCTTGCTTGTGTAGAGTAACCTCTATGTACGAGATTGTGGCTAGGATTTGAGCATGCCTGTGTGCGAGATTGTGGCCAGGACATTGTCTATAGTACGGGTACGAGTATGGTGTAGTTTCATTATTCTTCTAAGGAATTCCACTACAAAAGTTTAAACGAGAAGTTCTTTTTATGCTTTAGGTTGATTCTTGGACTTTTAGTTTTGCATGATATATATTCTTATTTAGAAAATTCTCAATGTATGAATGCATATCAGTTTTATTCTTATATCTTATGTTAAATGGTTTTATAACGTTTTAGAAAAGTTTGCGAAATAGTTTTAAAACTAGGGGATTGCAAAGAACGATTGTGAGGTCTTAGAGATTTTTATTTTAAGACTTTTAAAAGAATAAATAAATTTTATGTTTCGTTTTCCTAACTCGTCCACTCATTGAGTTTATCTCACGTTTTTTCTCTATATTTTGTTTTAAATTTTTCCCTCAGGTAGTAGCTGTGGTGGAGATCGAGCCATATACATCGAGGCATAATTTTCCCACTCTCATTCCTCGAATATTGTAGGCGACATGTCCACCTTGTTATTTCTTTTAGCTTTAGTATAAAACTTGTTGTATTAGTAGCTGTGATAACCGCATTTGGACCCTACAAATGAATTATTTTTTTATTGAGTCTGAGACACTCTGTAGTTTGCAGTAGAGGTGGCCAGCTGTTGAATTTTAAAAGTGTTATTTACAAGTTTGTAAATTTTTGGGTTATTCCAATTTCAGGAGAGGTTCTGCCGAATTTTCGGTAAGACTTTCCTTGATTTTGGATCTCACAGGACCTCTTCGAATTTCAGGATGGAAATCCGGGGGTGGTCCTGTCAATAGATCACTACGAAAAAACTGGCCAATAATAACAAATTTCTAGCCATAGATAAAATTCTATGACAAATTTCAATTTAGTCAATGCCATTCCCTTTATTAAGTTCAAAAAATCCACCGATTGATGAGAATATGTGAGAATAGATCTCACAGATATTTATATTTATGCCTATAGATTAAAAAAATTAATTTATTCAATTATAATATATATATATTTTTTATAACCTTTTATATATATTTACAATATATATAAAACTAATTTTAAAAAAGGTAAAATATATGATTACTCACTTTTGATGGACACAAAGCTTGGCACACGTTAGATTGGGTCTTCTTCCTCACAAGTCAGACAATAACTCTACTCATGAAATTGAAAACTTTGTGGTGTTCTTCTGGTTTATTTGGTTCATTACAGAACTAGACTTGGGTGAAGGAAAGGAAAGGAAAGGAACGATACATCTCGTAAATACTTTTGTTTATGAAAGGAAAGGAAAAGAACAATACATCTCCAAACTAGACTTTTGTGTTCTTATGCAGCTCATCTCCTAAATTTTTTGATGAAAGGAATTGAAAGGAACAATTCCGATACATTGGGTGTCCCTGCTTGCGGTCGGCAAAACTCTGCATATTTTCTCAATTATCTGGTGCATATGTTAGTCCGCTTGATTTCTATTTTCTATTTTTTAAATGAAGCCCTCTTGATTTAACTGGATGTAATTAGAATGAATTATTTTGGTGCGGATTCAAACAACAACTTTAGCTATGAATTTGGTGTTTTTGTATGTTGTGCTTGGATTTTTTTTGAAGCTATAAACATCCTCTGTTCAACATTGCTGACCTCTTTTAACAAATCACATAACAATTGCCGCTTATTTAGAACACTTAGTGACTCAATTTGCTTCAATTTTGTTTACAATAGCTACACGTAGATAACCCACAATACAATTTTAACATAATTGATTATAAAAGAGATCATGAGTGCCCTTCCAATTAGCAAGATGAGTTCAGTGAAACCTTCCCTCGGAGCAGTTGATTGAATTGGAAGTTGGTTATCGTTAAAATCACCTTTAATCATCAAGGTATGTTCATTAAGTTGGTTCCCTTCCATTTACACTTATTGACAATCGGCTTCACAAATACATATAGCTTTTTTTTGTTTTTCATTTTGGGCACTTATTAATCCATTACTATATATTTGTTGTACTTTGATATCATAAACTTGTATATGGTAGGTAATATCTATCATTTTTCCAAAGCATCCAGAGTGATTAATTTGGTTCAATTATGTAATTATTGTAGCAACAATGGATAAAAGCTGGGTTAAATTGGATAGGCTGAGTCCAGAATTCATTGCAGGATTACATAATTTCATTGATCATTCATTAGGTGTTGCTAGCCAAGATGGTCTGTTAAAGTGTCCATGTAAGCGTTGTAGTAACCGTGATTGGCTTCACCCTGGTTTGGTTAGAGACCACTTGTATATTGATGGCATGGATACACATTACGAAGATAAATTATGGACTGCTCATGGAGAATCTCTGCCCGATCCAATATTCATTGAGAATATTGATGACATCGGTGGGAACAAAGCAAAGGTGGAGACATTCTAGACATGTTGACTGACATATTTGGGAATGGAAGCTTCTCAAGTGATCAGTTTGATAGGGTACAAGGTGAAACTAATAACTTGCCTACTGAACATGCATAAAATTTTTACAACTTTTTGAAGGATGCAGACACAGATTTGTACCCCGGTTCAACAAAGATGAAAAAATTGGAGTTCCTTGTATATCTATATCAGATAAAGTGCTTAAGTGGGTGGTCAGATGCATCTTTGTCATTGTTACTACCACTGGTGAAGAGAATACTTCATGATGGTGAGACATTATCAGACAGCTTCTATTATGCTAAAAAACTAATTAGAGATCTTGGGTTGACCTACCAGAAAATTAATGCATGTCTAAGGGATTGCATGATATACTGGAAATCTACTGAACAATATGAAAGTTACACCACTTGTGGATTAAGTAGATACAAAATTCAAAATGTTGATGCTAGTCATAAAATAAGGAAAGTTTCATCCAAAGTTTGGAGATACTTCCCATTTATACCGAGACTGCATCGACTTTATATGTCTAGGCATACAGCTGAGCACATGTCCTAGCATGCAACCAACAAGACAAATGATGGCTTAATGAGACATCCTGCAGATTCCCCGGCTTGGAAAGCAATAGACATGAAATTTCCATTATTTGCAAGTGAGATGCGTAATGTGTGTTTGAGTTTAGCAGGTGATGGTTTTAACCTTTTCAGACACATGAGCTCTTCCCATAGTATTTAGCCTGTGGTTATGACTGTTTATAATATCCCCCCTTGGTTATGCATGAAACAGCCCTACATGATACTAACACTTCTTATTCCAGGACCCAAGGCTTTAGGAAATGATATAGAAGTGTACTTGGCTCCCTTTATTGACAAATTGAAGATTTTGTGGGTTGATGTGATTCAGACGTATGATGCATTTACACGACAAACATTCAACATGAGGGCAGCACTATTATGGACTATAAATGATTTTTTGGCGTATGTGAATTTATCTGGATGGAGCACAAAAGGTAAGAAAGGTTGTCCTCAATGTAATGACGAAACTGACTCATTTTGGTTAACTCATGGACATAAATCTTACTATATGGGCCATTGTCGATTTCTGCTGATTAAGCATAGATTTCGTAAGCAAACTAGGGAATTTAATGGAAAACCTGAACATAGGCAAGCTCATGTTTCATTGTCTGGTCTTGATTGTCTTATACAATTGTCTGGGTTATAATTCAAGTTGGGTAAGGGGGATGAAGAAAAATCAAGCAGTAAGCAAACTTGTCCAGGTGTAAACTATGGTCCTTGGAAAAAGTAAAGTATTTGTTTTTTGACCTCCCATATTGGAAAGATTTGATAATCTGCCACAATCAAGATGTCATGCATATAGAGAAAAATATTTATGATAGTGTTGTGGGTACTTTGTTAGGTGTTGATGGTAAAAGTAAAGACACCCTTAAGGCACAGGCATATCTTGAATTGTTGAACATCATGCCTAAACTTCATCCAATTCGACAAGGTGGGAAAACATATCTACCACCTGCCTTATTCACACTTACCAATGCTGAAAATGTCATGTTCCTTCAAGTTTTAGCATTTGTTAGAGTCTCTTACAGCTTCTCATCAAATGTGGCCCGATGTGTACAAGTACAACAGAAAAAACTTGTGGGCCTTAAGAGTCATGACTGTCATGTCATACTACAACAATTGTTGCCAGTAGCAATGCGATGGGTGTTAAAAAAACCACTATATATGGTGTTGTTGGAGCTGTGTGCATTTTTCCGCCATTTATGCAAGAAAACTTCCTCATCTGACACTTTTTTACAATTAACTCATCACATAGCTCTTACTATTTTCCAGTTTGAGCGCATATTCCCCCCAACATTCTTCAATGTAATGGTACATCTCTCAGTTCACTTGGGTGAAGAAGCCGCCATTGCAGGACTAGTTCACTATCGATGGGTGTATCTCATCGAGCGGTACGTTACATACTCCTGAAGCATAAGTTTTTATAAATTTGTAAATTTTGGCATCTTACTTTATAAAGTATTTTTTTTTTCTAATGTATATATCATATACCTAATGACACTAAAGAGGTATGTTTGCAATAAAAGTCGTCCTGATGGGTCAATTGCGAGAAGGCTATATAGCAGAATGTTATCATTTTACTTTATGTGCCTGGATGACGTGAAGACTCATCGCAACCGGCCTAGTCGAAATGCAGACAAGGATCCTCGATTTGTACTTGGCGGTTTCTTAATATTCTTCAATCAAGGATATACCCTTGGTGGTAAGGGTAAGTTAAAATACATGGATGAACAAGAATGGACTCGCACATCAAATTATGTCTTGAATAATTGCCATGAGGTTGATCTTTTTCTAAGGTGAGCTTGAATAATTTTCATTTAGATTTAGTTTATAGCATCCAATTTGATATGACAAATGTTCAATTTCGTTGCAGCAACTACATTGAACAAGCAAATGACAATAGGGTGGGGAGACAGTCAGTGTGGGAGGCAGAACAAATAGCCCGTGCCAATTTTCCTGAGTGGTTTCATGGACATGTAAGCACAATTATGGTTTCATTCAGTATGCCACCTCAAGGTTAACTTGTTCATAATTCATAACACAAAAAGATGTATAATTTTTGCTGAATGTTCCATAATGGCCTATTGTTTACTTCCATAGGTTAGTGACATGTGAACAAATGACCCAGATGCGGCTCATGATGACTTGTTTGCACTGACAATGGAACCGAGTCGGTGGTGTAGAAAGTATAAAAAGTATGTCATAAATGATTATAGATTCCGCATAAATTCCTTGGATAAAAAGAAAAAAATCAAAACAGTGATGTTTATGTTAGAGCATCAATTCCAAGTTATGCGAGCAGGAATGATAGGAATCATGTTGATGGTCTTAATGATTACTATGGGATTCTTACTGATGTAATTGAGTTGGATTATCAAGATGATCGAAAACTAGTTTTGTTTGACTGTGATTGGATTAATAGTAACCGTGATTCTAGAGGTATTAAACATGACCAATATGGTTTTATTTTGGTGAACTTTAACCATCTACTGCCCCTAGGGGATACCCTCATACTTGCATCGCAGGCACAACAGTTGTTCTATGTACAAGATCCATTAGATGAAGATTCGAAAGTTGCAATTACAACGAAGCCTCGAGATTTATATGACATGCCGCATGCCCCACACCATGATCCATGCTGTGAACAAAATTTAGATGATACATCAATTAATACTGTAGAGGTTCAGCTGAGAACTGATATGCCCGGAGTCACAGTTAACCAATCTTTGTCACCCTAACCAGTCATAACTACAACGCTTGATACATATGCAACTAGTTCAGAAGAAGAATGATAGGGCTATGGATGACCCGCATAAGGTATTAATTGGATACTGTTTTTAGATATTGCTACTTAGAAAATAGAGGTGCACACTCATTCAACGGACTAAGGGCTATTCTAGATCCATTTTTATAATCCAGGAAATTCTTACTTAGTAATAGAATAAATTTCCAATAGATGATGGCAGTTCGCTTCATAATTCCACCTCTACACAAGTTTGGTCATGGGTTCTGCTAATTCTTTTACCAAAGTTAAAAAAACAAAAAAACAAAAAAACAAAATTACCGAAGGTGCATCACAATATATTACATAAAAAACATCATATTGCTTAGATTAAAATTACAAACACAGAAAATCTGTTTTTGGCCACACAAACACAGATAATTAAATCTGTGAAAAATATCAAAGTGCCAATTACAATGGTTACCTAAATATAACAGTAATGCATCTATCTAATAATAGAATGGTCAGATGATTCCTCATATGACTGATAATCAAAGAACCATATCCAAAACTCTTCATACACTAGCTAGTTGTACTCTGCAAACCAAGTTCGACTTTATTGTGCTTTAATCCTTGCGACAACGGGAGACTTTCCTGCGAATAATATTGGTTTCACATGTGCTCATAGTTTGAGATTTAGTGTCAAAAACAACAGTATTTAAAACATGGGTCTCACCGTGGGATGAACTTTTTGATTGCTGAGCTCCCTTTATTTTAGATGTTGGTTTAATAGACATTTGATGAGCAATGTTATTCATGAGGATTCCCAGCTAGAGATGGAACATTCCATATACCATCTTCATTAAAGCACATGGAAAGCCATATCTTCATCACTTTTGGTGGAATTAAAGGTGGAGGTGTAGGTGTTGAACCAAAATCAAACCGGCATTTTGCAGTACATGATTTAGAGGAAAAGTGGCATGTTTGGTACCTCGTATTAGACTTTGGATAGAAGTAAATAGTCTATGTCAGTTGTTTGGTGTCAATTTGTATTATTTAATTACCTGACTATGTAAACCGGACTGGGTTTTTAATACTCTCCTTACCTGACTAACTAATACAACTCACACACCTAGGATTAGATAATACACGCTTAATTATAAAAAATTGGGAAAACAAAAACACGCTGAAAACCAACAGACGCTCTTCTCTGCTATCTTCTTCACAGGTTATTCTCTTCACTTTTCTCCAGGTATTCATCTCTCACTTTCTCTCTTATCATACTCTCTCCAATATGCTTCTTCTTACTTCTCTGTTCTTCTCTATTCATCTTCGCTTTCTTTATATATTTCTTCTTTTATACATGGTGTCTGATTATTTTTTCTTATCATTTATTTTAGATTTATTCATTAGATCTTTTTATTACATTTTTTTGGGAATTAGGTTATGATTTTTTATTCCAAGTTTTGCTTGGGCAGTATTTTTCTTCAATTTCCACTAAGTTATCAAAAAAAAAATAGTCTGATTAGAACTTATTCAAACTGTTTATCCAGAACAGTACCAAACGCCTGATAATATTCTGAATAAACAGTCAGTACTCTCCGGAACAGATTAATATTATTTGATAGAAATTAGTCAGTACAATCCGATGTACCAAACGAGCCCTTAGTAGCATGGTTGATGAAGGGAGTCACTACGCACACATAGTGATTATTACTTTTTTTTAGCCAATTAAGTGAACTTCAAAACAAGTGGAGGAAATGTTGCTTAATCTGCCATTTAATATAGGGCCTTTGAGCCAAGATTGTCTTATCAGAAAGACTATCAAATCTAGAGAAGTTCCACTGATTCTTTCTATTGGTGACATGAGTAACAAGTAATAATGATATTCCCTATACTTGAGTAAATCAGCATTTCTAATCACTGTCAAACAGCAAGTAGATGGTTGAGAAGTGTGTCACAGATCTAATTTCTGTGTCAAAAATATCACAGACATATTTTAAGTGTGATTGTTTTTTTGTTTGCTTGTGATATACAGTGGGATTAATGAGCGGCAACAATTAAGCCAAAAATTTGGCCCCTATTTTGCAATCTAATTGTCACTTAATACTTTAATAGAGTCACATAACACATTGTTAGTGAGTACAATACTAATAAAAAAAGCTGTTTCTAGAACTCCCCTACACAACACCCAAAGACAAATAAATAGAACAAACTTAACCCTTTAGTTTGACAATAGAAATACAACACCCAAATACATTGTTCACCTCACCCTTCTTCTCTGCTGCGATGGTGGTGTGTTAGAAGGAATTTGTAAACTCAGCTCTTAGTAAAAGGCAAGTATTTCATTACCGCATATGCGATGCTACTTATTATTTGGATATGAATTTGCATGAACTATTATTGACTGCTAGCTTGTTCATATCCTTGTACAGATGCATGAGTTTGTGGATGTTCACTAGAGGCCGACACTGAAACGCAACTGCCACTAAACTCACTAACTGATATGCATAATGGGAAGCTACTCAACGTTCTAGGGAATGAGACTGAAGATGATAGCACTGAAGAAACCGAAGATGATGATGGAAGTGAGCTGTGTAAACGTCGAAGGCGAAACATAGAAAACTCGGTAGTTAATGGACCAGAAGTGATGGTTTTTAACAAGAAGGGGCAAGCAGTTGAACCTAGTCCAAGAGTGGCCCGATGGCAGTGATTTCTTGGACTGATGGTGATGGACTGTAGGCTATTTCCAATAGATGTGTTTGATTGGAGGGACTTTAAAAGGGATAAGACAGTAGATGATGCTTGGAAAAGGATTAAGGTATAAATCAGACAACATAACTTACACAAGTCATATATGTCCAATAGGTGAAGTGAATAATTCGGTTTTTTTAATTGATGATATACACATATATATATGTGTGCGATTAAGATATAAGGATGCTGAAATTTTTTGTTATTAATCATTTAGAGGACTATCGACTGGTCTGACCCAAAAACATAACGGAGGGCAGCAAAGATACGCTTTGTAGCTATGAAAAAATTGAATGATAGGTGGAAGACATATAAGCCAACACTACGTAAATACTGGTATGCTCCAAATTGAATTATGAAGATCGATTTTTAATTGATGATAATTGGGTAAGCAAAACCCAATGGAGAAACCTGGTGAATTTCTGGGAAATGGGTATGGGTAAGGGTAAGGTAATGTACAAATCTCTACTCTTTAAATATTACAGATGTGAACTTTTAGTTATATAGCCAATGGTACAATAGTGCAACCAATAATATTTATTACTTTTACAAATTGAAATGCTTATGTTGACACAATTATTAATTGAATATGGGTGTGGGTGTGGGTGTGGGCTGAGACGATCTTCAACCAATAGAACCAATCGCAAAAAGCATAGGATGAGACACACAACTGGCAAAACATTTGCCCAAGTTCGCCATGAATGGGTATTGAAACAGTTTAGTTGTTTGCTCATTATATATCATTAATACTGAACTAGTAATTAAATATTACAGATGTGTTTTTAAATGAATTGAATTTGTTTTACAAAAGAAATCTCATGGTGGTGCATCTCCAGATAGATGCACAATATTTGAGATATCTTCCACAAGGAAAAATGACAGACTGATTGACGAGGCTGCTGCAAGTGCTATGGTCAGTCGCTTATATATAATTACTATGCTGCAAAATTACATGTGCATGCTGAGCTTAACGGATGTCTTTTGTTGAACATACATGTAACGACCCGACTCAAATTTCTCGATAAATTTAAAGTTTTATTCGTAATGGCCATTGAGAGGTATAGTGAGGGATTAAATTGGGAGATTTCGTATTTCTTTTCAAGGAATTTTTTTTTAAATATCTTGGGAGTTTATTTGAGAAATAAAAGGTTTTGATTTTAATTTTTTATTTTTTATTTTAAATTGGGCTTGACCTAAAGTTGACTTTTAAAATTAGTAGGCTTTTGATTTTGAATTTTGACCCGTTGGATAGATCCCGATCCCACAAGTTCGTAGACATGAAGCACGCGTAAATCGAAGTTATGGTTTGAGTTTTATGGATGTTCAAAGTGAGAGGCAATTTTGTAAATTTCATGAAATGGGTTTTAAAAACCCCAGAGAGACCAGGAAATTCTGAATTTTTCTCTCCCCTCTCACGACTCACTCTCTCTCTTTCTCTCTCTCCCTGTTTTTCTCTCCCCGATGCCCCATCCCCTGGGGACTCTCTCCCTCTCTCCAGCCTGCTTCCCTCGCCGTCCGGCCAGGAGATGGTGACGGCACCGCCTCAGCCTCCCCCTTCTCTCTCTCTCCTCCCCCGATCTCTTTCTCTCTCCCCGCAGACTCATCTCTCTCTTCCCCCCTGTGCGCGTGACACCATCACTGGAGGACAGCCTCCGGCCACTTTCCCGGCAGCACGAGGCCACCGTCGTGACCCCCGTGAGCCGGCCATCCTCCTCTGTGCCTCCCCTCGCCGGCCCGCCACCCCTGTGCGCAGGAAATCGCCGAAGAAAACTTCCCCAGCCGCCGACTTCTCTTGTCGATTCTGGTCATCTTCGAGCTCCGATCATGAAATTGGTTAATGGGTTTTCTTCCTCTCTTCATGGGCTTTCAAACCCATATAGTATGGTTTATCAACTTTGAGCATTTGTGATTTTGAAAAATTGGGGTCAAGGACCCATTTCGGGTTCCCTTTAAATTTTAGTTTCCGGAGGTGTTCTTGGACGTGTTGGGACATTTTTACCCCTAGGAACCCATAATTTATGATTAGTTTTGGGAACTTGAAATAAATTGGAGAAATGGATAGTGTTTGGGTATTGAGGGACTTGATTGTTAGAGGTTTACAAGCTATTTCGGGTTTGTTTTAAAATTTGGATTTGAGGATTGTTCTTAGATAATTTTTGGACAATATTCATCCATATGAAACCTCATTTGAAGTTTAGAATAAAAAAAAGGTGTGGCTTTTGGAGAAATTATGAAATTTGATGTTGGTGCCACCACTTTGAGCGGCGACGGCAGTGGTTCTGACCACCCCGCTGTCATTTATCTAAGATCAATTTGAATACTTTTGCTAATTTGTTATCGATTTTGGTAGATGGAGGCTGTTCGGGTAGACCAAAGTTTAATTGAGATCTTGGGTGTCGTGAGTCGGGCCAAGGATGTCTTGGGAATAAGTTCTTAGAGTGTCATAGTTTTAAAGAGGTGATTTCTAACCATAAGGAAGAACTTGAATTAGTTAGGACGTCGGATTTCTTGTACGCACACATACTTTATTGGTTGCTGACATGAGACTAATTATATGCTGTTGCTTTTTATTAGGTGGGGCGACCTTGGATTGTGACGATCCGGCGGAGGATCGAAACTAGATTTCCCCAATTTGTGAGTGGACTTTGATTCTTAATAAATTATGCTTTACTATGTGATTTCAATCACTTTGGTTATATTTGAATTGACTTTGAGTTTTAAATGTTAAGATTTCTTAAATAACCGTTTATGTTAGTTCGAATTTCTTGATCTTTAAATCTATAATTTTAAGCAATCTAGAATTATTTTAACATGCATTTTTACGTGAATTCATATTGCAGATACCTTTATTTAACAGGCGTGTCGTAATTTTACTCAGTTTATGAAAGGATTACATATATCTTGGTTGTTCATTCCATTTAATATTTATGTTTGGTTTGAGACATTTGTGATTTGAGGGAGTTGAGAGAAAGAAAAAGGTTATTCATATGTTTCAAAAGTAAGCAGAGATTTTAAAGAGTATCTTGAAATGCTGTGCAAATGCATATACTGATTAAACGAGCCTGCTCGTGCGGAGTGACCCATCCGTACGAGATTGTGACCAGGATACGAGCCTGCTCGTGCGGAGTGACCCCTCCATACGAGATTATGACCAGAATTTGAGTCTGTCCGAGCGCGGGATTGTGGCCAGGACATTGTCTACAATGCGGGTACTAGTAATGAGGTGACTATGAAATTTCTTGAGATTTTTCTTTGTTTGAGTTTTAAGTTGTGAAATTTGATTATTTGACCTATCAGTGTTCTTATATGAGGTTTTAATTGATATATTTATCTAACATATCTTGCGAAAGAAATGCTGGAATCTCTTGTATTCTTAGGTTATTCAAATTTTTACGTTTGATGACTTTGTGACATTTTTTCGAAAAGTAGGTGAAATGGTTTTTAAATATGGGGGCTTTTAAAGAAAACTAAACCGTTGGACAAGAAAAAAATGAGTTGTTTTATTAAATGATTTTTAAAGAAAAAGTTTTAAAGTTATTTTGTCCACTCACTGGGATTATTTCCTCACGTTTTGATTATTAACGTTTTTCCCCCAGGTGTTAGCAATCGTTGAGGTTGAGGTTGAGTCGTACCACGTCGAGGCAACAAGATTCTCCAATTGCAGTTCGTTAGTATCCTTCAGCTTAATGGGTTCTTCCTTTAGTTAGTGTACTTGTGGTGTAAAATAAATTAGTATGCTCTGATAACCCCGAGTTGGGTGAATAACATATTTGGATGTGGATTGGTTATTGGGTCGAAGACCCTTTTTGGTTGTGGTAGAGGTGGTTGCTGTTTTAGAAGTGCTTTAATAGGTTTTGAAAATTTTTGGGTTAATTCATTTTCAGGGGAGGTTCTGTCGAATTTTCAGTAGGATTTTCCTTGATTTTGGATTCCCACATGACCCCTTCGGGTTTCAAGGGGGAACCCGGGGGCGGTCCTGTCAATACAAATTATTGGTACATAATGACATGAAGTCAAAGATCATTGCAATAAAGGAAAATAAGAAAAACAACCAGCTGCCTGAGGTTGTTACTGAAGAGGAGATTAATGAGGTGTATGCTGTTGTGTTTAAAAAAGAGAAGCGTGACATGGTTAGAGGATATGGCATAGGGATG
The DNA here is from genome assembly GCA_003254865.1 of Dryas drummondii. Taxonomy (NCBI): domain Eukaryota; kingdom Viridiplantae; phylum Streptophyta; class Magnoliopsida; order Rosales; family Rosaceae; genus Dryas; species Dryas drummondii. The sequence goes on from QANW01006618.1 coordinate 511,963, forward strand.
ACACGAGAGGATGTTTCATGTGCGTTAACAGAGCGGAGAGCCGGTCAATTGGATGTTGAAACCATGCGCGATGAATATGAGGAGAAGACTGTTGATGTTATGAAGAATGCTGATGAAAGGGAAGAGCGTATTCGGATGGAAATGAGGCAAGACAATCTTACAACCATGGACAAGGTTAAAGAATTGCAAATTATGCTAGAGAAACAACAAACTCTAATTAACAAATTACTTGGTAGTGCATGCAACCCGAGCAACACTAATAGAGAGGTGGGTGTAGTACTTTTTACAATCTCTAATATGGCAATTGGTATCCCAAACCAATTCACAAAAACCTACTGCATGGAAGAGAACATGACAAATGCAGTCTTCCTGGCACCTTACATTCCAAGCCCTACATGCACCAAACTAGGGATGTATACAGACCCATTCTCCCTCCCAATGTTGGTCAGTAGCCAGATGGATGACTATCTATAACCAGAGTTTGCCAGGTATATATGATTAGACTTTTGAGTTGGTTAAAATTCAAACTTTCTTATGGTGGAGATTTCACTATCTTTTGGTGGAGATTTAACATTCTTTTGATGGAGTACGGTTATAAGTTTCATTTTGGTGGAGATTTAACTATCTTTTAGTGGAGCAGTAGCTTTATTTTGGTGGAGATTTAACATTATTTTGATGGAGCAATCTGGTGGTTATAGGTTTGATTTATATATATCCAAGGCTTTACAACTATATATAATTCAGTTAAGGTAGTATGAATTATGTAGGAAGTTGTATTGTTGCCTTGTCATGCAGCTCATGAATCTGTTAATACAATAATGAATGCTTACAACTATTTTTTCTGCTGATGGTATTGAACATATTTTTGTTTAAGATATGCAATGTCTACTTTTAATAATGTAGATTATAAATATGCCATTAAGATGGATGACATTTTTTTAATATGTTGTACTATTGATTTAGGTTAATTATAATTCCCTGAATATCAATGTGGTTTAAATTAGGGAATCAAAAATTAAATTTTGTCACATTTCTATGGCATAATGTTATTAAACTGGATCCAGGAAATAGGTAGACTTTTAAAATGCTTCCATGGAATATGTGAAAAGAATAGCCCCCATTTCACCCGCAAAAAAATGCAATATTATTAAAATATTTTGAATAGATCCATTTATTTGTTTAAATATAAAAACAATAACTCACGGTTTACAAATTAAGATAGTGAGTCTAGCATTCATGTCATATTATATTATGTAAAAAATAATTAGTTTAATATAATAATGAATATATTTTATTGACATTGATTTGCACAACTTACAAGGAATTCTATATTTAATTATATCACAAGTACGGTAGGTGATTATTTTATAGTTGTTAGAGATGGTAAGAAGTCAACATATTATCCTACCATTTTACACAAAATGTGAGTGAATGGCCTATACCCACCCAATTAGTACCCATCGACCCAGTTTTAGTAGTTGTTCCGTACCTAGCTGGGTTAGACATGGATAATAGTGGAAAAATTGGGTAAAACCCACAAATGTGGATGGTGGCTAATGGCCAATTTTTTGATAGTGGATACTGATTAGTTTTGAGACCTAAAATACCACCAATGTCTTGTGCGTGTGTTCAATGTACTTTGATTTCACAAAATGAACCAATACAATCAAGCATGAGTTACATGTATACGTTGGGTGCATTGACACACATATAGAGGCATGTGAGTGTGTAACATGAAATCTCTCACCTTTTATAAACAAAAAGAAGTCTCAGGATATGAAGACTTGCAAAGTTTTTGGTCAGAGCATACGATTCACATTTATTATTATATCCTGTAATGGGTTTTGGCATGTGATAACACAAAAATTTAGAATAATCCTAAAATTTCACCAAAACTTAGAGAAAACACAAAAATTTATTCCACCCAAACCTAACTTTGTGGAATTCACAGGGACATGTACCATATCATATGGTCCTTGGTAAATATATCCAATTCAAAAACTCTATCACTCAATATAAGAAAATGTATCTTTTTGTGCAAGTATATTTTGAATATTGCAATTAAAGTGACTTATTATGCTTCATTATTCATGTTTGAAAAATAGGGATGTAGTTAATTAAATTGTTCTTCAAAATTACTACATGGTTTACTTTTTCATTTTTAATTTCTACTATGAAAAAGTAATATTTACATATACAATTCAGAAAAAAGAAATTCACATGACAATTATATCATCTTTCATTTGAAATCAAACTAATAAAGATATATGATTATGATTTTTTTTCTAAAATTTCATTTCAACCTAACTTATTATTTTCGTTTGAATTTTAGATCAAATTATTTTTTTTTTTCTAAATAGATAGTGAAAATTTTTAATAAGTTGTTAGTTATGTATATGCACATTAGAAATAGTTTTATACACAAACGAAATGTGTGATAAAATATTATTGTTTAAGATAGTACGTAAAATGAGGTTCGATTCAAATTTTGATATGGCTAATTTATATACCAAAATGCCATAAAAGAGCATGTGCAATGCTTGCAATGGAAGGTTAATAATTGACTATTGAATTGACTTATCAATAGCCAAGTCAAAAAATTGACACAGCTATTGCTAATTGACATTCCTGGAACCGAGACAAGGTGGGAGATGGAGCAGAGCGTTTTGAAATTTAATTGGCCAACGGTCTGAATTTTGATCGTTGGTGCTAACCCTTTTTTTTTTTTTTATTCACTTTAGTATTTTTACAAATCCTATATATATCTTTCATGTTATTTTCACAATATTATATCCCCTACATATGTGTATTACCCTTCTTGAGCTTATTGTAGTGTTCATTTCTTTCTCCACAAATTGTGTATTTTTTTTTTGCATCAAAGATGAGTAAAAAAATGCCACATGTTTCCATTGATAAAGAAGTAGCCATATGCTGTGCTTTTGTTCATATCTCCGAAGATCTGATCATTGGTGCGAATCAAACTCAGAAAGTATTTTAGGTTCGAGTACATGAAAAGTATGTTGAGCTTATTGGTGAGACGTTAGACGAGCATACAATCGAGAATGTCAAGTGCAAATGGCATCAAATCAAGAAGATAATCACTTTTTATCATTCTTGTCTTAAATAAGTTGACAATCGTAGGCAAAATGGGCTCTCCAAGGTCGATTGGGTAAGCTTATTAATGTTTTATTATTAATAATTACAAAATGTATGTTTTATCATTATAATTTATAATTTTAATGTTTTAATCTTATCAATTATATTTGAAGGTCTGAGAAGCAAGAATTTTGTTCAAAAAAAAAAAAAAAAGAGCTAGCATGATTTACAAAGGACCATTGTTATGAGGTTTTAAATTAAAGATTTCGTTTTTGTGGGTGTCACCGATTCGCAACTTATCAGACTCACCGATTTTGAGCCACAATCACAATTGATGGAAGACATTAATCTTTGATTGCGACACCGTTCCTGTTGAAGCTTCTTCTTCCCAAAATACATTCAAAAGGCCAATTGGAAGAAAATCATCCAAACAAGCACGCAAGAAGATGGCCCAAGATGACATTGCCAAACAATGCTCGAGCGAGGCATTAGAGACAATGTCCCAACAAATGGATATCCAAGGTAGCAATACATTTACCGCTATGATCCACAGGGCGTTGTAGATTTTCGATTGGATTACTTTAGCACAAATCCAGCCTACACTCGAGACATGTTTCGGTGGCGCTATAGAATGTACCCAGAGTTGTTTAATCGCATTCAGGACGTAGTGAGTTCCTACGATAATTTCTTCATCCAAAGGCCCGATGCCGTCGAACATAACAGGTTATTCAGGGAGCAAAAGACGAGTGCAACTATGAATCAACTAACTTATGACATAGTCACCGATTATCTGGATGATAAACTCAGAATGGGCGCATCCACGACATTAATGTGCTTGAGGAAATTCTGTGAAGCTATCATGGTCGTGTTTAGAGGATATTACCTTCGTGCACCAACTGCTACTGATCTTGAAAGGCTACTACAAAAAGGGCAAAAGGGTGGCTTTCCAGGCATGATTGAGAGTATTGATTGCATGCATTGAGTTTGGAACTTTGGAAGAACTATCCAACTGATATGCAACTGCGCTTTAAAAGCCATTATCCAAAACCCACCATCATTTTGGAGGCTGCAACGTCATATGACCTATGGATATGACATACTTTCTTGGGTATGCCTCGAGCTAACAACGACCTGAACGTGCCTAATGCTTCTTCTATCTTTAAAGACCTGTACGCGGAGCGAATCCCGAGTGTTAACTTCCTTATCAATAGGAAACAATACGATATGGCATACTATTTGTCAGATAGAATATATCCAAAGTGAAAAACTTTTGTTCAATCTTTTAAGCAACTGGCTAACCACAAGTAAACATATTTTTTGACAATGCAAGCAAGTTATCGAAAGGATGTTGAACGCGCATTTAGGGTTTTGCAAGATCGTTTTGCTATTATTGCACAACCAGCCCAATGTTGGAACCCATATATCATGACAAACATCATGAAGGCATGCATCATCATGCACAATGTGATCGTTGAAGACGAGTATGAGTCTGATTCGGATGATAATACAGAAGAAGAGACATTTTGCAGTTGTTCGTTGTGCTGTCCAACAATATGATCAAATGCCAACGTCGGGAGGATAAGGACCCAGTACCCCATCTCTACCAAAAGCCAATTGCGGTTGAACAATAAATAGTGCATACATGAGACATTACAAGACCGTGAAAGATGATTGAACACATTTCACGCTTCAAAATGATCTTGTTGAGCATCTGTGGGATTGCAAAGGGGATGGTAGTTCGTAGATTTGTGCATCGTGTTCGGCCTAATGTGTTTGTACTGTTTTTAATTCTATGTTGCAATACTATTTTTTTAATTCTATATTATATCATGTATGATTTTAAAGTTTAAATTGTAAGGAGCCATTTTTATTATATGAATTATGAGTTTTTTTATAAATTTGGGTATTAATTTAAATTATTAAATATTGGGCTCATTTTAAAGGTGTCATTGGGATAATTTCAATGGTATAAAATAAATAAACTTAAAAATTTTAATTTGTAAGAGAATATACAAAAATATTAAAAAACATATATCTATTGACTTATACTATTAACTTGAACCATTGTAAACAAAAAAGTTTAAGTCAAGTCAATAATTGACAAAATAAAAAAATAGGGGTCAATAAGCTTATATTAACATGTCAGTTGACATTTTGCATTGTACATGTTCTAAGTTAGTAAATAACTATTTTTGCTTCCTAGAACAATAAAAAAAAATAGGAAATTACAAATTTGGTCTACTTATTTTATACCTAATTCAATTTTGGTTCACGATTTTTTTTAAGTTATGATTTTAAATCCTTTTGGATGTGTTTTCTTCAATTATAATTGAAGTATAAGTTATATTTCATTATTTTTTAATCATAGGAACCAATTTGAAGTATTTGAATTAAAGAGAATTGAAATTTGGTAAAGTTTGAAAAATATGAAAATTTTCTAGGAAAAATTGGTAGTTTCGAGTATCCTACTTTGATGCCAATTATCTTGAGTTTTAGAACTCTGATTTGAATTATGTTTATATAGTTGTAAAGAACAGATGCATAATTTTAAAACAAGTATACGTTTGTTGAATTTGACTGAGATTTGATAAGCTAAAAGACATGACAAATTTTAAAAAATAAATCTGGACATTTATTGAACAAGTGAAATAATTATTGAATCAAAGCATAACTTAAAAAAAATTGTAGACTAAAATTAAACTAAGTGCACCAAAAAAATAATTTTGCTTAAACAATTTGGTATATTCCTTTGAAGATGCTCCTAAAAATGAACGGTTGATTTGGTATTGGCCCAAATTATAAGTAATTACTTTTTGGATTGAGGCCCAAATTATCATGTTATCAATTAAATAATAAAGGAAGCTTTTCTCTTTTGGCATAGCCATGCAAAAAAAGGAAAAGAAGTAAAAGCCCAGCCTCGTACAAAAGAGAAGAGAAAACTCAGTCACAATCTCACAGACAGTGCGTGACTGCTTTTTCGTTGGACTTGACTGTGTGTCTTCTCCTCCTCTTCCGTTACCCTTCTCTGGCTCGGTCGCTCTGTCTCTGCAAATTCCGAACAACCAAGCTTGCTTGCTTCTTTACTTGGTAACACGCTACTAAATTTCCCTCTCTTTTTTTTTTTTTTTCCTTTTTTTTTTTTTCTATAAAAGTTCGATCTTGCTTTTTTCTTCTACTCATCTGCATTTTGCCTTTTATTTACCTTACATTGTGAGCTTTATTACTCGCCTAGGGTTTATACACAAACATGTATGTATGTATGTATGTATGTATGTATGTATGTATATGTTTCTGAGCAATTTTCTCATTTCTTAATGTTTTTGTTTTTTGTTTTCCCCGTAATTTGTAGAAAAACGAAATTTTTGTATCTTACATTGTGAGCTTTATTACTGGCCTTGGGTTTCTACACACATGTATGTATGTATGTGTATGTGTGTGTGTGTGTGTGTGTGTCATTTCTGAGTAATTTGAATTTAATTTCTCATTTTTCTCCTAATATTTTTATTTTATTCTTCCCTGTAATTTGTATAAAAACGAGTTTTTTTTTGTTATTTTAGTTTTGGGTATTTACTTAATTTTTTTTTTTTTCTGGGGAATTATATCAATTTGTGCCATAGTGTTTGCTATTGTTGTTGTGTTTGCCATTGTTATGTTCTATTTCAGCATAAATTTGCTTTTGAGGAAGCAATGATTGTGGATTGAGATGGGACTCTACTTAAAACATGTAAAAAAGGAAAAAAGAAAAAAAGAAAAAAAGGAAGCTACTTGAGGTTTAAGATGGAGTTTTGCTCAGAAATTCTGTTGTAAGCAAACAAGTAGATTAAAAGTACTATCTTGGTGTTGGCCAAAAAAAAAAAAAGTACTATATTGGTGATGTTGAAGTCAGTGCATCCAACGGTACCCACGCCAGTTGCAGATATGCCACTGGGTGCAGGTGAAAATTCTGATGTAAACCTAATGTGTTCCTTTGTGGTCATTGAATTAGATTAAGTTTGAAAGTTTCTTTTGGCCCCAAGGGGTGAAACATATAATTGTTTTTTTTCCATCTGTTAAGCATCTTCACAGGAAACTGAGTTTATGATATATTTCTAGATGGTGAGGTCAATAGTGGCATACATTATCTTCGAAATAGATGCCATTGATTCAAACTGTTTGCAATTTGCTTGTTTACTGCATTTTGCCGTAATTTTTACACTGGTTTATTGAATATCTATACAAACAAATGTGTACGAGTGTGTATGAACTTTTGTTTTGAGATTTTTTTTCATAGAACTTGTCTGAAACCCAATTTCATATTTTACTGTTGCTAGAATACATTTTGGAATTTGCTTGTATGTATATGAACTATTGTTTTGAGATTTTTTTTATAGAACTTGTCTGAAACCCAATTTCATATTTTACTGTTGCTAGAATACATATAAAAAACTAAGAGCAAGTGGTCATCAAAAAGACTTTTTGAGGACATGGATGCTTCGGATGTATGTCCAACTGAGGATGCCATTCATACTTTTTTTGAGTACTTGGTTGACCCAATACTTCCAGCAAAATCTTCTCTGCGGGATATCCCATCATTATCTCAACAAGAATCAGTTGCAAAACAGGTCTTGTTCTTACTTCATTTGTTCCCGTGTTTGTGTTCAATTAATCAAACAATTTACCCTGTGTTTTGCATTAAATTTTCTTAGAGAAAAATATTGATATAGAATTTTTTTTCATAATTTCATTCTGTAAACCGTATGAAATAAAGTTAATATCTTATAGCTTTGTTTAGATGATTGGCCTCTTGCCCACGGCTAGGCATTATGTTTTTTTGTAAATCTATGACTTTTCTTTAATAAAGTCTTCGTTTTGGAAACTTTTAAAAGATAAAATAGATACGATTTTGATTGCAAAATAATATGGCTCTAATTGCTTGACTTAATGTGAGACTAAATGTATACGTTAATATTAGAATTGTGACTGAAATACCCCTAAAGGTCAAACAATAATAGAGGCTAATAAATGACAATAACCAAGAAGAATAAAACATGCAAAACTTGGTTTCCAACAATTTTGTATCCAATGCAATTGTAACTATCCACTCTATTAACTGCTTATTTTTCTTGCAAAATTGGTTTCCCTTAGGTGCATGCTGTTGTGTTACTATACAACTATTACCACAGAAAGCAGTGTCCAAAGCTAGAAGTTTTGGATTTTGATTCTTTTTGCAAGTTAGTTGTGGGTCTGAAACCAGCCTTGCTGGCCCATATGAAGTTCATGCAAAAGTCATCCAGTGGTATTGAGTTGGATGACCTTGAGAAACAACTTTCAGTAACAGAAAAAACAATCATGGATGCATGTAAGATATCTTTAAGTTTAGATGCATCAAAGGATGTTCCGAACACAGAGGGATGGCCAATTTCCAAAGTTGCGGTTCTCTTAATCGACTCCAAGAAGGAAAACTGCTTCTTGCTATTCAGTTCCATTACCCAGGGGGTTTGGTCAGTGATTGAAAAAGATTTGGACGTCACAGACCACAGTTCAGAAGATACAATGGAGGCAAAACATGTAAACAAAAAGAAAAGAGTCACTAGAGAACCTTCAAGAGGTGAATCAAGCATTGATGAAGCTAGTTTTCAGAAAATTGCGTACTCAGCAGTTAGTGAAGCTACAGGTATACAAGTTTCCTTATATACCACCTTTTGTATATTGGAGGAATAATTTGGCCTTGTAGGAGTTTACGTAGTTCATTTTATTTGAAATCAATGGAACAAAGTAGGAAACCTTTGCAAGGCTTACATTACAAATTTAAGCACTGAATCTGGCTGTTTCTAGATAGCCAAATCTGTCTTTTCCAATACCTTCTTCTGCTTCCAATTGTTTAACAGGATTAGCTGACAGTCTGACACATAAATGTTATTCTTGTAAATGGACCAGGTATTAATCAAACTGATCTTCTGGTTTTGGAAAGCCATGTTGTATTTTCTGTGAGTAAAGAAAAGGCTGCGGCTTGCTTTTTTATAATTCAATGCACCCAATCAGTCAATGAGGATATTATTCAAGTTCCTATTAAAGATGTTATTGACAGGTATGGTTCTAGAAACAGCTTTCTTTGGATGTTTTGTTTTATTTATATCCATTGATTTGTTTGGGGGCTGTGAGGGTGGTTAAGGTGGAAAGCATGTCATCACTGGTTTTTGGAGAATGGATATTACTATATTAGCTCATTTTAAACTTTAGTGCCAATCCAAATGCGTTCTATTGGATATTGCATGTCCTTAAATGTACTTCTTAATCACAAGTTTCAACAGTTTATCAACCTTCCAAATTCACATTATGTGTTAGATGTTGGCCTTCTACATCTCTTATTTGCTTGTGGTGGATACTTTCAGAATTTTCTGATTTATTTTTAAAAATTTGGCTGCTTGGCTTCTAAACTAAATTTTTTTTCTAATTTCCACCTTTTGTTATCTTCTACTTGTCTCCTTGAACATGCAGATATTTAGTTAACTAACCTAAGGTGCATGTTCTCTTTTGATAGAATTTTTATTTTTGTGAAGTATTTATCAAGATCCACAAACCCATACTCATGATGAACATTAAATTGTTTAAAGAATTAATGTGAGGTTTTTACAGTTACATAAACCAGACCATCCGAAGTATGCCTCACATTGACATCTCCTTATAGTGACTCCCCTACCCAACCATCTTCCTAAAATCTCACCCTCCCCATTTCCTACTACCAACCTGCAATGAGGAAGAAAAGAATCATATAGCCTTAACTGATATCCTTCAAGGGCTATGGCTCGGTCCCTTCACCCAAGGTTTTGCGTATCACCCATTGTCATGTAGCCGGTAACCCATACATACTTCTAATGACCTTATAACAAAACCTCATTTTCTAAAGGATAATGCCACAGCCACTTGCCAATGGCTTATTTTTCCTTTTTTTTTTTTGGTAAAAAAGGAAAAGTTTTTCTTTCTCTCTGTCTTCCTCACCATCCTTATGTTGGAGATCTTATAGTAAGGTTGGTTAGGTTTTCTAGAGAGTGCTAATTCATTGTAATTGCTTGAATTGATTGAATGCTCAAGTTTTGGGCATAAACTTGATTCTTGTAATTTTATTCACCTAGTGGGTATGAACAGTGACCGATGCTCTGAACTGTGCACGATTGGTGCTCTGAGTTAGCCCTTATCCTTTTTGGTATCAAAATGAAATATAAGTCAAGAGCACCTTTTGAACCTATTTCCAGCAGCTAAGTTGCACTATTTATGCTCTGAACAGTGCACGACCGATGCTTTTGAGTTAGCCTTTAGCCTTTAAGTTTTTGGGACCTAAATGAGATATAAGTCAAGAGCACCTTTTGAACAAGCTTCCAGCAGCTAAGCTGATATGAATGGTGCGCAATCAATGCTCTGAGTTAGCCTAAGCCTTGGGTTACCCCTTTTGAACAGATTCTGGTCAGTCTGCTAATGTAGCCTCTCTATCGAAGCCATTTTTGTTGTTTAAGTTCTTTATATTTATTTTTATTTTTTGAAATTTTTATTGAAACAAAACCCAAGTTGTGTAAATTGTAACTATTTTACATTTGCATTGTTGGTTGTGACTCTGATTGATAGCACAAGTTGTCATGAAAGATGTCTTTCTCTTTCTTTCGGGCTTTATGCAATTTATGCTGAGGGGTGTGGCTCGTATTATATATGTTAGTTTAAGTTTGAATTAAGTCATAGATTTGCTTAACTGTAAGAGTATAAAGATAATAATTGGCCGACATCTTAAGAGCTTAAACTTATGAGATAGAGGTAAATGTACAAAGGAGAAGACCTTATTGCTCATGGGAAAGTTAATACTTGTGATATGGTTAAAAGGAGAAGAGCATTGACTCTTTGCTTAAGGTTGTTTAGGGAGGCAAATTTGTACTGGGTGATTATTCTGCGAGAAGCATAGGTTTTTTGGAGGCAGAAAGATTGGTCTGGTGCTGGGAAGATGTGTAGTAATGGCTGTATTTTGGGTCATTTGGCTAGAAAGGAATAGATGGATATTTGAGGATGCAAAGTGCTGAGGTGAATTATTTGCGGGAGAGGGTTCAGTTCTGGGCATCTCTTTGGGCATCAATGTCATCGGAGTTTAGGAAAAGCTCATTTTCTGTTATTTTCTCATATTGGAGTGCGTATTGTTTAGTTCATTCTTCAGATGTATTGGATATATTTGTAGCTGATTAGCTTTTGTTCAGAGGACAACTTTTCCTCAGTTTTGTACATTTTCTATTTGATTAATACAGTATTTTTCCCTATAAAAAAAAAAAAAAGAAAAAAAAAAGAGGTAAACCAACAAATCGTATGTCATTCTTATGATGATATGATATCAGAGCAAGATTTTGAGATCCTGAGTTCAACTCCCTGCAATTGCAATGTCCCAATTTACGATGAATTCCACATGTTGGGCTCTCTAGTGGAGGAGAGAGGCCCACACATGAAGGCAAGTGCTAGAATGTAAAGTAATAGTTTGTCCACATCTTAACAACTTAATTTTTGGGAGTAGTAATCCAAAAAATTTTATAATTTACAAGAAGGATTGATTTGATAAAAAATAATAATTAAACATTTTCGATATAATATTTTACTTTGTTAACTAGAAAATTGAGATGCCATTATACAGTCACTTAATGGAGGAAGCGCCCACCATGTATGATAAATTCAGTACAAAGAAAGAATAGATCCTTCTATAAAAGTATTCATGAAGTGGGCGTGTAAATATTAGGATTTGTATTTTTTTGCTTAACAGTGATGATTTATAACATTACTACTATTGACTGTGCCCTTCTTGATGCTAACATTATGTCTGTGCTAATTGTGTAGTCTGCAGGGTCCTCTGGTTCAAAAGAGTTCCAGCAGCTGGACACCTACACCAGTGGTTGAGTACTTCCATGTGCTTCCTTATGCTGGGATTTTGTTAGAGTGGTTTTACAGGTGTGCTATTTTCATTTATCTTCATAATTTAAACTTTGCACCGGATTTTGTTGGCCATAGTAGTTTTTCTCTGTTCGTTGCAGATTTTCTAGCATTTGCATTCTGGACATGTAATCTGAAGATTCAGTACTGTAGTAATTATAATCCTTTGGATATTCCATTTAAACATGATGCTATTGTTGCCTCGTATGCTTGACTAAAACATTCTCCAAGTTCACAAATATTTGGCTGAGCTTTATTTTGTCTGAAACAAATATCAATGTGTATTAAGAATATGATTTCATGTAACATGCACAGAATCATAGATACTTTTTGCTTGTAATTTTTGTCATTTTCTCTTTTTTAAGATTAATGCTTGCCCTTGCTCACAGGCAAGGCGTGTTATTGCGAAAGTGGGTTTTGAACCCATTTGTCAGGTCTTAGCTACCCTGCCTTTGTTTGACATGGTACCGCATAACTTCGGTAGCACCATTGGGTTGTAGAAAATGGAATATTAGGAACAAATTCAATTCATTGGCACACGAAATTCCTATTGGGATGCGATGCATTGGCTCATTAATTTGAACTTCCCATCAAATGATCACCTCTTGGATTGTCTAATTCTAAGTTTGTGGATTTTAAGCATCTTATGTCATTTTGTTTTGTATAGACCACAGAAAGAAGAAAACCTGATTGTTTATTTCTTTGGTACCATTGATTTTAAATTGCCGAAACACATGAGGGTTATTAGTGATGAAACTGATGGTTTAATGAACTTTTGTAGCTGCACTGTGTGAATAAATGGTGTATATCAGCCATGAAAACTTTTTGGTTCCTCTATTCATTATTGGGATTATTCGAATGTGTAAAGTTTTGTCCTTGTGCTCTCTATTTGATTTAGAGATGACATAAGATTAATGTCTTAAATGTCCTTTTATTTAGACTTGTGTTTTCCCCCAACAGGAGAGAATTCTCAAATGGTTTGCAAAATTCAAGGTTACAAGAGGGCAATGTAAATGTACGCAGCCCTAAGAGGATTGAAAGACCTTGCAAGCCAGAAATTCACAAAAGCCAAGAGAAGTCTCCGGTAAATTGTGTCACAATAGAGGATCTTAAAAACAACACGTGCAGTTCTAAACCTCAATCATGGAAGCAAAAGGATACCACTGGGTGTTGCAAGACAGGTTTGGCTGACGCTTTCAATGGACCTCAGAAAATTGAGGTAAATGACTCTTCTAGGATCCTCTCCCAAAAGCCAGAAATTCAGAAAAGGCAAGACAAGTCTCATATAAATGGTGTCATGAATCTCATGATAGAGGATCTTAGAAACAACACAAGCAGTTCTAAACCTCAATCATGGAAGCAAAAAGATACCACTGGATGTTGCAAGACAGGTTTGGCTGACGCTTTCAATGGACCTCAGAAAATTGAGGTAAATGACTCTTCCAGGATCCTCTCCCAAAAGCCAGAAATTCAGAAAAGGCAAGACAAGTCTCATATAAATGGTGTCATGAATCTCATGATGGAGGATCTTAGAAACAACACAAGCAGTTCTAAACCTCAATCATGGAAGCAAAAAGATACCACTGGATGTTGCAAGACAGGCTTGGCTGATGCTTTTAATGGACCTCAGAACATTGTGGTAAATGACTCTTCCATGGTCCCCTTGCAAAAGCCAGAAATTCACAAAAGCCAAGACAAGTCTAATGTAAATGGTGTCATGATAGAGGATCTTAGAAACAACACCAGCAGTTCTAAACCTCAATCATGTAAGGAGAAAGATACCATTGGATCTTGCAAGACAAGTTTGGCTGATGCTTTCGATGGACCTCAGGAAATTGTGGTAGATGACTCTTCCATGGTCCCCTTACAAAAGCCAGAAATTCACAAAAGCCAAGACAAGTCTAATGTAAATGGTGTCATGATAGGGGATCTTGGAAACAACACAAGCAGTTTTAAACCTCAATCATGGAAGGAGAAAGATACCAATGGATCTTGCAAGACAGGTTTAGCTGATGCTTTCAATGGACCTCAGATAGATGACTCTTCTATGGTCCCCTCAAAGAATGGAGAAAGTTGTAAGAAATATTCAAGCACCATTCAAGTTTTCAACCACCAAGAAAAGATATCCTGCATCGGAAGTGAATTAAATGACTCAGCAAGTAATGTTAAGGTTAGGTTCGGAGTTCTTTACCCACATCAACTACAGCCTTGTTAAACATTTTTTCTTCTACATCTTATATGTGGGTCTGCAGTTCCCGGTGATTTCTTGGTTATAGAGCTGTTCTTAAAAGAGATTTAATGTTTTTATTAATGTCCCGTGAGATATGGGACTAACCAAATGTAGCTTGAGGTTCAAGAGCTAACTAAACATCTATCCTTAGCCCTTGTGTCTGGATTTCTTTTTTGTTAAAAAACACAATTTTCATTAAAAAAATGAAAATTACAACACAGGGGACAAGGTGTCCCCTTAACAGGCTCTCTTTTAGTCTACAGCTAATGAAACAAAACAACAAAGCAAAACCACAACAGAACTACATGGCTACAGCATTACAATCAGAAAAAATAGCAATGAAAAACCAAGTCCTAAACTCGGAAGAAACCAAAGTCCATGGGGATGTACAGAACTGAACTATATCCCACAAATGGTCCCTCCCCCCTTATGCCTTAAAAAAATTCTTCTATTCCTCTCCATCAAAACCACCCAAAAAATTTCTAATAGAGCACCTACCTGGTACAAACCCTTCTTCCTCAAAAAAACTTCCAACTTTTCACTGAATAACTTGTTACAAGATTCTGGAATTGCCCACCTCAAATTAGTCTCTTTGGAGTTTATACATTTATTGGCATTCTTATATGAAAAAAAAATGAAAAAAAAAAGTATGATAATTGTTGTCTTTCAAATTAAAATCATCATAAGGAACATTCCAAACATATGCCACACGTACTATTGTTATTTGTACCTGAAGTCTAAAGTCTAAACTATTCCAAATATTATGGAAGTCTAACTTTCCAAATATCATAAGGAACTTTTGAGAAATTTATAAATTGTTTCATTTTGTTAGAAGGATGTTATAAACTACTGAATTGATGTCTCTATATATGATGGCATTTCATATACTTGATTTCTTGTGTTTTATATTGTAGAAATAGAAGTGACATTGTTGTAGTAACATATCTAAATATATTAAAATCTTCAATCAGAAGTTATTACTGAAAATAAGTTGATTCTACGGGGGAAAATCACCAGTTGTTGGTTTATTTGTCTTTTTATTATGTTTCAAGTACTTGACCACAAAATATTCTTACATATTAGCCTCTTTCTTAAGATTTAAAAGATTGAACAGATAAAAATAAGTATATACTATATATCAAGGTATTTAGAGGCTCCTCTATGCTTAAATTTGCAGTTTCGATGTAGTTCTTTTGTTTCCTTAGGTCTAGAATTTTTAGAGTTTGTACTTATATAGAACTTCTCTTAGCCAGCTCTGTAATGATAAAATTCTTGTTATCAAAAGAAAAACAAAAGAACTATTATCCAAGTCATACCATGAAAATATCCCATAAGCACAACTTCAAAGTTCTTTTGCAATTTTACAAGAATATATTAAGATTATAAGAGCTGGTTTCTTGCTTGATATGTAAGACTTTATTTATTTATTTTTTTTTTGTTGCTTTACCCTCTCTTCAAATTGGAAGTTGGAACTTGACATTGAAGAATCTCAATTTGCAGAGTTTTCATTAAAAATAAAATATTAAGATTCTATGAGAGCTGGTTTCTTGCTTGATATTTAAGACTTTTCTTTTTTTCCTTCTTTACCTATCTTCTACTTGGAAGTTGGAACTTGACATTGAAGAATCTCAATTTGTGGAGTTTTCATTGAAGCTTGTGCAGTTTTAGTTTCTCAAATAATAAAATAAATTTTGAAGTTTTGTCGCCATCATTATGAGAAAATTAGAATTTTTGTAATTGAATCTTTTAATTAGAAATGCTGCATCATCTTGATGAAAATTCTTGGTTATACAGGTAACCATTGCTAATCTGAAAATTTATTGTTACTGTAAATATCTGTCTGCATCTCCGATAAATTTAGCTCACATGATCATCAATTATGGTCTTTGAGCATTGCACTACCTGTAATAAGAAATTGAAACTATGGACTCAAATAAGGACTCCAATTATGCCAATTGATTCTTACTAGGCTTCTATGAATTCACTAAATACACAGTGTCTCCAATTTAGTGGTTAAATGCATGATTAATATGAAAGCGGCTGTATACATAATTAAATATGTAGAATAAATATACTGTTATGGATTCTGATTGACACAACATTTGGATGTTGTAGATTGATTGGCAAATATGTTAATTGCATGTCTTACTATTATGAGCTGCATAAACTACATGTCCAAGACTAGATTCTTTGAACTTTTTTGTGATATAATAAGCCTCTATATAGTATGTTTAGATTTGTTTTTATTAAAAAAAAAAAAAAAAAAAACAGATAATTTCTATTCATCTGATAGCCTGTTGTTGGGTGGGCAGTTTGATATGGTGAACTTGACGACAAGGCCGTTCATTACTGAGTGCAGACCTGAAAACGTCATTGCTGGAAACAAGATCTGTTCTATTAACTCATCAGATCAAGATAGTATAGGTGGTCATGCCCTTGTGACCTCTCAATCCAATTCTAAAGATCTTCACAAGTTACAGAGTGCTATAGCTTCTAAAGAAAACATGTTGTCACAAACTGCTTTGAATATTCTTATGAAAAGAAGGAACGAACTGGTACTTTTTTCTTCTCCTGATAATCACTTTATCCTCCTGATCTAATAATTATTATGATAGTTCCTTCTGAATAATCACGCATAGTATGACTGTAAATTCAGAGATTGTTGGATGAAATTATTCTAAAGTCTAGTTGACTTAATCCCTTCTGTACATAAGACAATTGGCAGTATCCGAACACATCTGCATTAAGTGGTTTGGTTAAAGTTATTATAGTCTGGTCACATTCACCAAATCTGAATGTTGTCATTTCATTTGCAACTTTTATCAGATGTCCTCAACAATTAGATTGGTTAACTATACATTTCTTCAATGGATGTATGACATGATAATTTCTTCAATTAGATTGGTTAACTATACATTTCTTCAATTATGTCTTGCCTTTATTTAATTTAGCCTCTGCCATAATCATATTTCCTTTTACTAGTTATCTTGAATTAAAAATAAAGCTTCTTTCTATTTAGACTTGTTTTCTCATCCATGCAGTCTCTTCAGCAGCGCAATATACAAGATGAGATGGCTCGGTGCGATAAAAAAATCCAGACAATTTTAAATGGTATTATTTGCTCAAATTTTTCTTGTAATTCGGCTACTTATTACCCCACCCCCCTTTCTCGTTTTCATTTTTCTTGCATATTTATACTCAAATGTACAATGTACAATGTATAAGAGAGAATCCAATCATAACAAGATCTTAAACTGGATTCAGATTCTAGTCTGGTAAACCCACATGGTCAAGTGCATTCATAATGGTGGCTGGTGGCTGGTGGCTGGTGGCTGATGGCAGCATAAATAAAAAAATAAAATCTAACCATAATACGCTATATAAAAAAACAAAAACAGTGGTGGTGGTAAATCAAGCCCAACACGCTTCTAACTTTTCTTATGATTTCAAATAACAAAGCAATGTATAGTTGAGATTACTAAAACATTGTCTTTACGGTGTATGATATTGTTTGTTAAACTTAAAAATTTCAAATACATGTGTCCTTGTGTTTGAACTTAAAACTTAGACACGTGCCACATGGTGAACGATGTTGCCTTAACACTATTTTCCATATATATTTTATTCGTTTGTAAAGATTTGGAATTGCAATGATTTCACAATGTTGTACATCTGTTTCTCTGACTACCGTAGGTGGTGAAGATGATTTAGCACTGAAGCTAGAGTCCATTATTGAAGGTTGTGATGCATTCCTAAGAAGTGAGAGGACTCATCGACTGCTTGAAGACCAATGCTCTCCTCAAAATATCAAGAGGAAGAGGTTATCAGAGGCCGTCCTCAACATGCAAAATCCATGCCAGGCAAGTTCTGCTAATGGACTTCTCGTTGCATATGTCAATTGAGGGTCAAAAATTTATCATGAATCATAATAGGCATTCTATTTAAATCCTGTTTGACACATCTTGAAGGTTCAGGTCTTTTGCATCTTTAAAAAAAAAAAAAATTAAAGTTGGCTTCAAAAAAAGTAAAAGCAGTTTTGTGGGTATTGGGTGGTTCCCCATCCATGTGCTTATTGATTGAGACTTTTTTCCCTTTTGATGAAGGGAAAAAGGAAATAGTTATGTGGGATTGTGGAGTTTTGGCAGATTTTTGGGTGGTCTTAGAGAGAAATAGCATAATTTTTTAGGGTAAAAGTTGGTAATCAATGGACTTCTTATGGGATAGAGTTACATACTGACTAAGACTTCAAAGACTTTCCTTTCTTATTTTGGAATTTGGATTTGGATTTAGATTTGAAAGTTTCCCGGGTCTTTGCTCTTTTTGTTTGACCTCGGTATGCAGTTGTTCCTGGGAAGTGGCTGGGGGATCGTTCAAGGGCTATGTGTTGTTATTTCATTGTTTTGGAATGTTCGAGTACTTTTTGGTGGCCTATTGTTTCATCGAAATTGTACTTTTTACTTTATAAATGTTTATCTAGTTCCATATCTGTTGAGATATAAGTAAAGGGTTATCTATGTAATTTTGTTACACAGACTCTCGCGTGCACACAATTCTTTTGTCAGCCCACATAGGTTGAATGTTTCTTTCCACTCTCTTTTCTCTCATACCAAAAGCCTAAGCCCATTTCTTCTGGTTTTCATTCTATTTTTTCACGTAATTACCAAACCAGACCCTTGGTTGAAGTTGCACCAGAAAGGAAAGTTGAAGGGGAACCATACTCGTCGCTTGTGCCAGTCCATACTATTGTACCATATGGCCATTCAGTCCATAAGGATGGGCCTTTTTTATCACCCCGTAATGTGGGTCTTTCCAATGATTCATGTACCTATGGCTCTATAAAAGGGCTAGTTTGTAATCTTTGAAATTAAGTTAATGGTGAAAGAAATTTGGTTGTGTGTGAAGCACAAGTTGAAATGTATTTTGTATTCTTTGAAATGTATACTATGATAAAGAATGTCTCTTGGGTTTATGACTCTAGCCTTTTTCACTGAAACAAGACATGAAATCCTTGTTAGAATTATTTTAGTGCATTTAATGGCTTGGTTGATGAGTTGACTTAGTAATATCACCAGGTGTTGAAGAAACTACAAGATAAGTTTTATGTTTTGAAGTTTCTTTCAGGTCTTGATCCATCTCTTCAGTCTTTGAAAGATCAAATCTTGGCAGGCCAATATGATGTTCCTTTAGAGGTTGCAAATCTTCATTCATGGCAGTACATGCACAGCTACTACGTTCATCCTCAACTGTGGGTTCTTAGGGTCGTTGTGATAATTCTGTTTGATTGGTTATAGTCGTGATATTTCTGCTTTGCATAGTTTTACAAGTCGACCTAGGAATCAGAGGTCTTTTAGAGGTTTCAATCCCAATGGGGTGCCTTTCAAGGTAACACTCATGATGGTTTTAGTGGAGGTGTTCAAAGACCACCTCTTCCTTAAAGAGTAGTAGAGATCATGGTGGGCCGTGGTGCAGGTCCTGGTTGTGGCCTCATCTTACCAAAGCCCTTAACTGATAAGTAACATTCTTCCCACCTGGTTGTGTTTTTGTGGACCTCAAAATCATAGCAGATGATTGATTGGGGGCATGAGAAGGATGGCCCTTTAGATTCCATGGCTTCTCATTCTATTGCATTACAAGTGGATGCTTCTCCTCCAGTTGCATTATCATCTTGGTCATCCTTCATTGAAGTCTATCGAGCATTTGTGTCCATTTTTTGAGTCCCTCTGGAGTGTGAAGCATGTCAGTTAGGAAACTGTCACTGTGTTTCTTTTTTCTTAGGTAGGATAATTGTAAGACCTCTCCTTTTGAGTTGATTCATACTGATTTTTGGGGTTCATCTAGAAATAAAAGCATGTTGGGTTTTTCTTATTTTGCTTCTTTTGATGATTATTGTTCCAGAATGACTTGTCATAGTGTATATCTGCATGGAGGTGAAGCTATTATCTTTCCCTTTATGTATTCATTTGAGCATTGAAAGTGCCTTGCAAAATATCTTATAATTAACCAAGGATCTCTGTCGTGATCTCTGTTAACAAAAACACAGATCTCTGATATGCCTAAAAAAACCATTGGTTTGAATCAGTATTGAGCTATGTACTTGGAGATGTTGTGCTAGTTGATATCCATTATAGGGGTCTACAGCTCTTCGATGAATCCTCACTCATCTTTATTCCACTTGGCAGGAACTGGATGGTGTATGCTATGAAAACAACTGGATATTACCAACTTATCATGTATCCTCATCAGATGGTATGGTTGTTTAAATTTAAACCGTCAAATTAAATATGATGAGTTTCCTATAAAAAGAAAAGGGTGATCTATATGATTGGTTAATGCACTGCTGATTTTTTAGCTGTTAATGAATTTTACTAGGATCTTCTAGCTTTGAATTAAATCAAGTAGCAGTTTATTTTCTCATATTTGACTCCCCTGGAGATTAATCATTTGCTTGTTACTCTACAGAATTTATAATCTACTAAGTTTTATTTCCGCGATCCATCAAATGTTTTACAAAATGATCCTTACAAGCTTTAAACTACTGTATCCTTCTTTTAACCTCATTTAAATATATTACTGCATGGTATTGAAAATTGAAAACCCCAAGCTTGAAAAGTGATTCCATAAGTGCTGGTGGATTTTGTTCTGAGGATATTCCTTTCTTTTCTCAGTGTGCTCTCCATGTAAAGTTGTTGATTTGATTAGAACTTGCAGAAAAAGCATTATAGATTGGTTATTCTGTAAAAGGGTTTTGATTCTGCCTTTTTGGGAAATTATCCTGGTAATGTACCTTATATGTCTAAAAGATCATCACTAGAATCATGAATGTATCAAGAATATCTTATATGAACAAGAAAAAAAAAATTATCAGGAATTGCCAAGCATTAGTAAATTAATGACTTCTTTGCAGAGTAAAAATTGATGTTTGTTTTTGTCTTGGAAGGTGGATTCCAAGCTAATGTGATGGTGAAAGGGATGGATTTTGAGTGTTCAAGGGGGGGTGACCTGTGTTCCAGTCCTCGTCAAGCAAGGGAATCGGCCGCAGCACAAACATTGGTAAAATTGCGAAGCATTGCAGGTCATGCCCAGACGTAATTATAGGAGGTCCATGGTGGAAAAGATAGTAATAACATTATGCTTATGATAAGAATAGCACTTTGGGATTCTTTGTTTGGCTTCAGACTTCAGTATAGTCAAAGGAAATAGAGCTCTTATACCATCACCTACAGGTGAAAAGAAGAAAGGCTAATGCATTCTCATATATCCCCAGACAAATATATGTATTCACTCTTATTTGAACCATTTTGAAAATAGGCCATTGAATCATCGAGCTGTGGATTAATTTGAGATATTATTCAAATGGGAGCTGTGAATTGTAATCGACATAAATTTAAAAAGTTTAATGTCATCTTATATTCTTATAGAGTAAATTATCCCCTCTATCCTAAGTGTTACTTGGACCTGAACGGTCATCAACGTTGCAAACATAAACTAGTAGTAAATTACAAAGTTCTTGCTGGAAGAAAGGAATAAAACATTCCAAATTTGATCAGTTTCGTATAATTTTTGTAAGGGGACATGAATAATTACACTAACTCATCGGACTGTCATAGTAATTTACTAATCAATGGTGTTTTTTTTATTTAAACCTAATTAAGCTACTTTTGAAAGTAAGAAGTAAAAAAAATAAACCTAAGCTACTTTGAACCTTTTTTATTTCCAACAAGATACATAGAATGTCACATTATTTGGTGAATAAATTTCGTAATCCTAGCAGTACTCAACAATAACACAATCTTCATAACAATCTGGTACATAAACACTTTATGATATGCTTTCAAAACGAAACATAAGTATCAAGAATTTGTTATTTGAATAGTGCACAAACATTTTAGTCAATTATGAAATGACCAGCATAGACCACACAGATGCACATGTGAGAAGTTCATTCCGTTGTTAGCCATGCGCATTTCAAGTTTGAAACAAGCTTGAGAAGAAAAACTTGTCTTGGGTTGGTGTGTTACACCAGTGGGATTCAGGGGCATGTGCCCTGTAATATTATGGCTAATATTATACAGCTTTGATGGATCTACAAATGTGTTGCAGTATGAATAAACTGTTCTATATTCATACAATACTTTCTATGACAATGAGATTGTTTATATCTAACTCCCCATTCGGATATTGATGCATACAATATTGTGTTGGAATTAATTGCTTGTCCGACAAGTAAGTTCCTATTAATCGTGGCCCATATAACAACCACGATCTAATAAGAAATATAATTAATATAGTCATAATAATAAAAGGATTTGAGTTAGTTTCCTAGCCTATATCTACTATGATGAACGGTAGAGATTAAAGAGATTATAATAGGAAATTCGGTCATCTCTCTTCCTATAAATATGTAGGCTATTTCATCTATAAACCTACAGACACATAAAATACACTCTAAGAAATTGGTTTATAAAAAAAGGGAGAGAAACACGAATTTAAGTTCTCAAGATATGTATTTATAGTTAATTGAATTTATGCCTTAAGTAATTGTGAGAGTCATGAAGTTCTAGGTCTTGAATTTACGGATTGAATCTAATGATTTACTCAATATAAAACTTACATGTGGTATCAGAGCCAGGTTTAAAGAATTTCATGATTTTCCATTAGCGTATTTAAAAATTGGTTTACTTGATTGATATATTATCTAGTGTCAACGTATTGTTTGGTCTTCTGAATTAGTCAATTTTGATTCAATAATTGAATTGATATGTACGTTCTTGTATGAATTTTTGCGTCATTACTAATGATATCAATCTGTACATATCGACAAGGAATTTTGGTATATAAAATATGTATCATGTATGTTTTAATTGATTTGCTTTCTGTAA
Organism: Dryas drummondii; assembly: GCA_003254865.1. NCBI lineage: Eukaryota > Viridiplantae > Streptophyta > Magnoliopsida > Rosales > Rosaceae > Dryas > Dryas drummondii. The sequence goes on from QANW01006618.1 coordinate 535,099, forward strand.
TATACTATTATGTATGATTAATTCTATTGGGTTGATTATGTTTGAGTTGTATGATTCTAACTTGTTATATATGAATGGGACGGAATGGGTAATACCATAATTATGATGTGTGGATCAAGATTGATAGTAACTATGGTGGTGCAAGATTTGAAAAGTTTGAAATCGGTTTTGATTCCATCAATACGTTTTGGTTTCCAGCATGTTTATTTATTTGATTATGGTTGAGTAATTTTAAATGGATCAATCTAGATGGATCAAATACCTTTGAACATATTGTTTTTATATGTCGATCCATTAATGTGATATATTGATCATGATCAAACAGTAATGTTGATGGCCATTTAATTCTTATACATATGAAATGTACGTGGGTTTATGATTGGTATTAATGTTTATATGTGGTTTAGATATTCCTTTTGATATCTAATGTGGCCAGTTTTCAATTTTGTAAATTAATAAATTTCTAGTTGTATGGTGATTTTCCAATTCATAAGACTGAATGTGTCATTTAAAGAGTTAATTATATCGTCTCATTATAGAGGGTTAAATGCAACAGTTTTGAAACCTCAAAAGGTGTGTGTAATTGTTGAAATCTCATGAGGTATATATGAAAAAACAATAAATCTCAGAGGGTATAAGTGTAATTAACTCGTTATTTAAATGACTACTTATTTGATCTAGTATGTATGATCGATTATGAGCTTATGATATATTGATCCTGATTTAGACATGCATAACGAATTAAAGTTTAAAGGAATATATATGAAATTTTATATATTTCAATCTCATTATAGCTTGTCTTATATGAGGAGGCAATCTCAAGTATTTATTGCCAGGGATTAATGCCAATTTGGTCTGCAGATTATTATACTTGTATCAGTTTGGCCCCCAGACTTCTAATTTAAAAAATTTAGTCCCCAAACTTTTTCAATTTTTCCAATTGAAGTTATTTAGTCAATTTACACATTTTTAGTCCATGAACATCAATTATACTTTATTTGTTTATGAGCCCTAACCATGTTTCTCAAGCTAAAACAACAACGACACCCACCAATATCAACATCCAAGACAAAAACAACCAATTGGCTTTAAACGGAAAGTGTGTAAATTACTGAACAACCTCAATTATAGGCCTAGTTAGATAAGTCATTGTGTCGTAGTACATGGAAGGAATCATACTTTTGAATTGTATGGAATCGCCGTGACTCACTGTGATTTGTTTAACTAAGGTAAACCATTAGAGTGACTGATTCAATTTTATTGCGCACTTATGTTTCTTAAATCAGGTCATAATAGTTAGGATTATTATATTGACCAAATAGGAGACTCTTGGAATTAATTGCTTGTTCGACAAGTAAGTACCCTATTAATCATTAATCAGATCATAATTAATTGCTTGCTTACTTGTGGTCCATATAACAATCCCGATTTAATAAGGATTATAATTGGTATAATCATAATAATAAAAGAATTTGGGTTAGTTTTCTAGTCTATATCTACTATAATGGACTGTAGAGATTAAAGAGATTATAATAGGAAATTCGGTCCTATCTTCCTATAAATATGTAGGCTATTTCATCTTAAACTTACAGACACACAAAATACACTTTAAGAAATTGGTTTATAGTAGAAGGGAGAGAAACACATACGAATTTCAGTTCTTAGGATTTTGAGAGTACCTCGCCGTCAATCATTATTTCTTATTTAAATATCGAGTCTCATAGATCAAGGTATGTATTTATGGTTAATTGAATTTTCACTTTAAGTAATTGTGAGAGTTATGAAGTTTTAGGTCTTGGATTTATGGATTGAGTCTAATGATTTACTCAATATAAAACTTACAAATTGTTCTATATTCATAAGCCTATCTTTCTTTGATTTTGCAAGCACCAAATCATAAATTATTAGCTTATTTATTAGTTTGCCCCTTGAAAGTAACTTTAAGTTTCATTTTACCCTCTAAGGTTTATTTTGTATCACATTACCCCTTGAAACAAATTTTTGTGTATCACTTAGCCCACTTCTAATTTTTACAAATTTTTTAAATTAATTAAAAATAGTTTCGGACTTAGAAAAATACACGAAAAATTTATGCAAACTCGTCTTGACTAGTTCTAATTTACTATGGGGTCAAATTACAAATTTGCCCTTTGAGAGTTTTCAAAAAATTTGGGAAGTCCAAGTGTACTCCTGAGGGTGTATTATGCGTCCATTTTTCTCCTTTTAGCATGGTATTTATAGTGGAGGCGGTCCAAAACCCTAGTCCTTCCTCCTTGGGATTGTTGACAAGTGTACGCTTCAAAAGTGGCCTAAAATTCCTGGTACAATTTGACAGCTAGGCCAGCCTTTGCTAGCTTTTTCTGGACATGTGTCAGCGTGTAAGTGGCTATATCCCTTATTGTCTCAAAGATTCTCTCGGCCAGGTCTAGCTGAGAGCTTTATTTCTCATTCGCCTATGTTGGATGGGCTTGCAACTGAGTAGGGGTGGGCACGGTCCAGTACAGTACAATGCTCACCCCAAACTGTACACTGAACTGTAGAGTTGATCCAGTTCAGTCCGGTTCTAGAGAACTAAAAATTTTGGCTCAGAATTGGACCAAACTGAACTGGAACAATTCCAGTTCAGTCTAGTTCACTGTTTGGGGCTGGACCTCACTATTTGGGCCAAAAAAAAATTTTAAAACATGTATTTTTTTTAGTTTTTAACAACAAATCACAATATTTTTTTTCACAACAAATCAAACATTTGTTCAAGTCACAAGTCACAACAAATCACAACAATTCAACATTTAACAATTAACATATAAGACATCAAGTCATCAACATTCAACCATTACATTTTTTATACCATTCCACAACCTACAAGATATCAACCAATAACCATTTCACAACCTCAAAGACTCAAAGTTACAAACCATTTCATCACCCATCAAGATTCAAAGTTAATTACTTAACTTAGTAACTTACTAACCATACACCATTGTCCAAGTGCAAGTGCAAGTAAATTAAAAAATAAAAACCAACCAAAGCTAAAGAAGTTAATAACTTACTAAGTAACAAGTTACCAAATACAAATTACAAACCAACCTAATACAAATTTCAAAGTACAAACCAATCAAATACAAATTAAGTTACATAACTAAAAATAACACAAATTAAAATACCCTAGCCAATTAAAATACAAATTAAGTTAATTAATTAAAAATAGTTTCAAACTCAGATAAATACACGGAAAATTCTTACGGACTCGTCTTAACTAGTTCTAATTTACTATGGGGTCAAATTACAAATTTGCCCTCTGAGAGTTTTTAGAAAATTTGGGAAGTCCAAATTTATTTATAGAAAATTAAAATAAATTTTCCTCTATAAAAATTCTAAAATTTTCGTAAAAAGTCTCAGATAAATTCTCAAAAATATTTTAGAAATTACCAAAAACCTGTTTTAGAGATTCTTCTGAGACTTTATGAAAATTCTAGAATTTATTTTATAAAGAGAAATTTATTTTCCTCTAAGACTGAGAGGTCTTTTGGGTATGTAGCAAGTGTTTACAAGAAAGGTAGTGTTATTGTTTAGAAGACCACGGTGCAAACCTTGTATTTTTTGGAGTTCAGGATATTATCCTATGAATTTTCAAAGAGTCTAGAGTATTTTAATTTTCTGGAAACACTCGGATGAAAAATTAGTAATTTGACCCCATAGTAAATTAGTACTAGTTAAGACGAGTCCGTAAGAATTTTTCGTGTATTTTTCTGAGTTCGGAACTATTTTTAATTAATTTCCAAAGTTTGTAAAAATAGGAAGTGGACAAAATGATACAAGAGAATTAATTTCAAGGGGTACTGTGATACAAAATAAACCTTAGGGGGTGAAGTTAGATTATAAGTTACTTTCAGGGAGTGAAATAGTAAATAAGCCTAAATTATTTTAAATTTGCAGCCTTGAGTTATACAATAATTTTAGAGAGTACTCTGCAATGCTAGCCCTGGAGAAACAACTCGTTATCATAATATAGAAAATTTATGTTTGTGCATTCAAGGGACAAAGATGATGAAATCTTAGTCCCTGAGTACCTTCCAAATGGGCAAAATTACCAACAAATGGACATACCTAGTTTTGCTTGTGTCCAAGTGGGTATGAAGTTGCTAGTTGTTTATACCCATTTTGAAAATGTGCCATGTGGGACTTGCGTTGGGCCTTAAAACCTTAGCCTAATTTAAAATTTAAAGGCCAACTAGGCAAGAAAAGATGGCCCATTCTCGAAAGCCCACTTAGTTGCAAGCCCATCCAACATAGGTGAATGAGAAATAAAGCTCTCAGCTAGACTTGCCCGAGAGAATCTTTGAGACAATAAGGGATATAGCCACTGACACGCTCACACATGTCCAGAAAAAGCTGGAAAAGGCTGGCCTTGCTGTCAAATTGTACCAGGAATTTTAGGCCACTTTTGAAGTGTACACTTGTCAACAATCCCAAGGAGGAAGGACTAGGGTTTTGGGCCGCCTCCACTATAAATACCATGCTAAAAGAAGAAAAATGGACGCATATATACACCCTCAGAAAAATCTGCAAACACTGCAAATTCCTTTTGGCACATTGCCATCTTCGTAACTTTGTTATTTTCGTTTGTTCTCTAGGATTTGTCCTTAGTAGATCTATAGTTGATTTTAAGCTTTCTTGTGCTTAACTATGTTATTTTCATTTATTATCTAGGATTTGTCCTTAGTAGATCTTTAGTTAATTTTCAACTTTCTTGTGCTTAACGTTTGAATTTATTTAATACTTGTATTCAGTTTCATTTAATGTATTTATGCCTTTATTTTCAAGTTTAATCAAGTTGAGATCCAATTTCCTTTACCTTTATTAGCAATTTATTATAGATATGTGGTTATCATTAATTTGCTATGATTTTCCATTCATATTTGTGGTTAGATTTGTAGTGAGAACTACCATCTTGTATCAGCCAGATCTAAATGCAATCAAATTTACTTTTATTTCTAAGATCTATATACTGTTTTTACTTAAGCCCTACTCTTAGTCCAACAGTCCATATACACATTTTAATTTGCAAACATTGTAATTGTTAGATCTAAGCATTAAAAGTCCTGGAATGCCCAGGAAAGATCAAGAACCCTGGCCAAGTTGGTTTCTCTTGGCTTACAATTGTTTGATTCCATTTCATTTTCTTTTACTTTATTTTATTGTATTTTCATTTTTTTTGTTATTATCTTGTACTCGTCCAAATACGAACATTACTTGGTGGCACACCTGAAACCAAAAAAGAACCAATAACATGGATCGAACCTTAGCCTGACACGTGTCTAGAGACATTTTTGACTATAACACTAGTCTTAAGAGTAGTTTAGGCCATGTATACAGGGAGTGTCCCAGTGCTCATTTCTTTAATTACTATGCATTACCCTGTGATTATATTCTTGATTGGATCAAACAAGTTTACAATACAAATCCCAGCAAAGAAACTACCATATATTAAGTATTGAATTTGTAAGAAAAATGGATGGATTTACAAATTAATCTTTGATTGCGTTGATTAATTTTTATTATTTGTGTAATTTGTAATATAATGGCATATTTATTTTGCTATTATGTTAACGTGATTATCGGATGCACATGAATAACAGTTACAAATCTAACTGAGTAACAAACTTACAATACCTAGTGGTGATCAACGGGCAACCATGCTCACCCATCAACATATGGTTTAGACTTATAAAAAACGAATGAACTTTTTATTTATTTTGTAGCCGATCATGTGCCTTGTGTTCTAGATTTACATGATAAAACCCCTAAAGTCAAATATTTTAGACTCTTTTTATTTATTTTAAAATATTTTGCAATTGATCATGATATAACTTAGAAAGGTGTATGTCACATTAATGTATTTAAAATTATTGTAAAGTTAATAAAAATTTCCTAGTTCATTTCCGAGATCACATTAATGTATGTCACATTAACTTAGCACGTCATTATTCAAGGTGTGAATTTCCGAGTTCATAAAAATTTCCTAGAAACCTAATTAATTAATTAAGAGTGCTGCTATTTGCACACCCCTATTTTTCTCTTTGCACACAAATTTCTCCTACACACCCCTTATTAATTTGTCAAACATAAAATTTCTTTTTTACACACCCCTATTATGACCAAAATACCCCAATCTCACAACCAAGTCTAAATTTCTCTTTACACACCCTCTCAACCCAAACATTACACACCCCCACAAACACACACCCCCACAAACACATCTACACTACACACCCCCCTACCTCACCCCATCTCACCTCACAGCCACAGCCACCATTGCCGACACACCCCAGCAGCCACCATTGCCGACACCCACCATTGCCCCGACACCCACCATTGCCGACACCCATCTCCGGCTTCATCACCACCGTCATCGCCGTCGTCAGCACCGCCGTGAACTCCACCACAGCTCTAATATTCAGTGAGTTTCTCAAATACATTAGTTGTAAATGTAAATCTAATACTTTTTTATCTAATTTGAATTAGTTAATCCATCCCAAATACCTTTTTCGTCTGTTTCACTAGATTTGTAGGGAGGATTTCGGGTTTTGGAGTGAGCATTTTCGGGGTTCCTCCATTTTCTGATTTCGCAGCTCGTTCGGCACTGGTCTGCCGAACGAATTCATTCTATTCGGCAGTCATCTACCGAACTAAATGAATTGGTTCGGCATTACCCTACCGAACGAATGCAAAATCAGAAAATGCCCATACTTTGGTTCGACAGGTGACTGCCGAACAATGAATATTGGTTCGGTGGTTACCTGCCGAACAAATTGAATTAGCTCGGCAGCACGCTACCGAACGAATGGAAAATTTCGAATTTCCCTATTTTGGTTCGACAGCCATCTGCCAAATGGTGGAACTGTGTTCGACAGTCAACTGCCGAACAGTTTCACTTTGCTCGGCAGTTGACTGCCGAACCATCTGTGTTGAAATTTTTTTTTTTTTAGCTTTTAAAAAATCATATATTTGCTAAAACAATTTTCAATTTCTTGTTTGAAATTATAGGATNGTCCCTGCTGAGAGTTATGGAACTCACGTAGCTGCTGAAATTTAGAACAACGAGGTATGATCTTTAACAGTTGGTATTTTATTCTTGTGCAAATTGCAGTAATAATGAGTGAATTTCTTTGGTTATGTTTGAATTAGGAACGGGAGCCTTTGAGGTGCATGTCGAAAACCACCAAGCTGCGTGAGTGGAAGTTGTGGGCCAGAACAGATAATGACCGGGTGAAGGGATATGTCCTTAATTCTGGGTTGACATCACTGGTGCAGTGTTCTTATCGTACGGTTGACAAAGTGTTGGTGTCCGCTTTTGTTGAGAGGTGGCATCCGGAGACCAATACATTCCACCTGCCTTTTGGTGAGATGACCATCACACTAGATGATGTAGCCAACATTTTAGGCATTCCGGTTGGTGGTGCACCAGTGGCTACACTTGTGGAGGATAACATTACTTGTGAATATCTACTAACTGCATATTTAGGAGTTAGTGGGGATCAGGCATCAGAGCAGTTGATGGACTTTGGTGGTGAGTACGTACGATTAGAGTGGTTACGTACGTGCTTTAGTGATGTCACTGATGCCGACTCTGAGCATGAAATCCAATGTGCAGCCCGGGCGTATCTGTTGTATTTATTGGGTTGTACCCTGTTTGTAGATAAGACTGGCACAAGGGTACAAGTGCAATATCTCAGACTGCTCACTAATCTAGACACCGTTAGCCATTATGCATGGGGCGCTGGATGCCTAGCATGGTTGTTTAGGCAGTTTGGATTTGCCTCTCGAGCTGGTGTCAAACAAATCGGCGGATATATGACACTGATAGAGGCTTGGGTGTACGAGCACATGCACACCATTTTCGGTCCATCGTACGATATGAATTATTCCGAGAATTCACCTCGTGCGCTCCGCTGGACTCCAAGGCGGGATGGTGGCAGTGATCTTGAAGCAGTGCAAAGAATACGGCAACGACTTGATGTTTTGTCGGCTGACGAGGTATATTTGTAATTTACAATTATTTTTATAAATTTAGGATTATATTATTACGTTAATGTTTTCAACTATATAATGTTATTGTTTTTTTTCAGGTTATTTGGGAACCATACAAATCCCAAAGACAAGCACACCCATTGCCAGCTATAGCATTCTTCACAGGGATGATAAGGTGTTTTGATGTTGTTGAGCCTTATTGTCCCGAGAGAGTACTTAGGCAGTTTGGGAGGGTACAGACGATCCCCCCTGCACCACGTGCGGTTTTTCAGGGGGTTAGAGGTTCGAATGCGCACTCATACAGACCCATGTACAACTATTTAGCTGGTATGTGGGAGGCGTGGGGGAATCACGTGTTGTCTGAGGAGGCGCGCAGTATACCGGTGAGGCGGCCATCGGATACTGTGAGAGGGTACCTCGATTGGTTCACCTCTATATCACATCCAATCGTCCACAACCCTACTCGCAGAGGTGCATTTGACCCACACGCCACATCGGATATTGCATACTATCGGGTACGTAAATTTACACAATAAATTTTCTCATTTTCCGATTGCATCTGTTAATGTTCGCATATTTTGGCTTTTAGGAGCGCGAGGCTCGGATGCTACGGATTACCCAGCCGATTATTGACATGGGCGAAGAAGTTGCTATCACACGTCCTACTTACCTCTATCAGTCGGTTCAGAGTTTGCAACATATTTTACAGGGGACGCACTTGCAGGACACTATGACATACCAACGCGGTTCGAGACGGCGTCCCCGCCAATGATTATAACTTGATATTTTTGTAGTTTCTGTAACTAGATAAGGTTTTATTTATGTCAAATACTATGGTTAATTTATATAATTGAATCCACCTCATTTTTTATGTGAAATACTTAGGTTCATGCAAAACAAATATCCACATACTTATATATATTTAAATCCACATACTTATATATATATAAATAATACAATAATCTCATCATAACTCAATGTAAATGCATCAAGTCCAAAACATAATCAATCACTATCAAGAGACACTGGTTCTTGTGTGGATGGATCACTATGGCACACAAATTCTTTGAATTGCTCAAGGCGATGTTGGTATCTAGTATACCACATTTTTGCGCTTTCGGTGGCATGCAAGGTCCACACAGTAGGAATAGGTGGCATGGGGTGATCCGGTACTAAGTGTACCTATAAAATAGCATTACACATGAGTTCAATAAATATGGAATAAATATCCACTAAGTGTACCTATAAAGATAATTTAAATATCCAATAAAACAAACCATGTAGTTCAATGTGTAACTGTACAAAATGATCGTCATTGACAAAACCGATACCAATCTCACGAGTTAGTTTATATACAACACAATATAATAATTAACAAGTAATGCCAAATATGTGAAAGTGTTTACCTATTGGAAGTTGTATTACCAAAATGCATACATGTGTCTGTCTATACAGCCACAAACTTCTCCATGAAAGGTATCAACCAAGTGTCCTTCAAATAGTCAATAACTCCAGGAACCCAACCGAACTTAGATTCAATCTGCTGTAAGTCTCTTAAATACACATCTTCTGACGTTGAATTTACCAAGGAATACCATGAACTATAAAACTTATCCCAATCATCCTTGGTTCCAAACTTTTTCTTGCAATTTGCCATCACATTTTTGCTAATGTGCCACCTACACAATAAATGTCTAGCAGTAGGAAAAACTGCAGAGATTGCATTCATGAGTGCTAGATCTCGGTCTGTGACAATCACACCAGGAAGACAATCATCGCTGAGTAACGACCTCAATCTAGTCAAAGCCCAAATGTAATTGTCTTCCTTCTCATAACTAATGTAAGCAAATGCAACTGAGAAAGTCATGTCTGTGGATGTGACCCCAACAATCTCAAAGAGTGGCAGACGGTACCTATTAGTCTTATACGTGCAATCCATGATCAATACATGTGGAAATGCACGTAAGAGATCAACACAACCAGGGTGGCTCCAAAACAAATCAGTCACAATATCATCACCACCAGAACATCTATGCCACTCAAAGTATTTGTGTTCAAATAACTTACTTAGCAAACACTGCATTTCAGTTTTTCCAGCCTTCTCTTTCACCCTATTGCGGTGTCTGACATTGTATATTGTTTTGATTGTTGTTGTATTCGAATAATCCCTTTCCTTCAAGATGGTTAGAATCTGCTTCGGTTTCACTAAACTCTTAGACATATCCACCAATAAATAATTCTCTGTTTCAGATAATCTCCCCACAAATGAGTGTCCTTCACCAGTAACTAAAACTCTATGGTTATGCACTCCACATACCACACTTAGCATCCATTCATCCTCATTACCAGTTTGCACACCCTTTAA
>QANW01006618.1:555389-624684 GCA_003254865.1 Dryas drummondii
TATCAGCCATGAAAGTTTTTGGTTTCTCTTTTCATTATTGGGATTGTGGGGATGTGGAAAGTTTTGTCCTTGTGTTCTCTATTTGATTTAAAAATGACATAAGATTAATGTCTCAAATGTCCTTTATTTACCCTGCATGTGTTTTTTTCCCCAACAGGAGGGAATTCTCAAATGGTTTGCAAGATTTGAGGTTAGGAGAGGGCAATGTAAATGTATGCAGCCCTAAGAGGATTGAAAGACCTTGCGAGCCAGAAATTCACAAAAACCAAGAGAAGTCTCCTGGAAATGGTGTCACGATAGAGGATCTTAAAAACAACACAACCAATTCTAAACCTCAGTCATGGAAGCAGAAAGATACCACTGGATATTGCAAGACAGGTTTGGTTGATGCTTTTAATGGACCTCAGAAAATTGAGGTAAATAAGCCAAAAATTCAGAAAAGCCAAAACAATTCCCATGTAAATGGTGTCATGATAGAGGATCTTAGAAACAACACAAGTAGTTCTAAACCTCAATCATTGAAGCAGAAAGATGCCAGTGGATGTTGCAAGACAGGTTTGGCTGATGCTTTCAATGGACCTCAGAAAAGCCAAAACAAGTCCCATGTAAATGGTGTCATGATAGAGGATCTTAGAAACAACACAAGCAGTTCTAAACCTCAATCATCGAAGCAGAAAGATGCCAGTGGATGTTGCAAGACAGGCTTGGCTAATGCTTTAAATGAACCTCAGAAAATTGTGGTAGATGACTCTTCCATGGTCTCATCAGAAAAGCCAGAAATTCACAAAAGCCAAGACAAAGCTAATGTAAATGGTGTTGGGTGGGCAGTTGTTTTATTTTTAGACAAGCCAAGAAATTCACCTGTTTAAATTTGTTTATTTTTTCTAAAGAAAGATTTATTTCTATGTCATCTGATAGCCTGTTGTTGGGTGGGCACAGTTTGGCATGGTGAACTTGACGACAAAGACATTCATTACTGAGTGCAGACCTGAAAACGTCATTGCTGGAAACAAGAACTGTTATATTAACTCATCAGATCAAGATAGTGTAGGTGGTCGTGCCCTTGTCACCTTTCAATCCAGTTGTAAAGATCTTCACAGATTACAGATTTCTATAGCTTCTAAAGAAAACATGTTGTCAAAAACTGCTTTGAAAGTTCTTATGAAAAGAAGGGATGAACTGGTACGTTTTTCTTCTCTTGATGTAATAATTCTTAGGATGTGTTACTTCTGAATAATAACTCATAGTATGAATGTAAATTCAGAGATTGTTGGATGAAATTATTCTAAAGTCTAGTTGACTCAATGTCGTCTATATATAAGATAATTGGCAGTAGCCTGAGCACATATGCATTAAGTGGTTTGGCACCAGTAAAGTTATTATTAGTCTGATCACATTCACCACATCTGAATGGTGCCATTTTGTTTGCAACTTACATCCTTCAAAGTGTTGTATATCAGATGTCCTCAATAATTAGATTGGTTAACTACACATTTCTTCAATGGACATACGAAATAGCGTCTTGCCTAGCCTTCTGCCATAATCATATTTGCTTTACTAGTTATTTTCTTGAATTAAAAACAAAGCTTCTTTCTATTAAGATTTTAGACTCATTTGCTTGTCCATGCAGTCTCTTCAGCAGCGCAATATGGAAGATGAGATTGCTCGGTGTGATAAAAAAATCCAGACAATTTTAAATGGTATTATTTGCTCTCAAGTTTTTCTTGTATTTCAGCTACTTATTGTTTCTTTACCCCCCCACCCACCCATCTTGTTCTCATTTTTCTTACACATTTATACTCAAATGTACAATGTATAAGAGAGAATCCAATCACAACAAGATCTTAAACTGGATTCAGCTCTAGTCTGGTAAACCCACCAGGGCAAGTGCATTCATAAGGTGGCTGGTGGCAGCGTAAATAAATAATTAAAATCTAACCATAATATGCTATATAAAAAAATCAAAACAGTGGTGGTGTTAAATCAAGCCTAACAAGCTTCTAACTTTTCTTATGATTTCAAATCACAAAAGTACAAGGCAATGTATAGTTGAGATTACTAAAGCCTTGTCTTTTCGATGTATGATATTTGTTTGTTATCAATTAAAAGTTCAAATACATGTGTCCTTTGTCCTTGTGTTTGAAACTTAGACATGTGCCACATGGTGAAACGCTGTTGTCTTGAACATTATTTTACATATATAATTTATTGATTTGTAAAGACTTGGAATTGCAAAGATTTCATAATGTTGTGCATCTGTTTTTCTGACTACCATAGGTGGTGAAGATGATTTGGCACTGAAGCTAGAGTCCATTATAGAAGGTTGTAGTGATGCACTCCTAAGAAGTGAAAGGACTCAGCGACTGCATGAAGACCAATGCTCTCCTCAAAATATCAAGAGGAAGAGGTTGTCAGAGGCTGTCCTCAACATTCAAAATCCATGCCAGGCAAGTTTCTGCTATTGGACTTCTCATTGCATATGTCAATTGAGAATTGAAAATTTATCAATAAATAGGGATTCTATTTAAATCCTATTTGACACATCTTGAAGGTTCAATTCTTTTGCATCCTATAAACAAATTTAACGCTTCAAAATAAGTATAAGAAATTTTTTGGGTGGTTCCCTATCCATGTGCATATTGATTGATTCCTTNTTAGATTCCATGGCTTCCCATTCTGTTGCATTACAAGTGGATGCTTCTCCTTTTGTTCCATTATCATCTTGGTCATCCTTCATTAAGTCTATCCAGCATTTGTGTCCACTTTTTGAGTCCCTCTGGAGTGTGAAGCATGTCAGTTAGGGAAACATCTCTGTTTTTCCTTTTTTCCTAGATAGGATAATTGTATCACCTCTCCTTTTCAGTTGATTCATACTTATTTTTGGGGTTCATTTAGAAATAAAAGCATGTTGGGTTTTTCTTATTTGGCTTCTTTGGATGATTATTGTTCCAGAATGACCTGTCATAGTGTATATCTGCATGGAAGTGAAGCTATTATCTTTCCTTTTATGTATTCATTTGAGCATTGGAACTGCCTTGGAAAATATCATTTAATTAACCATTGGTTTGTTTCATTATTAAGCCGTCTGCTTGGACCTTGTGCTAGTTGATATTCATTATAGGGTTCTACAGCTCTTCTATGAGTCCTCACTCATTTTTATTCCACTTCGCAGGAACTGGATGGTGTTTGTTATAAAAACAACTGGATATTACCAACTTATCATGTATCCTCATCAGATGGTATGGTTTAATTTAAACCGTCTACTTAAATATGATGATTTTCCTATAAAAAGAAAAGGATGATTTATATGACTGGTTTTTCACCATTGGTTTTTTAGCTGTTCATGAATTTACTAGGATCTACCAACTTTGAATTTAGCAGTTTATTTTCTCATATTGACTGTCCCTGGGATTCTTTGCTACTCTACAAAGTTTACAATGTGCCTGCGATGTCATATTTGGAGACTAATCATTTCTTTGTTACTCTTAAGAGTTTATAATGTACAAAGTTTATTTCCATGATCCATCAAACGTTTTACAAAGTTTGTTTCTGTGATCCATCAAATGGTTGTTCATAATGCTGCATGTTATTGAAAATTGAAAACCCAAAGCTTGAAAAGTGATTCCATAAATGCTGGTGGATTCTTTTTTTTGTCGAGGATATTCCTTTCCGTTCTCACAGCTGTGTTTTCCATGTAAAGCTGTTGCTTTGATTAGAACTTGCAGAAAAGTATTATAGATTGGTTATTCTGTAGTAGGGTTTTGATTCTGCCTTTTTGGGAAATTATACTGACAATGTACCTTATATGTCTTGAAGATCATCACAGAATCATGATTGTATCAAGAATATCTTATATTGAAAAAAAAAAAATTATCAGGAATTGTCATGCATTAGTAAATTAAATAAATGATTGCTATGCAGAGTAAAAATTGATGTTTGTTTTGTCTTTGGAAGGTGGATTCCAAGCTAATGTGACAGTGAAAGGGATGGATTTTGAGCGCTCTAGTGGAAGTGACCTGTTTTCCAGTCCTCGTCAAGCAAGGGAATCGGCTGCAGCACAAATATTGGTGAAATTGCGAAGTATTGCAGGCCAGGCGCAGAAGTAATTATAGGTCCTTTGTGTTGAAGATTGGAATTGCATTTTGCTTAAGATATATAGCTTACTTTGGGGTTCTTTGTTTGGCTTCAGACTTCAGTATAGTGACTAGTCAAAGGAAATAGAGTTCTCATACCATCACCTACAGGCTACAGGTTAAAAATGCTATTTGTTTCAACTATCCCATGAGAAAGATACTCTTATTTGAACCGTTTTTGTAAATTAATCCATCCAGTAAATGGGACCAACTTTTGAAAATAGGCCTTTGAATCAGAGCTGTGGATTAATTTGAGATACCATTCAAATCACAGCTATCAGAGCTGTGAGCCTGTGAATTAAAGATACATGGTAGTCTCTTGAGTTGTAATATCTGCATCTAAAAGTCTAGCCATGCCATTTTTATATTGACCTAAAAATTAAAATTATAATAGCATCTTTATGGAGTAAATTATCCCATCTCTCCTAAGTGGTACTTGGACCTGAACGGTCCTCAACGTTGAATTCCAAAGTTCTGACAAGGAAAAAAGGAATAATACATTCCAAATTTGTTCTTATTACTATTTTTATTTATTTATTGTTCTTAAGATTATTGGCTAGTTGCAATGGATCAACACATTCTATGAGGCCAATTTCATATATTTTTTGAAAGGGGACATGAATAATTACACAAACTCTTTGGACTGTCAAAGTAATTTACCCTTCAATGGGGTTTTATTTATTCAAATCTAAGCTTACTTTTGCCCTTATTTATTTTCAATAAAATACATGTACGATGTCATATTTTTTGGTGAATAAATTTGTGCTCTTAATACTCACAAATAACACAATCTTCATAACACTTCGGTACATAAACCTTTTATAATCTGCTTCTAAAATGAAACACAAGTATCAAGAATTTGTTCTTTGAATGGTTACAAACATTTTAGTCAATCATGAAAATGGCCAGCATCGAGCACCGACCACACAGATGCACATGCAAACTAATTCACATAGATTTGATTAAAAGTTAGCCAAAAGACACTAATGAAATGATCCATGTAGTTTGACCGAGTTTGCACTTGCACCCCCCATAGTTCTTTTTTTGACATTTTCATCTTTGTATTTTCACTTTGTTACCACTTTTGGTTCAAATTAAATTCATTTTCCTGATGGTGGAATGAAACTACAAGAATAACAAGACTTTTTTATATTTTACCCACCTGAACTTTAGGCTCAATCTCATTTCACCACCTAAAAAAAATTTGTCTCAATTTAACATATGAATTAAAAATTTATTGAAATGTACCACCTCTAACTAATTTTGTCTAAATTTTTGTTAAAAATAAGAGTGTTTTAATTTATTTAAAATTTCTATTATTAGAAAAAATAAAAAAATTACACTTTACCTACTTTGACACAATAAAAACTGACTTAAAAAGACCGAAACATCCTTATTTTTAACAAAAGTCTAGATAAAATAAGACAGAGATGGTACATTACAATAAATTTTTAATTTATGTGGTAAATTAAGACAATTTTAGTGAAAGTTCACCAAAAATAACTTGACCTAAAATAACTTAAGACCTAAAAAGTTATTGAACTACAGGAGCTTTAGTGAAAAAAACCTAAATCACAAGGACCAAAAGTCTTATCCTATTCTCTATGCTTTATGGTTTTAGCCATCTAGGTTCCCAAGAACAATAGGATCACTAACATTTTGGTGCATAAACATTTTATAATGCTGCTTCTAAAACGAGACATTTGTGACTTGAATGCTGCACAAAATATACAAAAAATATACGATCAGCATCGACCACATATCCATAGAGAGAGAGAGAGAGAGAGAGAGAGGGGGGGGGGGGGGCAAGATTTCTATCACTCAATGAATTTGCAATAAAAAGAAGATCCCGACTTTACATATGACTAGATTTTCTTTGTTTTTAGAAGAATCAGAAATTTGCTTCCTCCTCTGCAAATTTCAACAAATACCTCAAAATTGAAGGCCGGGTGCCATCTACATCACCTCTGTCCTTGATGTCAAAAATGCCCTTCATAATTCTTGTGTAAATCCTCTCAAGCTGTGGGATGTCATAATTTTCAGTTCGTTCCACAAGAAGTCGCTTGACAGGTTCTATTTGGTTTGTAATAATCTCACCATCTGAAATGATGGTGTCTTGGGATCCACTCACATCAGTATGGCCAGAAACTTCTCCACGCGTTTCATTCTGATTGCAACCAAAAGAAGTGGTTTCTGGCACTTCTGGATTTGTGTCATTCGTCTCAGGTTCCTGAGATGACTTGGACAATATTGAATCTTGATGTTCTAAGTTGTCTTCTGCAGTTAAAGCTGATTGGTCACCAGGAAAATCAACATCAACAACTGAGATTGTGATATTATTCAAATATCCATAGAAATGAAAAAAAGTAGTAAACGAAAATCAGGTTTTTTTTTTTTTGGTGAGAAAATCCGCGTTTTTGACTCAACGAAGCAAATTACAAATTGAGGCTTCAACAACATTTTTGGAATATCAGGACTAGTGTTAAAAGAAAAAAAAAATTATATATAATATATATGTTTTCTTCGATACTAAGAAGAAACGATTGTCCTCATACGGATACATGCATCATGCATGTACGTGGATACAGTATTCTTTTATTTAATTATTTGTTTACTCTTTTTAGGTAAGAGCATGTCTGTGTATTTATATAGTATTTTATATATATATATATATCTACCCCCCCCCCAATAACAGAACCAGAAACGGTTCCTTTTCCTTTCAGTAAGATGGAGGCAAATATATTAGCACTAAGAGTATGTGACAGTGGACTACACCCATGGCATTGTTTACCCTTCCTTTCTCTCTACTCAATAAGTTTTGCATTCTTTGTTATGGAAACTTCTGGAAATAAATATTTCAAAATCACAGGGGCAACCAAGTGCAGTGCCAATAACAGGTTCCAACTTGAGATACAAAATTTCATTTTGGAAAACATCTAAATTACATTACAATATAAAACATGTTTGCAGACATGAAAAAGGTCGTAATACCTGCATGTGAAGCATCAACATTCTTCTTTGTCCGTTTCACTGTCTCGTAGTTTCGATCCAGACTTGTATCCAGATAGGTATTACGAAGCCGAGCACTCGCCCTAGTGACGGTTCCGAGCTGTACGACAGGTATTGATGGGAAAGTAGATACCTCTAAATCATCTGGCATAAGTTCTGGACCACCTTGAGCTGCAATCTTGTCACAATATCCAACCAGTGCAGGGTCCATCTGTGACAGCATCCCATGTACCTGAGGGGAACAACAATACATGAAAGAAATGCAAAAGCCCACAGCTGCGAATAAAACCGAAAAACAAAGAACAGACAAACTTACTGCATCACGAAGCTCATAAGCTCTACTAACAATCCTAGCACCATTGTAATCATCTCCATTATAAGCCTGAATTCGAGAAAGCAGAATACATGAAATTGTCAGATGATTACAAAACACACAATGATGACAACAATTTTAGCTTCCTTTGTACAACATATGTTCAACATAGCAATAAGAAAATCAAAAAATCAAAAGTGAAAGCACAACGGAGTAACATAGGGTAGAACACAAATACAATGCAAACAGAAGAGGAAGTGCAAATGAATCACCATGAGACACCATATTTCTTAAAAACAATCAGCACATCAAATAGTTTATTATTTGACAGCAAAAGAAAGGGAAATTCTATTCATACCCAACAATCTTTTTTTCTTACCCAATAATCTTTTTTACCATGAATGGACTATTATATCCCACAATGAAATGACCATTGAGGACAAATTATGTTTAAAATAAAAAACCCAAATTTCTTTCTATACCTAACAACCCCAACCCTTCATCAACCTCACTCTCACAACCAACTCTAAACCCTAAACAATTTTTGTCCCCATATCAAAACAAGGTTTTTTAAACGAATGGTGAGTGAAATTGTTCCTGGGGAGCCTCCAAATGAGGGATGTGTGCATATATTTTCTTTTTCTTTTCCTTTTTTTCTGCAATTTTTCGTGCATACGACCATCTAGAAAATTTCTAGTTCGCGTTCCGTTCGGTGGACCAGTACCGAACACGATAATAAATTTCAGTGGGTGTCAACCGAATGGGCCATTCGCAGGCAGTCACCGAACAGTGTACCCTTATCCGGCTAGCATCCACTGAACAACTCACAAGTATTCGAAACCCTCCCACCAAATAGACATATGAAGCAAACATTTTTGGATTCATTTGGTGGGAAGTGTTTCGAAAATACTAAACTAATTCGGTAGCTGACTACCGAATACTGTCATTGTATTCGGCATACCAGTACCAAACGAATGTCTCCGACATGAATACCCATAAACCTCATTTACCCGCAAAAAACTCAAATTATTGTTTTAAAATTCATACAAAAACATAATATTAAATATTTATCAACAAATATGGAAAATCAATAAAAAAAGACTTAGAAAATGTGTTTGATTTAGCTAATTGATGAAAAAATGGGAACATGTAGGGCTGCCACTGTTTGTTTGAAGCAGATATAAGGCTGATTGGTCATTGGTGGCGGTGGGTGGTTGTACCGACACGGAGGACTAGCCCTGGCGGTGGCGACGGTAGTGGCGGTGGCAGTGGGTTTGGTTTTAGAAGTTGGGTATTTGGTTAAATGGGTATTGGTGTGAGAGTGATGTTGGGTAAGGAGAGAAATTCTAATGTTAGTGTAGGTTTTACTAACATAAGGGTATAATAGGAAAGTAGGTTGGGTATAATGAGAAAATGAAGAAAAAGTAAAGTGAATGTTGGATGTAGTGAGAACGTTGGGTAAGAAAAGAAAATTGTTGGGTATGAATGGAATTTCCCCAAAAGAAATGGCATGTCAAGAGACATCTTTGAGTAAGCACCATCTTATTAGTACCAACCCTCAAAAATCAACTACCAACAAAGAATAGCAATCTCTATGCCAAATAACCACCACTCTGAAAGTGATGAATTTCGAGAGAAAATCAAATGAAAACTAAAACTGAAAACCATAAACAAAAACTTTATCAAATGGGTCCTAAAGTGTATATATTTTTTTGCCACAACTACCTCCAAAATTCCCTCTTACATCCTGATTTTTCAGTATCAATAAAGGTAATGATAAAAAGTTACATTTTTTCTAGAGGTGCTGAAGGATGTTTCATAAAGTATTCAACTAAATCAACTCATTTAACATTAAACATTAAACATATAACTTAGTACCATAAACAAAACCACACTGCCTCTTTAGAGAGAAAAAAAAAAAAAAAAAAAAAGGAAATACTGACAGTAATAATAATAGTACTTAGATTTCAAAGCAACGAATTACTCATTTATTATCTACATAAATACAAAACAAACATATTTATTTCTTTTCTGCACAAAAAATAGGGAAGAAACAAAAAATTAAAAAAAAAGGGAAGAAGAAAAAAAAGGGACACATGATGTTCTTAGATTTAACCTAAGAACTTCCGAATTTTCTGTATCTTTATAAAAATATAAGGTCTATAATTTTTGAAACATAGTGACTCAAATTTCTCAACAAATTTTGTATAGTAGTTATCTACTAGCACATTACCTTCCAATTAGCAATGTGCTCATACATTTTTCTATTTTCTTTTTGAGAAGAAACATGATTTTATGAGAAGTTCTGATTCCATGAAAATTCAGCTTACATGCAAAAGTAACAGCAGCGAACACGCACCTTTGCATTGGAAAGTATAAGATTAACATCTTGCAGGAATGTTGAACATGTAATATACTGCCCAGAGTCTACACGCTGCAGCAAAGTAGCCACGTCCATGGGGTTCTGAATGATTGAGCGATAGTTTGGAGCATCCTCATCCGAGACAGGATAGTGGAAAGCAACAAATCTCTTATCATATAAAACTCTGCAGCATAGGAACAAAAACTATATATAAATATATATATATAGAAAGAGAGAGAGAGAGAGAGAGAGAGAGAGAGAGAGAGAGAGAGAGAGAGAGAACTTTTGAGGAATTCCTCATCAAAGGGTGTAAACATGCTGCTACCCAAGTTCAATTGGCTAAAATCATATCAAGCACAAATCTAGTAAGACATAAATGAATCATTCTCATGTCATGAGCCAAATAACCCCTTCCCATTAACTGAGCCAACCAAAAAAGGCTTGACTGAACAGAAGCCTCAAATTTCCAATTCAAATATTAAAAAAATAATTTTTGCACTATTCATTAAGTCTCTCTTCATGAACCAAAGTAAAATGCAGCTGTAAACATCAAAGGGACATGGTAAGGAATATCTAACCGATTGCAAACATCTCTGAGGCACATCCGCAACCGGCGAAGAGCATGCTGCTCAGCTTCTACCTTTGCTTTTAACTCTGAGACCTTAGGACCACTTGCTACTTTTGGAGCCTTGGGAAGTTCAGGAACAGATACAGATTCCTGAGACTTTTTTGTTATGTCCTCCGACAAGACTGACAAAGCAGCTTCAATCAGACGGTCAAAAAACAAAGATCTGTCTTCAATAGATGGTTTGCCCACCTGATAGCTGATAATAAAAAACAAACATAAGACTAGAATCATATCCATGACAAACACTTAATAAATTGTCGAAGACGATTTATGAACTAAAATCCTTCAGAAAATACAATTTTGATAAGAGAAAAAATTCATATATTTTAGGTTCAGTAGTATTCATATGTTTTTAGACCCACAAACATATGAATACTGAAATGCATTAGCAATCTCTTGACGAGATCTCCATGATAGTTGATTATTAAGAGTGCAAAGGGAGAAGCCAGCTGTTGAGGATATTAGCTGCCTGCCTGCACCTTTCTCTCTTCATGGTTCTTTCATCAATTTTTAAAACTATAGGACCTCAAAAACAGTTCTATGACGACCCAAGATATGATAAATCTAAACCTAAAACGCGGATTGTTATGATATGAGAATGGGAACGGCAACATGGCACACCGCCAACCTTGGACCACGGAAGAATTCCAGTAGGCCTGGCTTCACTTACAAAGGCTATTCATTTGAACTTTGAATGTGATAAGACAATCCTACATCCAGAATCATCCTACACAAATCCTTTATTTTTTTATCATACTTGTCAACGAGAGCACATAAGGAATAAAATAGAAGGAATATTGGATGCTAAAACAGCATGTTGTGACAGACATGCACCACATTTTGGATTGCAGTTCAATAGGGTAGTGTATTTGTAGTACTTATGGGGTAGCCAAAAGCAAAAGAAGGAACAGGGTCCATGATCTGAGAAAGGGGAAAACAAGAAACTATCAAACCATGAAAAAGCCTAGAGTAAGCACTCATTCTTCCCTATGAGAGCATATGAATCAATATGCTTCCTAGATAGGAATAATTTTGAGTTTCAAAGAAATCTGAAGGATCAGTAGTTGGGGGAGTTAATTCAGCTGCTGTCGTGTTTTGTTGGTCACTTCTTGGGGGATAAAAGATTTTGGAGTTTGGAGGCTTCGGGGGTCTACTCTAGCGAATCTTTCTTAAGTCAATTAATGGAAACTTATTCACTTTCTCCCTTTACTCTCTCTTGTAATCTGGAATGCCAAAGTACAGCCTAATGTAATCTGGAATGTCAAAGTACCGCCTATGTAATCTGGAATGCAAAAGTACCACCTATGTAATCTGGAATGCCAAAGTACAGCCTACATTAATCAAGGTGTTAGCTTGGTTAATTTCTCGCGGGAGGCGAAGTGAGGCTGGCGACTTTTTTATGGAGGCTGATCTAAACTTGGGAATCCCAGTCTCTTGTGCTGCATTCTGTCCAGAAGGTATCACCTTTTTGGAAGAAAGAAGAGGGGTCTGGTATTAGGGAGGTGTGCTGTGATGGCTGTACTTTGGGTAGTTTGAATTGGGAGAAATAGAAGGATATTTGAGGATATTAAAGGAGAAGGGTTGGTAATTTTGTGGGAGAGAGTCCAATTCTGGGCTTCCCTATGGGCTTTGGTTTCTTCAGAATTTAGAGACTATTCTTTTGCTGTCGTTATACTGGATTGGAAGGCTGTAGTGTCTTAGATTCTTGATGGTTTATGTTCTGTTTAGTTGTTCTTTACTGTAAGTTTTTTAAGCTTATGCAATAGTGCATATCTTATCCACTATGTTGTACCTGCTGTTTTCTATTAATAGTATGCTTCTTATAAAAAAAAATATAAATTATAAAAATTATAAAAAAAAATTACCCCTCAGATATTGAATTAATTCTATTTTAAACCTAAGAGTATTCTCTTTCTATATGTTGCTATACTGTAACAAAAAGTTTTTTTTTTTTTTTAAACATATATATATATATATATAGTATTCATAAAACATGCTCAGAAAGGGCAAATGAGGATGGTTTACTTAGAATTAGTATATGATTTATAAAACAAAAAGACCTTAGCTTTCTAGATGGCAAGAATGGATTTAACATTTAGAAGGCTCTGGTAGATTTTAATGTAAGCTTTTTGAATCTTTTATCTTCAAAATGGTTTTCTGTTTCCTTTTTTCAGGAAAATCACTAATGGATTACCAAATTAAATCCAAGACTCAACAAATGAAATTCACCAAAGAATGTTGCAGCCTTAGCGTATTTGTAGTGAGCTCTTACTAGCTAAACTTTTACTTTTGAAAGTAATAAATTATGTTTTCCTCATTAAAAGAAAATTTCTCTCCATTTGCTACCCAAAAGGTACTTTTCAATCAGAATGAGCTATTCCACCCTTGCTTCTAAAAGCCAAGAAAGAAAAAGTGACTTTAAGACACAAACCAAATGCTACTGTAGTTGATCAATACTGAAATGTTAGTGATATTTTTCAGGTCAGACAAAGAAAAGGTTAGAAAGTTGCATATATATTACCAACAGCCATGCATCAGATAGAAACACAGCATTTGAATTCACAAATAATGGTTAGTTTTTAAAATAAAGGATAACATACACAGAACGATCAGAAAATATTGAAGTCATGGCATCAACTTCAGCAGGTGGCACTGATGATGTTGCAAGTAATAATATGGGCAAGTCAGACGCAAAGTCTTCTAACAAAGTCAGCAAAACAGCTCTGAGCTGCTCATGTGCCTGCACAAAAAATATATCAACTTCAAATAGCACAAAACAGAGTTAATAAAATCTGATGGAGTGGAATTTCCACGCATTTCAACATCATAAGAATAAAATTATAAATTCTGACCATGCACAACCACTTAATTAGCATTGAAATGAAAATATTACAAAACAAAAGCATGTACTCACTGTATCCCACCAAAGATTGAACTGAGACAAATAGAGAATTGATGGGGTTGTTCTCCTTGCTTCACCAAATATGTGTACCAGTGCCTCCTCTGGTGTCTTTGCACTGGGATCAGATAGAAGAGATGGAAGTCCTAAAGAATGAACAGGGAATTTCTCGAGTTCATGTAAAATAGCAGGCCCAAGATGATCCTGTAAAACTAAAGCAGTAAGTAAATTTAGTTTCTGTTCCCATTGCGAAAAATTTGTCACTGTGTAGAGGATCCAAGATAATTACCAGGCCAGAACCTTCATCACCACATACCAGAAGCCGAGGCCTATAGACAAGAGGAATTGCAGAGCCATTAGAGAGCATAGAAAGCTTAGTCAACTCTGATGACACTGCAAGGGGGGGGAAAATATCGGATATATAGTTCATGGCCTTTTGGAGATGCCTCTGCAGGCATGGTGCAACTACTAAAGACAATGGCCTAGAGTGCACAACAGCACCTCTGTGAGCAGCAGGGGTAATTGTTGACATGGCTTCAACAAAGTGATACTTTTCAACCTTTACTGAATCAACATCAATTACAAATTTATCATCACTTGTGTAAACCTGAGGATATTTTTCACGGAAAGCACGAATGGCAGCTTCAGTGCAAAGAGCCTTTAAATCAGCACCACAATATCCAACACAACTAGCTGCAAGTTCCAATCTTAGCTCCTTTGAAGGAGGATGCTTCCATTTTCGAGTATGAATGTCTAAAATTTCAGCACGTGCCTCAGAACCAGGCAAAGGGAAGTTGAATTCGCGATCAAATCTACCAGGACGCCGCAAGGCTCCATCAATTGCATCAATCCGGTTGGTTGCTCCAATCAAGACCACTTGTCCACGGGAATCAAGACCATCCATCAGAGCAAGCAAAGTTGACACAATGGAATTATGAATTTGCTCTTGTTTGCTGGACCTTACAGGAGCAAGTCCATCAATTTCATCAAAGAATATGATTGAAGGTTGATTTCTTTGTGCTTCCTCAAAAAGTAGTTTCAATTGTCTTTCAGCCTCACCAACCCATTTGCTTAGCACATCTGCGCCCTTCCTCATGTAAAAGCTGACTTTCTGGCCAGCCTTGGATGCAGCACAGGCTAAAGCTCTGGCGATCAACGTTTTCCCAGTACCAGGAGGACCACATAACAAAACCCCCCTTGGTGGGGTGATATGATAACTTGCAAAGAAATCTGGATAAAGTAGAGGAAAGAAAACCATTTCCTTCAAAGCATCGATATATTCAGAAAGCCCGCCTATATCATCAAAACTCACGCTGTCATCAACCTGCAAAGGCTGTATATCTGCCCCTCCCTTTGAGCTTGGCCCAGCAGTTTGAATTCCAGAAGTCAAGGTAGCAAAAGTATCACCCTGATGACCCCAACCTGAGGCAGCAACATTCAATCCCCATGCTGTTGTTCCATGCATGTCTAGTCCCCCAAAGAGCCAAGGTGGTCCAGATCTACTCCCACCTCGGCCCCAGGGAATCGCAGGGCCTTGGTCTAGTTCATCCACAAGAAGGGAGTCATCAGAATCATCAGTCCTTGTAATTCGATGACGCTTATGAACTCGTGATCCCCCCTTTCTCACATCCCTACCGCCCTTAGTCCCCATTCCTTGGTGCAATACTCTTCGAGGAGATCTTGGTCTCGGCTTACCCTCTTCCATAGAGAACCTGCGGACGTCTGCACGATTTCGAAGATCATATCGCCTTCTTCCATCTTGTTCTTCTTCACCCTCTTCATCATCACCATCTTCATCACCATCATCATCACCCTCACCCTCACCATCACCCACGTCCTCACCCTCCCCCTCATCTTGGTCATCATCTGCATCATTGTATTCAATATCATTCCCATTCTCAGTTTCTTCTTGGTCAACTTTCTCTTCTGAAGTACCCTGCTCATCATCATATGCCAACCCCAATTGTTCTTTTGCATTTGTCTTTAAGCGACGAGGCCTCAATCCTTCACGCCGAGGAGTTTGTCTAGTCTCCACCATCTTTTTGTGCTTGGGAGGTGATAACTCGTCTTGACACACGCTATTACCAACCCGATTCTTCATAGGTTTAT
Source organism: Dryas drummondii (assembly GCA_003254865.1). Taxonomy (NCBI): domain Eukaryota; kingdom Viridiplantae; phylum Streptophyta; class Magnoliopsida; order Rosales; family Rosaceae; genus Dryas; species Dryas drummondii. The sequence goes on from QANW01006618.1 coordinate 570,843, forward strand.
ACGAGGGTTTCTGAAACAACACAGCAACCCAACTTCAGTACAAGCTTTGAATTCCACCGAAGCCAGACTAATTAGAAACCTTCATAAAAATTATGTGCATGGTTAGTATAAAACCTCACCATCATGTCTGCATCATCATATCCGGAACTGTCGTCGTCTGCATCTGTGTACAGGTCACGATTCTTTTTAGACAACTTTCTCTTTCTGGTAGAGCGCCGGAGGTTGGATGTCTCTGTCTGCAAACAAATGCAGAAGAAAATATATCAAAATCTCAAAATGAAAAATGGGAACTGATGTTTTATATAATTAACTTTAACAGAAAAGCTCACGTATCTGGCACATGCAGAAAAATGACAATATAAACCCATAAAAGCCAAAGTCATCTCCAAGCCTCCCCTAAACTCTTCCCCGAATTCGACTTTGAGGATAAATAACTTATAAAAGTTGAAACCCAGGTCCAATCCTTCCCTAAACTTTCTCCAAATTTGAGAATCCCTAAACTCTTTCACTTTGGTTCCTCAAATTTGACTTTTATAAATAAAACATATGCCCAAATTAAAGAAAAGGGTTGAGATGGCCCTTAGTTATAAACATGCAGAATTCAAGTTTCGCCCAATTCTTCGATGGAAAGTGAAACACTTAAATGATAACTATGTCAACCATTGAAGGCATCAAAAAGAAATTGAAGAAAGTTGAAGTTGAGAATTTACATTGAGGTTATTGGAGGCAACAGGAGTATTGGGGTCGGCTGATCTTTCACGCATCATCTTGGCAATACGAGAGGCGGCAGGTCGGTTCTTGGTCTTGCTCTTCCTTCTGCGCTTGTGAATGAGGCTGCTGGTACTTGTATTGTAATAGTACATGTTCCGCCCCCCGTACGTTTTGGGCCGTCTCCTGAGCCTGTTGCTGGTCCGTAGCGGCTCCGAAGCCGGCCCATCAGATCGCTTCGGATGCATTATATATGTATGTACGTCTAGATTCTAGGGGACTAGAACCCTCTTGGCTTAGGCATTGAAAAGGAAAGTAGAAGGTAATGAATAGGCAAAAAAAGGAAACAATGAAATAAATTCAGTTAATGGAGGGACTATGACTAGGGTTTTGGACACTAGACAGAGAGAGAGAGACTACAGACGGAGAAGAAGAGAGGGGGGTGTTTGGCTTCCAAGTAAAAGAGGGATTTTTTTAACTCCCTGTTTAATTATACGCAGTAAAGACCAGGCCGTGTTTGGTTGTGCGTTTACAAAATGAGCCATCTGAAATTCGGAAGGGTGGGTTAATTCGACGGACAAATTTTTTTTTGTTTGTGATCATAGCACCAAGTGACGTGGTGTTACGTAATATAATGTTGGTAGATGACGGATTAATAATGATAACTTAATAACATGATGGTGTTACTAAAAATTACTTATAAAACTTTTTAATAATAGAAATAACTGACCTAGTATCATATCACAAACAAAGAGAAACAAAATTTAGCACATAAAAAATGAAAGTTTGAAAGAAAGAGATTATGATGCCACATTATTATGAGTAAGTTTTTCTTTTATTAGATACCTTAGATTTTCCTGATATACACACCATACTTTCTATATCTTATTTTTTCATCTTTTTAAGAATGTGACAAGCATTTATTTATATGAATAAGACTACCATACTTTATACACTTCTCTAGTTCTCGCAACAATGGGAGTCGTCCTCAAAGGGACTTGTTGAATAATCGTACTGGAAAATTTTAACGTACTTCGTGCAGTTATTGTTATTGATCTTGTTATTTCCACCCCTTTATCCTATTTTTTCACTTACATTTTTAATGAAAATATTGATGACAAAGTTAAACTTTTTTAAGTAAAATATTAAGGCACAAGGAATCTTGGTTTCAAGATTCACTATTGATGAATTACATAATTATATGCTTCCAACTATGTATGTAAGGAATCTTGGTTTGAATTATTTACTACGAGTTTCATATTTTGCCACTACCCACCTTTAAAAAAAATATTTTAAATGGAAGGAATTTATGATCTAAATCTAAAAAAAAAAAAAAAAAACACAAGAACATTAGAATAATCATATTTGAATTTGTAGGATGTTACCAAAAAATAGAATAATGGGTTTGAGTTTTTGTGAGTATAAATTTAGGCTTTATGGAAGGGAAAAAGATTTTGTGCCCTATTAGGGCCCAAGATCTTTGTGCTTTAATTTGATGTGGCAAAATTATTTTGTACACATTATTATTTATTTGCCACATCATTATTGTTAAAAGACTACCTTACCCAATTAAAATCTAATGACTGAAATTATTATTAATAAAAATGATCTTAGTCATTTTTTGTCTTCCATTAATTTTAATCTCAACTACACTATTTCATTAAATCTATAATTCATTAAAATAGATCTAATGGACAAAATAAATTTTTGAAAGAGAAAAGAAAAACTATAGACTAGCTCGTCCTCAATTTCTCAATCACATTGAATCTCATCGTGCTTTCTCTTCTATGATTGACACTAGCAACCCAAAAGATTAGTTTCGACCACACATGGCAGTCAGAGCCACACCAGCAATCTCTTCTGTCAAGAGATTGGTTTGGGATTTGGGAATAGAGGATGAGCCTCTAGTTTCCAATTTGGTTCATACTAGCTCTCTTTATATTACTCCAGGCCCTAATCGTTGTTCTTCATCAACTTGCTTCATCAACTAGAACAACTAAAAGGTTTGATAGAACTAAGTTATGGATAAGATCTATATAGAAGTGATGAATTTTCAACACATCCCGACCAAAAAAAGCAACAACCATTAATAAATGAAATAAAAAGGGAGATAGCCAGATGGGTTTAGTCAGATGAATCATGGAGTATAATTACAATTGAGTTGAGTTTGGAAGATTTGAGGTTTTCAAAAGAGTTGGGTTGGATGAGATTTTAGAGAATAAAGACTTAGGGCTTTTTCACGTTTGGAAAACAAAAAAAAAGAGTAGTTGTGTTTTTTTTTCTTTAAAATTATTTTGTTTATTAGATCTACTATAATGAAATAATTAATATGGTTGAGATTAAAAGTAAAGAAAAAAAAAAGACCTAAATAAGAGGAACGGATATAAATAGGTTAATTTTACTATACTACCTTCAATTGCTCCCAATTTCAATTTAATACTCCATATTTAAAAGTGAGCAATATTAAGCCAATGTTTATGTTTAGTTGCAATGTTACTCCTCAGTCAGCCAATCAGTCAATTTAGATGTTATTTGCTAATGTGGCATAGGCAGATCCCAACTTTTTGATTAAGTGGATGCCAAATTTGCGCCACATGGAAAAAAACTTGATCTTTATTGACCCAACACACTTGAGACATGTTCACTCCTTTTTTCAGCGAGTGACGTGGTGGTGCAAAACAAGTACGATCCAAATAGTCATTCTTTTAGAATGTGGATATATGATGGACTACCAGTGTGCCCCTTTTAGTAACTTCTTGGAGGGCTTCAAGGAAATGATGATGGTGTTGATGGTTGGTGGATGTACGTATGAATTTTGCTCACATTTTTTGACTTTTGGATTAGGACGACTAAGACGGCCAAATAAGGAATCAATGTTGTTGGCCTAAGGTCTTTTTTCCCTTCGATCTTCAAAGAACTTTCCCCAACTCCAATGATAATGATATGGGCCTATGTGTGAAGGTTTGTGTGTATGTCACTCTTGTTATTGAGGTAGGAGTGATCTTCTCCGATGTGTAGGTGGATAAATCTTGCCAAATCTTGTCAAATCTTGGGAACAACAATATCTCACACAAAGGGTGAAAAAGGTGAGAAAAAAAATCAAATTGAACAAAACACCAAAATATTATGTGATAAACATGCAAGTACAACGAACAATTTGACAAAAAGAAGGAAAAATACAACCTCCTAAGAGTGGCAGTTGACAAGGATGTCTAAAATAAGATGGTGGGTCATCTCGAGTTTTTACAACGACTTCAAACCCGTAAACCATAGGTTATTGTAGTTTTTTGAACTTCGGAGAGCCTAGAATCTACACTAAAGCTATCATTTAAGACTACAAGTTACTATATGCTATGAAATTTCAACTAAGATACATAATGACAAACTTGGTTTGAATAAGGCTGTGGGTGATTTGGTGGTCGGAGGACCCATTTTTCTTTGGTGGAAGGGGTATTCATATTAAATTACTCTACTGTAGTGCTTCAGCATGGTCTCTAATCTTTTCCCTCAAATCTAAGTTGAATGATTACCCATAATTGATTGATTAGGGTTGGTGTGATTGGCTGATCAGGCACGATTCTTGACTCAATATATACCTACATCGTACACTCGATGTCGGAATCATAAATTGATGTATATTCCTCTTCACCTTCTTCAAATATTGCACGTTTGCTGCTTAAGTGTTGCAAATCGTGGCTTTTTGGGAGCGATGGTGTTGTCGATGTCACTAGACAAATCTCGATAACCAGCTTTTGTAACAGGTGAGCGATGGTCCGCTCACTGGAGGTATATAGGAAGATTTCAAGATGGACAATAGTGATGCGAGGTATGTGACCTTGTAGTTCAATAAGTGTTGGTCCTATTAGGACTGATAGTGTGACAAGAGAGTCCAACGAGTCAATATATGGTGTAGCAACGAAGATGAAATACTACAAGAGCTCTTTTTCCTTTTTTGTTTTCAAGTTCTCTCTTTTTCTTGTTTTCTTTTTTGTTCAGTAGAATTGTGAATTGAGAGCCACGTTTCTTTTCCTTTTTGGCTAATTTTTCTTATGTTATTTCCATATAAGAGATGACTTTTGTAAATATTAAAGGCAAGAGTGGTTCTCTGGATAAACAAAAAACACAACAATATTGCTGATTCTGTGAACTTTCCTGATGTAAGTGTCAAAAGACTCAAAACGATAAATATATATTAGTGGTAACCAATAAGAAGAATGATAGCTGGTGGATGAGTTTTGTGGTTAGATTTAGAGGTGTGGCTAATCTTTGTGAGAATGAAGGATTTAATCATATTATGGTTGATCATTTGAGTTTTTTTTGTTATTTGTTTAATTTTTTTGTTAGATTAGAATTTCTCACCTGGAGGAAATTCTCGGGAAAGTAGGATAACTAAGGGTAGCCTATAAAAGGTACTCTATATATAGCTATAAAAATGATTGCATACCTCAACTAGAATCTGGTTGCTTATTTTATATTTGGCTCAGCCTTGGAGCTTTCATGATCCTTATGGTGAGTCAATGAGTGTGTTCGTGCCCATTGTTGGGAAGTGGTGGTACTCTTTATTAGTTCTAAGTATTTAGAAATTGACTTATCATTGTCAAAAACATTGTAATCATTCAATCATTATCAACTTAACAAGCTCTAGGAATTCTATTTTCTCAAGGATTTGGTTTTTGGGTTGAAGATATCAAGATTAATACCTCATGGCCCAAGGTAAAATGCATTTTATGCAATGCACTTCATGCATCTTATCTTGTTTGAGCCCATAAGTTTGTGTGTATTATCATTTCGTCTTTTCATATGATTAATAGTTTTAGCCCATTACATGTGTTAAATGGAGTTGAAGTTGAACCAATCATACAAAACTATATTTGTAAGCCCAGCTCTTTTTTAATAAGTCATGTGATGTGCACATGTTTTAACTCACATGTTTTTTAATACATCTCACCTGCATTATTCATCATCCTCTTCACACACTCACGCACACAGTTGGAAACACTCTCTCAGCTGAAATTCCTCCTGCCCAATATTCTCTTTTCAGCCATATCATCATTCTCATCCATCTCCCTTTATGGCATAATTCTTGGATATTCCTTTTGCTAGCCTTGTCTTCTAGCTAAACCAAGTAAGAATCCTACAAGTGTCCAAATTAGGTGGATTGGTTTTGATCAAAATGTGGGTATGACACACTCTTCTCTGTTACCTCTTTCATTTTTGCAATTAATGTCTTAGGCTTTTTGAGAGAGAGTGTGCTTGTTATACCAGTGGGGAAAATTATTTTTCTTATGAAAAATTGATTTCTAAAATCTGGGTTTGTTTTCTAAAATCTGAGTGTGCATTGTGTGTTCTTCATCTTCATCAAACACTCATATAAATTTTAGATTTTTGGATTCTCCATTGACTATTTTAAGTTTTGTAACTTGAGGGCGGATTTTTAAAGAATCCATACTTGCATCTCATAACATTATCATTGAATCCGCTGTACTTGGTTGTCATCGGTGCCGTGCATTGAAGAGCTCGAGGTAGAGCTGTCAATGACATGAATGACTAGCTGGTAGGCTTAAGATGTTTACACAATGATGCACAAGGGTAAGGAGCTGCCACTTAGAATTAGGTTTAAGTAATTGAGCATGTTTGTGTGTCTCTTTATATTAAAACTCTTGATAGTGAATTGTTTGGTCAGCCAAAAAAGATACACAGTTTTTTAACCCTTTAGTGGTTTTTATTGGTGAACAATTTTGTGTCATCATCCTTGATTATTCCAATTGTGTTGCTTAATGTTAAATTAAAATCATAAACACAACAACACACACTTCACTTGTGAGACCCGGAAATTTCCAAATTTATTTTGGGATTTTTCCTTATTTTCTAGAATTTTTATAGAATTTATTTATCGGAAAATCTAATTTTTCCACCTTGAGCTTTGATTGTTTGACCAACTTTGACTAGGGTTTTAACCCAAGTTAGACCTTTAAAAGGTAGTACTTTTACTCACAATCCCAACGGTGCAAGTCTCGTATTATTCCGAGTCCGAGAGATTATTTTACTAATTTCCTAAAAATTTCTTTTTCTTTAAAGAATTTTATCTTAGTTTGTGGAACTTGAAATTTTCGAAATTTTTCTAAAGGGCAAACTGGTAATTTGACCTCATATTTAATTAGTACTAGTCGATACGAGTCCGTAGTATTTTTCGGGGTATTTTTCGGGGTATTTTTCTGAGTCCCGAGCTATTTTTAATTAATTTTTTAAGTTGGGAAATATAGAAAAAAAAGAAAATAAAATAGGAAATCACCAGATCGCGCCACGTGGCACGATCTGGAACATCTATCGCTGCATGGCAAAAGATCTGATGGCTGCATGTGCAGCTAAGTGTTAGTGCACATGTCACGTGTCACTTCCCCATTGGCCCATTTTGTGACGGTTGACTTGAGTCAACCCAGTCAACTCGGATGAGTCAACTCGCTCTCTCTCCCTATAAATAGTGCCACACATCCCAGCTGATCCCTCACCAATTCAGCCGCACGCTTCCCAAGAGAGAGCTTCTCTTTCCTCTCTCCTCCTTTCTCTCTCTTCTTCAATTTTATTTTGAGTTTATCTTGAGTTCTAGAGCTCCGATCGATGATTCGATTTCGCCTACGCGATCGTGGCGACGAGCTCTTCAATTCTAGTAGTGTGAAGGCTATGTTTTGGTGAAGTTTTAAAAAAATCATTTTTGAGCTTCATAGGTAATTTCTTGATCCCTGTCGAACTTCTGCTAAAATTTTGTTAAATTAATCTCTTGTTAATTAGGTTCTTTTAATCTTGTTACTTAGCAAGTCTAGTAGTACCGAGACTCTGCCCGTGGGAAGTCTTTAATAGGTATACCCTCAACCCAGCTTATTTAACCTGCTGTTATTTAAGTTGTGGTTATAGACGGAACGTTGTTTAACTGTTGTTATCAAATGAACTTAATAAATATTGAGGCCATATCAGTGGTAACCAAATAACGTGATGACTAAGGTCAGTCCATGAGCATACAGGAGTTGGGTACTGAGCCAGAGCTCCCTCAGTTTCCCCATGCACTGACCTGGTCACGTTATGGGTTCATATCTGATCAACCTCCTCGACAATAAATTAAAATAGATATAGAAGCCACACGGTCTGACATGACTGTTTGCCTCGGGGTGCAAGGTCATATCGGATTAAGAATTCAGAGAAGCCTAGCAGTTACGCTAGTGCCAAACCTCTGAATTATACCTGGTCTTAACAGACAAGGTCATCGATTTACGTGAAGACCGTTTTTAACACTAGTTGTTGTCAAACTAGGAACTCCAGTTACCTAAAAGAGATCGTTGCGACGTGGTAAATTGTGATTTGTACTCGAGAACAGGCAAAAACTTTGGACGCTAGGTAGGGGGACAATACACTCTGACTAGTGGATTTCCTGCAGGTACTATATAATAAATACTGTGTGATAAAGATGCATGTTTTTGATTGGCATATCTGCTTGATTTTATGATGATGAGAATGATGACTGTTATGCATATTCTCGTGAGATTGTTATTGTGTTTGATTTGAGAGTGAAAGATCCCTTACGGTAGACCCTGGGTTTCGATCCCCAAAACCTCATGAGGGGTTGTACGGACGGACTGGTCGATTGTCCTTCTTGGGAGGCCAGTCTAGGCGGTATAACCATGAAATGGCCACTTTCGCTACCCTGTCCCAGTCAAATGACTGCAGGACTTTGTTATGTTTTTGTGAGAGGGTAGTTAGCCCTAACGGCTGGTCAACAGGTATGATTCTGAACTTGGGCCCGGAAAACTGTATTTTGAAAATTGTATGAGCATGCTACTCGTTTTACAAAGCTTGACAACTGGTTTGTGTTGTGCATTTGATTTTAAATTATCTCAAACTATTTTTCAAACCTAGCAGGGAGTTCCCTGAGGGGGAGCAATGAACGTATGTGATGCTCACCCCTACATTGTTGTTTTTCTCCCTCTCAGGTGCTGCGCGTGTGGACTTTGACGGCCTCGATTGAGGAGGTGGTGGTGCGGTCTCGAGCTTGTCAACTCCTGTGTTCCTGTTTAGTCAGTATATTTCCTTGGGCAGGTCTTTGGTGACCTTTTACTATCTTTATATACCCTTGGTCATATCTTGTATATACACTGAGTCATTGGGTTGTCTACTTTTGAATTATCGAGTCTATATAAACAGTTTCCTTGAAGTTACTCTAAACAATAGTAGCTCCGAGGGTTGGTTTAATTATGAATTAATTATTTCTGAATAAATTTTCCGCTGCAAACTCAAGCACTCTGATCCAACCCATTTTACTAAACCAAAAGGCTTAACCTATTTTGTGGATATTTGGGATTATAACACCGGGGGATTGGTTGTTGTAGTCTCAGGTATTCTCAAGATAGGTGCCTCTATTACGTACCCGGGTTTCGGGGCGTGACGTCACTTATGTGCATGATAACTTGAAACCGAATGATAAGTTGAAACTGTTAACCATTCAAACACCACTCTAGTTGTTGATAGCACTAGGATGCCTATACCGATGAATCCTTTGAGTGAATAGGTTGTCACCTAATTATTGTGTGTGTTTGATTTGTCACTATAAAAAAAATACATTTTGACAATATGCGTTTAACAACGTGCGGCTGATTTACGTTGTGAAATAAGGTATTTTAAAACGTGCCTTTAATGCAAGTTGTCATTAGTGTTATGTAAAAGTATTTGACAACATGCGGGTTTTGCACATTGTTAAAAGCTTATATTACAACATACTGAAAGTTTAAATTAGGTGATCTATTCACTTAATAAACTTGATTAAATTCACTTTCAGTAATCGGATCCCAATTTTTATTTTATATAATCATTCAGGAACTAGTCAAACAGACACAACTCTAACGATGCAGTAACTAAAATCTGAAACTCCAGATTGACTTGTAAAATCAAATCAACTTTAGTAAATACCACAAGTCAGAACACACCAAGGAATTGAGTGACACCCTATACACTCAAAGGATACATCAATGTAGGCATCCCAGTGCTATCAACAACTAAAGTGGTGTGTGGACAGATTTAACAAACTTTCATTTAGCATTCATGGTCTAAGTTAACATGCTAAAGTGAAGTGTGTGATCTTGTGAAGTTATTTTCAGATTAATAATCAGTAACACATAGGAAACAAATCACAAACAAGTCACAAGATTGTTCACCCAAAAAACCACTAACGGTTAAAAACTGGGGGTCTTTCCAGCTGACCAAGCAATCCAATAACAAGGGTCTCAATACAAGAAATCACACAACAAGCTCATACACTTTAGTCCTAGTACTAAGTGGTAGCTGCTTACCATTGTGCATTCTTGTGCAAACTCCTTGAAGCTAGCAATCAATCTTCATGTCGCTGGCAGCACCTTCTTGGGCTCTTCAACGCACGGCACCGATTGCTTCCAAGCAAGTAGATTCAATAATATGGATGAGAAATGATGTGCAAATCTGGATTCTATAAAAATCAGTCTTCTCAAGCAAGAGACATAAAAAGGCTAATGGAGAATCCTTCAACTAAAAATCTAAATGAATGTGTTTGAAAATATATGAAAAGATTTAACTAACACTTAAACCCATTCAGATTTTTGATGAAAAACAAGTTAAGAAAATCATTTAGTTTTTGAAACCAAAAGCATTTTCTTAGTTGATAAAGGATGAGCACTCACCAAAAAAAAATACCCAGGCATAAACACACGAAAATACCCACTAGTATTGCTAAGGATAGGAATGAGGAGCTGTAAAATCAAAAATTGCTTTATTTTGCAAAAATCAGAAATGAGGAAGATGATGAATAGTGCTGATGTGTGTGTAATTGTGTGGCGTGAATGACTGAGATACAATCAGATCTGATTGATACAGTGGGGGAACCAAGCCATGTGCAATGCACATGCATGTTTAGTAAAAAACAGAAAATGGACTTTCAATAAAATGGGCTTTAAAAGTAAAACCCGAAATGGCATCACTGCAGTGACTGTCACTTAAGTATCAACCACTGTGCGTGAAAAATATTGTTCTTTATGTTCAGTGAATGACTAGTCAAATAGATAAAAAACTGTTATTTTCATGAAATGAATGAAGTGCAGTATACCTTGAGTCTTTGTTCATTCTTGACTTCTTCAATACAAATGATATTGTCCTTAATCTAGCCTAGAGCTTGTAAGTGATTAAATAAAAATAAATACAATGGTTTTGACAAGAAAAATAGCCAATATAACAAATCCTAGAAACTAACACATACTAATGCACGTTGTGGAATTTATTAAATATAACAACGTGCACTGTGTGTTGTTAAAATTAAACTTAATTAGTAATATTAATGTAGACCAAATTTTTTGCGGGAATTCTCCCTCTCCTTTTTATCACTAAAAAATCAAAACCCCTTTTTCACCAAAAAAAAAAAAATCGATCTCATTCTGCCAGTCCATTCTTCCAAACTGATTGTGCCAGTCCTCCTTCTCTTCCCCATCGATTAAACCCATCCAGTACTCCTCCTTCTCTCCCTGATTAAGTAACCCATTCAGTCCTCCCTAGCTTTCTCCCTCTTCGATTGTGTCCTAGCTAAAGCCATCCATTGTCCGTATTGGAACTGGAAGTTCCAGAACAAGCGCAACTGGACAAAACCCCATCGATTCACTCGACCTCTCTCCCCCATAGATTCTGTCCTAAACCCATTCTTGCCATCGTTCTCTTCCCCCCAAATCTCATCGACCCCTTTCACAAAGACAAAGCCCCATATTATTCCTAGCATAAGAATGTCTCAGCTCAGCTACTGTGCCTCTTCTTCCTGATTGCTTCATCCAGGTATAACAAGATTCTTCCTTTGCTTCTACTTTGTGGGTTTTTCTCAAATGAGTTTTGATTGCGTTGAGTGAATTGCTTTTAATTTTGATAATGTTGGTATTGCAATATATGAATCTTGAAAATCTGTGTGTATTGCAAAATATTGCGTTTATTATTTTTTGACTGGACTGCATTGCGCTATTGTTCAATTTAATTATAAAATTTTTGGATTAATTTGACTCATATATGTCTCTGTATTATTATCTCATATTATTCCAATTTATTATCTTATATATGTCTCTGCATTGTTAATAGTTCAGTCTAATATTCTGAACAAAACCATAATCATCTTGCTCTAAGTACAAATAATAGGCAATCATTGTGCAAATAAAAAAAATAAAGAAAAATTATTATATAATAAAAATTTGACCTTTAAAAATTATTATATAATATATCACTATAAGAATGAAGTTTTAATCCAAAACTACACCTTCTTAAAGTATAAAGGCTATGAATATTGGCAAAATTAGCTGAGCTAATTACACCTCCTGATCATGAGTGGTAGCTAAAAGGGAGTGAGGGTGAAGTCATTCCAGTGATCAAAAGAGGAGATGAAAGAAAATAGTCCAGAGTTAGAGCAGGCCCTACCATCACCAAAGCCAAAACAAGGAATTAAGTTGTCATCATCAAATGGAGCCAAAGTTTTTCCTACTATAGAGAGTGCCTTTTCATATGAATTAGGTGAATTGCCAATGGCATGCTGGCTCCCATTGTTAAATGAGACTTTGCCTTCAGTAAAATCAACAACGAATTGTCTTCAAAGATGCACAGATTGAAAATATATGAAAATTATAGTATTTTTGTACATCCACAAACCTATCCATTCATTGCTTTTAGTGAAGTCAATTCCAACAATGAGATTAGATGACTCTAGAGCTTCTTTTCTCAAGGCCTCTGTAACCTGCAAAAAGAATGAGCCAATCACAACTTGTACTATGCCAAGCATCAATGAATTTCTGCAATGTCGATTAAAGGTGATGTTCATTTCTACTTTCTAATGCTAAAAATGCTATGATAATTCATCTAAGCAATCTTCACTAGTTGGAAGTGTACAAACTTTTATTAATAATGGCAGACATGGGTAAATGCTCACTACAATGACATTTTTATGTTTTATTCAGAGTTGTACATAGCATGCACGTTGTTGAGCATATGCCAAAAGTTTTGAGTATTGCAGTAACTTGTATAACTTGTAATTTCATCAACAGTTACTGTTTAGTGGGTTTGTAATACATTGTATTAGTACTGCTGATATCAGACCTGTTTTCTTGTTTCTACTAGTCCAAAACATGTGAAGCAGAATGAGACTAAAAACAGTCTAAACGTGTACAACATGTTTCACAATCTTACTTTTAATGATCGATTCTATATATGATTCATATTCATGGGCACCTAGAAAAGCAAGCCCACTCTGCTTAGTCTGTGTGCACTATATACATAGCCTTAAAAATCCAAGATGCCTCAAAAATTAAAGATGTCTGACCTCTTTAGACTATACTGGCATCAATACTTCTCAATTGTCTATACCTGATCAGTCATTCAAGTCAATTGCAAGTTCTCCTTGTTACTTTCCTTTTCTTTTTGTATCTTGATTTTAGAGAATAAGGGGTGTTTTCGGAGAATGGTAGTTTGTGGTCAATATAGGTGTTGCTGCAGCTTTGCTCCATTAGCTGATTTTTAAAATCTTGTAGGATAGAAAATCTCAGAGCTCAAATGTAATTAAGAAACTAAATCAAATAACAGATTGAGTTAAATTAGAAATGTTGATCCTAGAACTTGCTAATATAAGTAATATTCAGACACAATATATAACACATTAGATATTGGATTACTAGCTAGGTTGCTTTGGAAATACCTAAAATGTTTTTTTTGTTTTAATCCATCTTCTGGATTAATTTTTGTATGTACAATCTTTGGGTTTTGGGTTTTGGGTTTCTTTGATCTTATGTCTTTGGATTTCTTGATACATGGGTTTGGAGACTCATCTTTTGAATTCAATATCTTGTATTAGAAATGGGAGAGTCTTAAGGTTTTCTGGAAACTACATAGATTATGTAGTTTATCCAATTTTATTTATCTTTCACTAATGGATTTTTATTTTTACTTTTGGCTGTGATGAATATATATGGAATCCTCAAGGAAGAAGTTTGCTGGAAGCCAAACTGATAGAATGGAGAGGGAAGAAGCCAAACTAGTGAAGGTGGCTGAGCAACTCAAGGAAACAAAAGTTTCAGGTTAGAATTCCCTTACGTACGTCCAATTACTCTGTTGACTAAACATGTGGTACTCAATTTTCTTCTAGACTAACTTATAACTTAATTACCTTTAAACTCTTTTCAATCTTGCAATGAAAATCTACATCGGGAACTTGTTAGCATCATTTGTTGGTGTTGAACTTGTTAGTAGGCAAGAGGTTAGACTTACAACTTATCAACCACTATATTCTAAATATATGTGTTCAATATGTTTGAAAAGTAGTTGCATTCTGATATATCCAGCACCTTATAAATTCTAATATTCTTGTGTCTTTTTTTACATTTTTTTGTGTGTCAATTCTTTAGATATGTCACACTTGAGATTCTATGGTTATGTCTAGATGAAGTTGTGATTGCATTTCTATTAAACTTTTGGATAATATTTTATTTATTCATGTTCAATTTAGACATCAAGGTGACAGGAGGCAGCACGTCATATAACCCAAAAGCTCCATCAAACTGCTTTAGTAAAGGTAATATTCCTGAACCCTCACAACGTGTGATTTGGTACACTTGCATACAACTTTTTGTCTATTTTGATGTTTATTGAAAAATATAATTTTTTGTCTATTTTATTTATCAATTTTACTAGAAAATATTTAATTATTGGTAGATTAATTATTTTGCTTTGATTCTGAACAATTGGTGGATAACTATTTTGTTACTTACTTATTAGGTCAAATTGGTGGTTAACATTGGTCTGCCAAATTATTAAAAAAAAAAAAAAATCAAAATATGAATGACAACGTGCAATTCAAAGTTGTCAAAAAATAAACATGCGATTGCATGTTGCTGAAACCTTACAGCAACATGCACAGCACTTTGTTGATTAACTAGACTACAACGTGCGCACGTCGTCTTACACCCATTATGAACGAATGATCAAACATTGTGACGACGTGCATCGCCTTTTTTAGCAACGTGCAGTTCACATTGTTAAAAGATCTCACTTTTTAACGACATGTCGTACGACCATGTGCAAGTGCATGTTGTGTATTTACTTTAACAACGTACATTGCACGTTGTCAAAGGGCTTTTTTTTTTTTTTTTTTTTTGTAGTGTGTTTTATGCAAAATTTGTGAATTGGTTTCGGGTGTCAATCTAAGGATTAGACTTATGTTTGTTTGATTAGTCTCTAAGTCATCATTTAAACGAAAATTAGGGTCTTGTTACTGAGTGACGTTTTAACTTAGTGAATTAGGCTACTGTTGCACCTAATACCAAATTACACTCTTTAGAGCTCACCTTCCATTTTCATATTGTTGGTTGATCTCTAAGATTATGCCCGCATTTGTTTCCTCAATTTTGGGTTATTCTCATGTTTCATGTGGACAGTCTTGCTTGCTTGGCAAGCTTGTTCAAAGTCAATAAGAGACTGATGAATGGTCCTACGTGGTAAGTTTTTCTGCATTATGAATGGTGAAATTTAGTCTTACATACACTTCCCCTTTTTATTTCTTCGAACGTTAATCATGTTTAAATAAAAAAAACATACATCGATCAAAAAGTCACATGCAAGATCCATATATGGAGATTGAGAGGAATGTTCATATATTCAAAGTAAGATTTTGGGTGATGAGATCGCGTTCTATAGAAAGAAGTGTTGGACACATTTTATATCTTTATTTTACCTCTAAGTTATGCATTTTTAATCTTAGCCTTTCAATAAATTTAATATTTATAGTGTTTTATTTCCTTATTTTGAACCTTTAAGTAATTTTTGGTTATTATTAGTTTTCTTTCTCTTTTATGTTATTTTAGTTGTTATTTTGTTGTTTTAACTTTTATTAAATAAAAGTGAGTTTTGAAGTTTGAGTTTTTATTGTGTGAGTGTAATTAAAATAATTAAATTGGGTGAAAACCCATCACATTTTAACGGAGGATTTAAGTTTGATCTAATGACCAGTAATGCATGCCATGACCTATACAATCGCTCTAAATTCTTTATTGCAATTCATGAATACTTGATTAATACCAAACATCATATGGATGATCATATTTGGAGAACAAACTTTAGAAATTGAATTAATTAATTTGGATATTTATTTTACTTGAGACATGAAATTAGATTGTAATGGTGAAATTGAAACCCTAGTGTTTTTTATTATTGTTCCTATCATTGTTTAAATATTTTACTCTCATCTCATTGTTCAAATATTTGCTTGCCACTAAATATTTGTTCGTCACTATATTTACTTTTCACTTAATTTACTTTGTTACGTTTTGTTCCTATCACAAAACTCAAAATCAACCTTTTTACTTTCTGTTTTTAATTAAGTGTTTATTAAAGTTTAAGTAATAGTAATTTTTGTCCTTGGGTACGACCTCGCACTTGCATTAGCTTTACTACAATTGATTCGTGCACTTGTGAGTAATTGATTTTTATATCAATATACAACAAGAAGACACGTGTTTGTTAGGAGAACTATGGTTTGGAAAAGTACGTATTCGTCCATACCTTTTATTCAATCACTTTTTCTATTTTGTCTTCTTCCAAGCCAAGGTGCTTCATCCACTTTCTCAAGTTTACTCATGGGCCTCATTCTCAAGCCACCTTCTTCTACAAGTCTTAAATTTTTTTTTTTCGGTAACTCTTAGTCATTTCTCTATATCTAAACCCATAATTGCCTCATTTTCTTGTTCTCTTTGTATTTCCTTAAGTATTTCATTTATTTTCTTTATTATAAGTACGTGATCTGAAAAATCTTGATCCATCTAATGGAACTTAGAAACCCATGACATTTTAGATATTATAAGTGATGTTAGAAAGAAATATGATATACCGAAGGATGCCATTTTGGATCCTTTGCTACTGGATTCTGATATGTTTTCTGGTGAAGGAATACCGTAAAGTTTCTTAGTCTTTCCCCCAGTCATCTACAATGGTTGATGTTCCTATATATTATACCTTTTACTTTACAAGATCCTGAATTATTTGAACTTGCACCCAATGCAAGAACAAAACTTAATTAGTTTAGGATCCATTTGGATTTTTGTCTAGCTTTTGTGTACACAAGGTTCATGAGGTAAATGATTATTATAAAGAATATGCAAACTGGGTAGGGTTCCCAATGAAGAAGCGATCATTAACAAATTGAGATGATAAAGAGTTGAAATATGTAACTATTTCATGTGCTCGATCATGCTAATCACAAAGTATTTCAAGTAATATTCTAAAGCCACATCTAAGCCTAAAAACTAATTGCAAAGCTCAAATTAGGGCATGTAAATGCTTGGATGGAAGGTGGCGAGTGAACTCCATCAAACTTGATCATAATCATGACTTAAAGCCAGGACATGTTATTGAAGTAATCGAGTAATTAATAAGTTCAAATTTCTTATTCAATGGATTTGGATGAAAAAGGTGGATTAAACAATGTGTTTCGAGTAGATGCAAGGAGTAGGATGGCGTATGAATAATTTTATGACGTTATGACATTTAACATAACATACTTGACAAATAAGTATGACATGCCTTTTGCTTCTATATATTGTAGGTTTCAATCATCATAGACAATCAATTTTGTTGGGATGTTGATTGATTTCAAATGAAGATACCAAAATATTTATTTGGTTATTCAAAGTATGGCTTGCGTGTATGTTTGAGCGTGCTCTAAATGGAATAATTATTGATCAAAATAAGCCATGAAAAAAGAAATTAAGATTGTCTTTTCTAATGCCAAGCATCGGTGGTGCTTGTGGCATATAATAAAGAAACTTTGTGAAAAGTTAAAAAGTTACAAGTGATATGAATCCATTAAAAATGCCTTATAAAACACTGTATATGACTCATTGACCACAAATGAGTTTGAATAATGTTGGCTAAAGATGATCGAGGAATATAAGTTACACAACAACGATTGGTTAGTTGGTCTATATAATGAGAGATTTCTTTAGGTGCCAAGTTTTATGTAAAACACTTTTTTTGGACAGGAATGTCTATAACACAATGAAGTGAGAGTAATAGAGTACACATGCATTATTTGATGGATATGTAAACTATAAGATTACCTTAAAATTTTTGTTGAGAATGGATTGAGAAGTAAGGCGGACAAGGATAACCATGAAGATTTTAAGTCTTTCTCCTCATGTGTTCAATGTGTGACCTATTATGACATGGAAAAGTAAGGTCAATTTGTTTACACTATTTCAACATTCAAGGAATTTCCAAATGAATTAATTGGTAAAATGTATTGCGATTTAGCTTCAACTAATTAAAGTGGATGATGCAACTAATTTCTCTCTCTTATATTTTTATAGTAATATCCAACAAATTTGCTAAGGTCACTGTCCATGTTAGCTGTACAAAACGTGCATGCTTAATTATTGGTGGTGGCAACAAGAAAAATGTGTTGATTGTTCTGAAGTGGAATGCCTAAAGAAGAAAACGAGGATGACAAATGAGCAATTCTGCATATGATGAATCAAATTTGTTAGTAGTCAATATCCTTTGCAGAAGAAAGAAACTAATTTATGCAATAAATGGAAATAAGGGTTCCTTACTTTCAGTTATGATAAATTTTCAACACAAAAAACAATATGTTTACCATAAGTGTACTTCGAGCAATCAAATGAACCTTAATGAGAGAGACATTAAACTCAAGACTCTTTATCATCATAGGTCTCGATAACCTTTTGCAAAATGTAGTCTCCAAAATAAATCTTTCTGTTGGCTAGCTTTTAGCTATATTCTTGTACTCAATTAAACATGCATGAACAACAAGCAAAATAGCACAAAAGTGTACATAGGAGTAATAAGAAAAGTCGAAGGGGCAAAATGGTGCTCTGCACACAAAACTTTTAGGTTTGAAGAAAATCGATTTTATATTTTAGCTAAATTACATTAATTACAAGAGTATTTGCCTCAACCAAATAATGTATGAAATGGTGGCGAATGTCAATATGTTTGGTTCTGGAATGTTGAACAAGATTCTTGGAAATGTTGATGACACTAGTATTGTCTATTGTTAAGATTTTTTGGATCGTACTTAGACATGCTCTCATTCTTGAATTCAAAGACTTGCAAAGTAGGTTTTTCCAACAAACCCAAATCCAAAATCTAAAAATAAAAAACATTCAATATGTTATGTGCTTTGAGTTGTAGAGAAAACCCAAAGGAAGGAGTAACTTCACATCTTGGGTTCTTAATGCTTGGTTTAAGGGTCTATTAGATTTAAGGGCTGGACCACTAATATTATTGGCCTAAAGGACAACTAGTCCAAGATATTGAGACAACCAGTCTAAGATATTAAGTTGCAGGCCAAAATTGCCACCGATGCATCAGTGAGACTCTGTAAATTTCTCAATCTTTATTTGAATTTTATTTTGAGATTTTAAGAATTTATTTGAGAAATAAAATATTTTGGATAATTTACAAATTATTATTGTTTTATAAAAAATATTTTCGAGGAATTTTATATAATTATTTGTTTTACAAATAATTGTTTTATTTTATAAATTCTTTTCAAATTTGACCCAATTTTGAGAAAATTTAAATATTTGGATTTTAACTTTAATTTTAGTATGGTTGGGTAGTGCTCAGCTCTACAAGCGTGTATACGTGAACGGTTCGTGAATCAGATTATATATGAAAGTTTGGTTTTCCAGTGGACTCGTTTGGGAGTCTGTTGGTTGGTGTCTTGTTATTATACGGGTACTCTGATTCTAGCTCAGATAGTCCAGGTACGCTTTGAATATGTGCTTGTGATGCTGGATGTGATATACCATAATTATTACCAATGTCCTATGTGTGATAACCTGAGTGTTGATTTCCAAAAACAGATTTTCGAGGGTGCTTGATTATGAAAATATTTATATAGTGGCTTATGACACTCTTGATGGTTATTGCTATGATTGAATATTGTATTAAATTGATTTATTTAAGTATGAGCGAGTTTTACCCACACGAGCTTTATAGTTTACTAGATTTTTCATGTGACCTAGTGCATCATTCCATGGTGTAGGGGTTTGTTTTGTAGATTAATAGATTGAGGAGGCAGTGTAAAGAGCACATGGCAGTAGCAGTGGGAAATCCAGAGTTTTAATGTTATTATTTTTATTTTGTGATTTGATGTAAATCATTTTATTTTCTCATTGGCTCATTAATAATTCAGATATCTCTTGAAGTTTCATATTCTAATATGTGTAACCTCAACATGTTAGTTTTGTTGTAAACTTTTGATTAAGAAAAATTTAATTTCTACTGTTTATTTTATCTCTAATCCAACCCAATTTTTAAATAAAAGGCTTAATGTATTTTAAGAGACTTGGGATTATACACTCGAAGCTTAGTGTTGTACTCTCGGGATCCTTAGGCCTCGTTTGGTTTAAGTTTTGGAGGTCTAGGAATGAGAAATCAATTTCATTCCCATGTTTGGTAAGTACATTGAAGAGAAATCATTTCCTGATCGAAGGGAAATAATTTCCCTTATTGGGGGGAATGAAACCTTTGTTGGAGCTTGGGTTTTGTTTTCTCCCTTTTTGAGAAAACATTTATTGCTTAGTTTGTGAACTAAACTATTCTTGATATTTTATTAAATTAATTAAAAAAAATTTTCTTTTGTTTAATAAATAAGGGTATAATTGAAAAACTAGACCAATTTTATTTCATATTCCTGCACAAACCAAACAAGGGAATGAAAATGAAAAAGAAATTGTTGGTTTACTTTCCCAATATTACTAAACGGGAGAATGAGAATCTCACATTCCCTTCCCTCTAGAAAAGACATAGGAATTGATTTTTCAGGAAATCAATTTTGTGAACCAAACGAGCCCTTAGGGTACGTGCCGGGGGTTCAAGGCTTCACAGCATCCATCTCTACGAGAGATCCATCTACCATTTTGTCCTTTGCAGGAGATGCATTTGTTATTTTGTCTTTTACACCAACTTATTAGGATAGGGTCATTCTCACTAAGTTTATTAGTGATTTGTTACTAGTATCTAGTTTATTACTGGTTTAAATTGAGTTGGGTTCTTGATGGATGTCAACCGGGAGGAGCTATGGCATGCCAAAGGAGAAATTATTCTGTATAACCGATATATTGATACGTGGTATAATCAGTCTATTTGTTATAATATGAGTGGATGTTATTAATACTATATACCCTGCTAATATAAACACATCGTCGAGTAATACCCTTACACGTTGGATTGGTTATACCACGTGACGGTATATCGATTATACCCTATAATTTTTCATGCCAAAGAGAGAAATGAGGGTGGAGACATTTTTCTTAACTCGGTGACCCAAGGAAGAAAAGTTTTTTATTTTGGTCATTAAGAAAATGAATATAAAGTTATAAACGAAGCTGATGTTGCATGATTCAGGCTGTTGGATTCTTTTAGATGGCTAAGATTAAAAGCTGGTACAGTCAGGTACCATTTGGGCCTGGTCCGTCAAAATATTTGGTGTTGCCTCAAAATTTTTTATCTAGCAAATCATCGTCACACACTAGAAAAAACAAAAAGCAAAGTACTAGGAAATCAGTTGGAGAATGAAAAAGAAATCAATAGTAAATAAATAAAAATTGAAGCACGCTCTAAAGGAAGCAAAATCAAAGCTGTATAAAACTAGGACTTTGTCCCAAACAAATGTTGAACAAAGTTCTGCATACAATTTACATAGTAGAGTTTACAGTTTCACAAATCAAACAGGCGAAGATCTACATAATTATTAACATATATTGTCTAAAATACTCAAAATAATACTCTTTGTGAAAGAATACCCACTTCCTCCAACACTTGCTCATTCATGCATTTGGGCAATGAAGGGTAGAAAACATCTAACAAACTGAAAATTGGTTTAAATTAATGCTAAAGAATGAAAAAATAGCCAAGGGAGGAATAGAAAGATAAAAAGGAAATATGAACTATAGTTACATACAAATATATATGATACAGCTAATTCCATTAACATCCAGCAGCTTTCAAGAATTTGTCATAAGGACTTGAAGGTGGTAATTTGAAAGAATGCGGGCCAAACTCATGGGAACAGAGGAGAAGCTGATTTTGTACTTGAATTTGCTGCTTGTTTCTCAACTTTAGATCCCCTTCTAAAAGTTCCATTGCCTGAAAGAAACCCCAAGATTTAAAAAAATAAGAAAAATAAAAACACACACACAAAACAAAACAAAAATAAAAAATAAAATCAATAGTATGTTATCTACCATGTATATTGATAACACAATCACCCAGCTTTCATTCTAATTACACATTTCCAGTATCTACCGGATATATCATGTCAACCAGCTTCCATTCTATCACATATTTGCATTATGTAACAGATCTATCATGTATATCACCTCGGCTATCATGCAACCCAATTTAAGCCAGAATATTAGAGTTCAAGTCCTTAACTCAGCCAGAGTTACCAGTATTGTGGTACAATCGGGTTTTACAGGTACAGGAATGGAATATGCTCCTGTGCTTGGTATGTGCAATATATATTAGGATATACTCAATTTTCTATTTAGGTTTGGGTTTGCATAAAAAATTTATTATTGTAACCAGTGTACAATTGGAAATTACATCAATATTGCATATGCACCAAAAGCATAGACATGCGCATACAAGCCCATCAAATCAATAGATTAAAGCATTAGCGATCAAATAGATGTGCTTGAACAAATTTTTCCTTAAGCTCTAGTATATCAGCTTTTTTTGTTCTTAAGTTTTCTTTCATTTTGACCTTTTCTATTTTTAAACTTCCACATATATCGTGGTAAATTGAAACACCAGTTTTGAAAAACTGGATTGTCAAATTACGATGAATCAGGAATTGCAATCTTGATTATAGTTCTCAAGGGGATGGGGAATCTGGTAGCTCTGCTCAGAACTTAGCCTATGAGCAAAGCAAAAAAAATCCAACGAGCAACAAACAATCTTTGATAATGCAATAATGTGGCATTTTATTACAAGCAACCACCTTTTCTTTTTTTTTAAATTTAATTATTAATAGGGTTAGTATATACCAACAAACCATCCTAAAATTCTCAGTTTTCAATCACTCCATGCCTTGTGATATTGTGAAGTCAGTTTTTCCATGACACAACTGATGGTACAAGTTACAACTACAATCAGATGAAGGCTGTAACTACATTCAGATGAGGGGTAAAGTCATTATAATATTCTGAGAGCGACCAACCTTTATTCATCAAAATCTATGGTGCTGAAATCATAACCTCAGCAGAGGTCAGAACCGATACATCTAAGTAATATGTAAAATCTTTAGGGTTGGTCTAAGTATCATAATTCAATGTTATCATCAATGCAACAATGAAAGGTGATAAAAAGGGGTTTAGAACCGAAACATATATTAGGTGGTTAATAAGTTCAGGTTTCAGAAATATATAGATCTGTTATTTTAAATTTACTAACCGTGGCTGGTAAAGTGGAGCATTTGTTTTCAGTTTCACTGGAGAGGACTATCGCCTTGGCATCCACTTGATGCTTGAAACTATGAAGAACTGCCATCTTCTCCTGTTTACCCGTTACAAGGGCTTCACACTGGCTCTTCATTTGGTCATAAGGTATAGGTGTTGTGGAAGTTGGGAAGCTTGCAACTTGTTGCGCTGTTTCTAGAACCTGAATCCCAATATGTTATAGCCAAGAAAATATGAAACCTGTACTGATATTTTGCTTACAAAGAAGAAATAATACATAACATGAATTAAAGAAACAACCAAGCTCATTTACGCAAGGTAATCAATAGAAATTAGACATTTAGGAGACACAAATGTTTGTTTCTTAAAACCATCTTAGTATACTTAGGGTACAACATCAGCCTCAAATTTTTATTCATGTTATAATCTATCTTTTCTTTAAATGCGGTCCATCTGTCTTAACAAATAGTCACTGATTAACCAGAATGTTGTGGGAGAGAACATAAATATTTTTTCTAGGAAACAAAATGAATATATTAATAAAAGACCCATGTTCTCAATCTCGAAATAGAATGAATATATTGACAAGAATTTGAGTAGTCCAAGAAACCCCAGTCCACATAATCATAAGCCTTCTGAAAATGAATCTTAAAAGCCAACCCCTACCCTGACAATTTATACTTGTCCACCACCTCCTTAGCCACCAATAATAAAATGCATCTGAAAGTTACCTACCTCTCAAAAAAGCTCCATGGGAAGGCAAAATTGTGTCACCAAGAACGTCCCTCAATCTAAATGAGGGCGCTTTACGAAGACTTTATATAAACATCATACCAAACTAATGGGCCAGTAGTTGGTGATCATCAAGAAACCGAATTCCTTACAAATAAACGATGAATTTGTGACCGGCTTTGGAAGAAGCTTGTACAGTTTGGGAAGGGGTTTTGATTGATAAAAAAGAACAATCTACTCCTTAGAAATCACATATATGCCCTTAGGGAAAGCTACACATGACATAAAAATCACACTTGGAAATGGTGGAAATTAGCTAGAGCAGTTGGTTCATTCGCCATATTACCGCTCAAATCATATAACCCTGCAGAGGTCTTTCTTTCTTATTCCTGCTCCGCATCTTGTGCTTCTTATAGATCAAAGCATAGTAATCCCTTGAAATCACTCAACTTATATCAGCCTCCCTAAACAGCCTCCACCAAAAGTCCAAAGCAACTGGAAACCGCAGGAAAACATGGTCAACACTTTCCTCTCCATTTTCAACAAAATACACCATTGTGGGGAAAAACATATGTAAGGCCTCTGAAGGAATCTAGGCATTCAACCCAAAACCAATTGGCTATATGAAGAGAGGCCCAAGACTCTTATAAGCACTTACACAAAGACTATAATTTTCCTATGTAGGACAACACACTCCACATTCTTACATGCCACCACATGTGTGGCGTCACTTAAGCCAAGCACGTGAATCATAATGGGTGACGTGGAGTACGTGTGGCCACTTGACCTAACAAACATAGGTGAACCTGCTTTGATACCCTGAAGGAATCTAGGCATCCAACCCAAAACCAATTGGCTATAGGAGGAGAGGCCCAAGACCTTTATAAGCACGTACACAAAGACTATAATTTTCCAATGTGGGACAACACACTCCAAATTCTTACAGCCTCTTTTGAACTTGAACACATGTATCTACCATTCTACCCTCCCATGAGCCACTAGCCATGCCAAAACCATAACTTTGGGAACAACCTTTGCCTTCCAGATCTGCCCAAAGGCTAGAAAAAGACAAATCTTGTTTGCCACTCAAAAAACTACAGAATGATTTGCATGAGTACTCCCGCCAAGCCTCTAGCCTCCATCTTCTTACATCCATGGGAAACACTGGCACCTACCCAGTAACAGTAGCAATGCAGAGAACTCTTCCGCTTCCAACTCATTCAAGTTCCTCCTTAGACCAAAAATCCCATTTATAAGGATAAATAGAACGGTCTACCATCCTAGATGTATTTACATCACGCTGTCTGAGTGGTAAATATAACCTAGGAAACAGATTTTCCAGTGGTCACTCCTCTAGCCAAATCTCCTCCCAAAACAGCACTCTTTTCCAACTACCCACTGCAAATTTTCAACAGTTCGAAAAAAATTAAAAACCCTGAGAAATATCTTTCCAAGGGCTCAAGCTCGAACCCCTTAGTAAAGGTTTTGCATCCCACCCATTTTCAAAAATTCCATATTTGCTCCTTATTACAGCATGTGACAAAGCTTCCGTTACCAAGGGAAATCTCCAAAGCCATTTTCCAAGCAAAGCTTAATTTCTCAGAACTCCACCTCTTGACTCCTCTCCACCTTCACCTCTTGACTGCTCATCAACTTCCACTATAAGCAGCTTCATTCTATTCTACGATCCCTGGCTAAATATTGTAACCCAAAATCTCTCTCTCTCTCTCTCTCTCTCTCTCTCTCTCCATCTCTCTCTTTTCCTCTCCATGCTTGCTCTAGCATGTAACTTTTGAAAATAACGTTTAGGGAAAAATATTTAAATTCATTAGTAGTTGGGAATGTATATGTTTTCTTAAGTTCTCACACATATGAGTAAAGTATATAATAAAATACCTACTTTTGTCGTTATTAAAAGTATCATGTACATGTGAGGCATGTGCATGTACAGTGTGATGGAAGTTATATCAGGAAGAGAACAAAGCAAGGTCTGGGAGAGAGAAAGCTGATATGTAAGATGAATTTTAGAGATATATCAAAACATATTAATAACATAATGTTAACGATTTTCCTCTATGCCAGTAAGCATGCAGAGTAGTGAATGGCCTGAAAAAAAATTCAAATAAGTTCAAGGAAAATATATAAGAGCTTGTCTTACTGAATCAAGAAGCTGATTAACGCTTAGGATGTCAAGTGTATTCACAGAAAGTGATGTTTTGCGGTCTGACTGACTTCCATTTGGTTCAGCAAAGGCTTCTTCATCTGTCAAGGAACCTGGGGGCATCACCTGAGAGAAAAACCCCCACTGTTATGTCACATAGTTGAAAACCATGAAGATACAGATACAAAAAGAAGAAATTAACCTCATCAAAGTGTGGAAAATCTATCTGGGCAAGAGGAGAACATGGTCGTGGTGTCTCCATAAATAGTGGAGCTCCTAATGGAAATGCATCATCAGGTGAAAAACCCTGTATGAGTTGCTCCTTGATGCTAGACAACTCATCCTTTAGAAAAGAGAACCAAAAGAAAAAGGTTAAATACGAAACAAATGCTAAGGGTGTGTGTATTTGTCCAAGTGCAAATAAACACATTATGTAAATATATTACAGGTAGATAGACAACGTAATGATTCACTTGATAGAATTTTTACTTCAAAATATTAACAACTTAACACCCAAGAGGTTAATTATAAATATCTGGTCAAGCATTTGATACCTGATCCTTAATCAAATCCATGAAGTTTCAGCCATGTTATTAGTTGATAAATACTAAGAAGTGGTTTATTATAAACCTGACCCCGAAAAACTAAGTGGTTTCAAACTAGGGGGGCTATCTCTATCTAATCAATGTGACTGGCACGTGGGATATAATTAAACATTAGCTGGTCTCTGTGCATGTGTATGTTTGTGCCTCCAAGATCTTCACCTTCCCTACGTCAATTATAGGCAGTGTCAAAAATATCAGCCGACATTCTGAAATGTCGGTTTCTGGACTAGGCGATATCGATTAAAGGGGGGGGGGGGAGGTGAAACAAAATCTTTACCCTTATCCCCGATATCGACCATATTTTCTACAAATATCGGAAATCCCCGACATTGTACAGATATTCAGAAGAAAAAAATTAAAGGGTCGAATGAGAATTAAGCCAAAGAAACCCTAATTTTCCATACCCATCTACTAATTCAGAAAGGGTAGAATGAGAATTAAGCCAAAGAAACCCTAATTTTCCATACCCATCTACTAATTCAGAAACCTAATCAATGAATTAACATAAGAATATCAAAACCCAATAATTGAAAGAATCTGACATACCTTTACATCCCATCCTACATACTGGTGAGTATGTGAATCCAAGTCTGTGAATATCGGTATGAACATTCCTTTACAGTCTACCGATAACCCAAAAGGAATCCCACTAGCCAGCAACAACTCATGGTCACCGACAACCAAAAAGGAATCCCATCTACCATTCAACCCCAAACTAAAACTCTCTATAAATTTCATCAATTTATGAGAGTTTCGGCACCCAAACTAAAACTCATGTGTGGCATGTTCATACAAATAGTTCCAACTATTGAGGTCATATGACTTGGTACAACTATTGTATGGATGTAGATCAACGCTCATCTACTTTTTTTATTTTTTTTTTATAAGAAACAAACTTTCATTAAACAAAAACAAACAGAACAAACAAACCAATCAGTGAACAAGATGTCCACTAGCCTACTAGCTGCTGCTAAAAATAAAGAAAAGACGAGAAAAATAACACATAAAACACACAAAGCACACTACCACCAACATAAACCAACCCACACAACCCCAAAACCACCCTATCCAACTGCAGCTTTCCAACCCAACAAAATTAAAGAAACTGAAAGATATCTAAAAGCTGGAGAAACTGAGGACATAACGACACCCAAAATCTAACTTTGTCCCAGGAATACTCCACATTATCCCCCTTAAAATCTTCAAAGATTCTTTTATTTCTCTCCCACCAAATAACCCACACCACTGCCATCACACCACAAGACCACAGGACCTTTGCCTTCCTACGCCTCCTCCCAAACACAACATCTTTTTCACACAACAATGCAGATACTGACTGAGGATTATCCCAGCTAATACCAGCAGCTTCAAAAAAAAAAATAACCCCATAAACCTAAAGCAAAAGGACAACACAGAAACAGATGGTCCCCAGATTCAGCTTCCTTTCTACAAAGGGCACACCAATGAGGAGACAAACTGGTACGGGGTCTTCTCTTTTGAAGCATATCACACATATTTAACTTCCCCTGAGCAATAATCCATGCCAGAACACGGACTTTAGGAAGGGCCTGCGACTTCCAAATGAATTTTGCAGGCTCGAAAACAGCTGAAAATCCCTTTTCACATAGATGCTTAAAAAAGATTTGCAAGAGAAGGACCCAGAAGCCTCCAACTTCCATCTTCTTTTATCTAGACATCCATCAACCACTTGGGCATTCTCCAAAACTACCATAAGAGCAGCAAAATCCTCAACCTCTCTTTCACGAAGATTTCTTCTAAATCCAAGATTCCAGCCTACTCCCGAAGAATTAAAAACCAACAAATTAGCCACCATACAGTTTAGATTTAAAGCCAGCCTACTCAAGCGAACAAACATGGAACATAAAGGCACTTCCGATATCCAGCAATCCTTCCAAAATCTTATTCTCTCCCCCCCTCCCACCCTAAACTGACAACATTCTAAGAACTCCTCATAACCATGAGAAATGTCCTTCCACCATAGGACCTCTTTCTAGATGTAAATCAACACTCATCTACTTTTGAACCCCATAGAACTTCTTTCTGGATGTAGATGGACACTCATCTACTTTATACCACTATAAGCTCAAGTATCAATGAAGTGATGCATTAATCATCCATTATAGTTCAACTTTACTTTTCATACTTGTCACTGACGTGTATTATATACCCTACATATCATATACTTATCATATAGACCCCAATTTATAATACTTATTTGTTTAACACATGCATTGATGATTGATTTAACATATCCTAAAGTTTCATTTAAAAATTAAGTGTTTGTAAGCCAATATTTGTTGTCTCTGTGGACGGTGGCCAATATTGATATTTCCTTATTTTAGAGTCCCAATAATATCCCCATGGCCAATATTTTGAACCTTGATTAAAGGGCAGGAAAAATACTGATAACAAACAATAGGAGGCTACGTCAAAACATCTTAGGGATATTACAACCAGTTTAATTCAGCTTGATTGGTGGGGTTTATGAGCTGATTGTAAATTTTTCTTCTACTTTTCTGGTTTGTATTGAAGGATATCTTGTCTGTCTTGTCTTGTATTTCATCTCTCTTTTTTAAAATCTTTTGATTCCCATTAAAAGAAAAAAGAAAACAATAGGAGGCTACAGCTTTTTCTTTCCCACCATATTTTTTACCAATTCATTTATTTCCTTACACATGCTTTTCTTATGTTACTTCATTTTCAATATATCTTACCATACCAGTAGCAAATGCTAACAATATTAGGCACATTATCATCCAAAAGACGACTTCCTCATCCAACAAACATACTGCTCAAAAATTCAAAATACATCAGAAACAGTCTTCGATAGCTGTCATCTATTCGAAGAACATATATTCCACGAGACACGTTTTTCAGATTCCTATTTATCTTGGTTAATATTTCTAGAGTTATTTTCCAGATATTTCTTATTTAGTTATCTTGGAGCAAAGGGATTCCTGTCCAACAAAATAAATTGTGTAGAGGCCCTGTATGCATGTGTTGTTTGTAGCCCATAGTTAAGGCTTTGAAAGATATGAGATGTAAAATTTTGTTGTAGAGATGTAAGGGAGAGCTGTGTGAGCACCAACAAGGACCTAAAACAGAATTTGTCCCAGGGTCTAGGTATTGAGTACTCCAGTCCCTTCTACAATATAGAGGGTTTATCTCTCTCATTCATAGACTTAGGCAGGATAGGCTGAATCTCTACACAGGTGAGCATACTTGAACCCAATTTTTAACCCAATCTTTTAATGAATTTTATTTTTCCAATTTTCATCCTTATGTAAACTGACAAAATAGGACAAACCTTTAAAAAAAATATTTTCTATACCCACCCTCATCCCTACACCATATACTCACAAACTAAACAAACTCATCTTCTTCCACACCAAAAGCCCTGCTCATCTTTTACACTTACTCATTGCTCAATAGTGCATTTAAAAAAACAAATGATTTTGGGATTGTGTCAAATTTGGATTTAAAAATTGCATCAAAAATAAAAAAATTTCCATGATTTTCTGCTGGGTTAGATAATTTTTTCCCGCATGAGTTCAATGCTGGTGTGTTGAATGCCAAAGAGAGTGCTCGGTAGTTGGCTGCTGAACACAAAGGGGAGCGTTTGGTGGCTCACTACCAAATGCTACTTTTGTGAAAATGTATTCACACCCAGCAGAAAATCACAAGACCTTTTCGATTTTTGACATGATTTTGAAACTCAAATTTGACAAAATCACAAAAAATCATTTGTTTTCAATCAAAACCCAAATGATCCCAAACACAAAATTAGCTCTCCATTAAACTTAAGAAATAAAGAGATATGCATTTGCAAAATCCAATTGAAAACACCCAACTCAGATTTGTTTTTTTAGGTACAACTCAGATGGGTATAGAACGTAAATTGAGTAGCTAAATGTTTCGAGAAGAATGGGGTGGGTATAGATAGCAATAGTCTTAGGGCCCGTTTGGCACTGCTTCTTAGAAGCGCTTATAATCAGTAGCGCTTTTGCTAGAAGCACTTTTGCTTATAAACACATACAAATTTTTATAAAAATTCTAAATGCTTCATGCAAAAGCACTTGGAAGTGCTTCTTGAGGAAGCACCTAACAAGTGCTTCTCAAAAAATAACTTAAAAGCGTTTTTATAATCTAAAAGTACTTTTATTTATTTATGCCAAACGCAACCAAAAACACTTTTACTAATCTGAAAACGCTTTTACCAATTCAAAAAACAGTGCCAAACAGGCCCTTAGTTTTAAAGTAAGAGGTGGGTATAAAGGGTAGGGTGGCTATAGTTAGGAAAAATTGGGTTCAAATAGCCCCAACCCCTCTAAGTAAGCTTATTGTGTTATTATAATGTCAGTATCATAAAATTGCATGTGTCCCAATACTTTCCATCTATTGGATAAAACGTTGAGGCCAAATGATACTTTTGGTCCCTGTAGTTTCACTCATTTTCCACTTTGCTCCATGTAAATCCAATTTTAGCAATTTTGGTCCTGTAGTTTCATTATAGCAGTTATTAGGTCTAAATCTTTAAACTCTGTTTATTTTGAAGACAGAGTAATAAGTCAGCATGTGTTTGGCACGTCTTTTGGTCCTGGTTTGTGTCTAAAATGCCCACTCACGTGCCAACACTTGCTGCCACGTCAGATTTCTGTCTTCAAAAGAAACGGAGTTAATTGATTCGGACCTAATTGCAAACATAATGAAACTACGTGACCAAAATTCCCAAAACTGAAATAACAGGAACTGAAGTGGAAAATAAGTGAAATTACAGGGACCAAAAGTGTCATTTGGCCACTAGTTGCACAAAACCATTTGCTTAAGACAATATATTAGAGAACAAGTATCACCTCTGACAAATATGCAAATTTACTCCAGAAGTGGGATATCATGGTGTCTTTCAATAGTTGGTCATCCAATCCAGTTGCTGATAGAGATTTCAATGCAGCAATTTCATCTTCCTGTGATCCAAAATATATCTTCTCCTTATCAGACTCAATAGGAACCGCTTGCAGCCGGATATCGTTGACCAACTGAAGAGAAGGATCAACCTGTAAGATTTGAAAAATTCAAAAAATTGACAGAAGTAAAGATCAACAAATAAACATTTATATCAAACAATTAAATGTAAATGAAAAGGCCTTAGTCTGAATGGAGAGACGTAGAAATTAACCACTTTATCTGTTAAAGATGCTTTAACAATGGGAATTAGCTCTGGGAAGTTGCCAGCCCGGGCTGAAAAAATAAGCATGTACGATGCCAAGGTAAATAGAGACCTTCTTCGTGATAGTTGCAAACCTCCTTCAATCAGCATGTAATAAGAACATATTAGAATATTTTTCACCAACAAATAACTTTGAAGGTTTTGTTTTAAGATAAAAGTTCACCACAACCTAATAGCTTTATTTGTTTTAATCTGATCACAACCTAACAGGTTAGGCTTTTGAAAAAGGAGATCCCATGTTTGAATTTCAAAACCTCCAACCTGGTTTGAAATTCACATGTTAGGCCTACATATGGAGTATTGAAATAGATGGTGTCATCATATCCTAATAGAAGTAATTGGGAAGATATTGATTTATCAGATTTCCATTTCAGAAATGCCACGGTTTTCTCATCGATGGGTATTTATGAAGCCATGAAAGGAAAATTAGGCAAAATAATAAGTGACGCTCTTTTCTTTCTTTCGTTCATGCTTCTTTCTCTTTTGGTTTTGGTTTTTGATAAGTAATGACTTATAAATATAATGAAAAGGGCCAAGAGGGCAAAAAACCAAGTTCACGGAATGTGTAGAGAAGCCTAGAATCACTATCTATCATTTTCCATGCATTAAGCATATATTACTTGGTTAATACACGAGATAGTAAAGAGACCCTTCATTATGAATGATCCTTATAGTTACCCTCATTTTTTTTCTTGTGATAAAAGAAAGAAGAAATTTAATAAAAAACAAAAAATGCAGGCTGCACTCTTACACAAAATCAATCAGACTTGTCCGGACCAGGAAAGAAATGTAGGGTTATTCAAGTAAGGGTTAATTACAATTATTCCCCCAAACTATTGGGGGTCACACTTTAACCCCCAAACTAAATTTTTTGACACTTTGGCCCCCCAACTATGTTTTGTCAAACACATATAACCCCCTTTCGTAAAAAAAAAAAAAAAATTAAATGGGCTGTTAGTTTTGCACACATGGCCTTCTCTTTGAGCGCCATGTGTGCAAAACTGATGGAGAATATTATTTTGTTTTTGACAGATTGGGGGTCTTCTGTTTGACGGAACATAGTATGGGGGATTAACTGTCAAAAATATTAGTTTGCGGGGGCAAAGTGCGAACCCCCCAATAGTTTGGGGAGATAAATTGTAATTAACCCTTCAAGTAAGTATCAGCACAAAAGTTAAAACCTGCTTGCATTTGCAGCATTACCATTGGGATGCATTTTCTGCACTGAATAAGTAGTTAACTATCAAAAGTATCATATGATGATAACTCTGACTTACCATCTAGATCCAACGAAACAGTCCTAATGGAGAATGCCAGCTGGAAACATCTTACTAAAGCCATGTGACTGGAGGCCTGTCAAGACTCAAGAGCAAAAGAAATCATCATTGAGAGTTGAGAAAGGCCATCGGGAAAAACAAATGAATAGCTAAAACTTTATCATGTCATCAAGTTAAAATTAAATGTTGAAAACCCCTACTTTACCCCTTTTCTATGACAACTTTTTGTACACTCTCCAAAATCCAACACATGGAACTTTGTAATTGTAAAGTTAATGGCCTATCCCTGCAGATTAAACCATAGCTAACTACCAGCTGAACAATATAATTCTCTTTACCAACCAAATGGGAAGCCCAGTTTGGGTGGTTATTATCACCCAGCTGCAATAGCAATACCCAAGTGACCAATCGACCCCCTAGGTGTTGCTCTGCAGCTTGGGGCGTGAATTTCAGTTTCAGAAAAGCTTTCAAGTCTCGAATTTGTCCCTTAAACCTCATAAATCACGTACTCTAGTCATTTGACACCATAAATTTTCTAAACTTTCATTTTTCTTTTTTTCAGATCTTCATTCTGATAGTAGATATCTAGGTTTGCAGATATGAAGAAAGAGGGTCGCAATCAAGGTAGTTTAGCAACACAACGATGGCTGATCTGAAGGAGCCATGTCCTTTCTACACTGTAGAGGAGCAGGTGAGACTGAAGTACAGTGGAGCTATGTCCTCTATGGAGTCTTCTCTCACCGTTTTGGAACCTTTCTATGTATATATGTTCAGGTCATTCCATTTTCAAGAAGCTCCTTTACACGGTCAAAGAAGATGGATTCTAACATTTTCAAATCTTGTTTTACGATACTTCATGAAGAATTATAAAAAAAAAAAAAAAAAAACATACACACATGCATTATTGTTCTTAATTTGATCCACTCTCCCACAAGTTCCCTCTATATGTGATTTCGGTCATACTCAGGACCTCTTATGATTGATAGTCTGAACTTGGAAAATGTCAAAAAGAAACAGATATGGAGCATAATTAAGTTTCTATAGAGAAGCCGATAACCATCAAAGTGAGCCCCAAAACAATGGAACACTATATATAGGCATTCAATTCATATATCATCATTGTATCTAAAAATTAGTCTTATTTCCAATAAGTGACCATTTGTTTTTTCAAAGTAGCCAGGGTAGAGTGGTAGACCATATACCCAGAGAGGATATTCAAAAATACAATGTATCTTACATGTCGCCAATATTAATTATTAGGAGACTTTATCTCGATAAGAATTTTTTCAATAAAACAAATAAATAAAAGGAAGCAGAGTTATGCAGATCAAGAAGTGCAGCAGTTAAAACTTAAAAGATAAGAAAGGGTGTTGGAAAATAGTTATAAATAAACCAATAACATCATAAAATCTGCACAAGATCTCACCTTTGACCGGGTAAACAGTAATGCAACATTATACGTGTGGGCCATTGCTTCAAAGTTTGCAGGTGTATTCTCTGAAGATGTTGCCTGAACCCAGATTGATGAAAGCAAAAGACTCACTTGGTGACTGCTTAACCGAAGGGAAGTTAGTTCCTAGAAGTTTTTAGATAAGACATTTGAATTAGTTTTTCAATACTTCCAATTAAAAAGTAAATTAAAACACTGAATTTTAAGTTGTTAACTACTAAAATTGAAAGATGAGTTTAAGATCACATACTGGTCTTCCACCAGTCAAAGCACTCTTGAAGCTTTGAGATTGGCAAGATTGTTTCTCACACACATCTGATATTTGACTTCCCTCTTCCCTCAGTTTGCCATTCATGGGTGTTCCTGTGTCTTTCTCTTCATCCTGAATGGAGAAACCCCCATCCTTTACCTTATTCAATTTTCTGACAGATGAAAAGCCAGAAACAGCTTGAAAAGGGTTCATTTTCTGCTCTAACCAAGGAGCAGGCAGAGTTGGCATAAGCACCATAGAGAAAATGCTGTGTGCTCCAACTCGTGTTTCATGGTCTGGGTGGGCCATTGCTAGGAGTAATTGGTGAAACAGAGCATCAGGAAAAGCCTGGACAGGTTATAAGTATAATGACACTTAGATGGCTGAACATGACCTGAACATAAAGTAGTATAGTGCAATCTAAAAAAGTAGCCTTGCCTTCTTGTGATATGATACATTAGGAACAGAAGAGACCATCTTTATAGTTAGATAAACAGCAGAGGTTGTCGCCCTAGCTACAACAGTACTAGTTGGGATATTCTCTAGCACAACGGCCATCATATCAAGTATGGGTCCCACATCTCCAACCTATGAATCAGAAACAGTATTGCAAGCATAAGAACAACACAGAAGAGGTGGTTCATTCCTACCCAAAAAATAAAAAATACACCAAACAAAAACCAACAAGATGCATGTTCCTGAGCAGTATCCTACTAAATTCTGTTTGATTTCCATGTTTATTTCTGTTTTGTATTATGGCTCCAAAATCATACAATTTCAATCAAGTGTTACTTCGTGCACCTGAGTTAGAGGTAACACAATTTGTGGGTTGTCTTTTAAATGCATCATTTTTTGATTACCATGTTTTCCTTTGTGGCTATATTTATTTATGTACCCGGAGGTAAGGTACCTAACAATCTTTAGTTCTTTAGTATATATATTTATAAACATGATCTATTAATGGGAAAATTTTAGCTAAAGGACTCCAACTATACCTCATGTCTCTATTCAGGATATGAATTTCACTTTGTGTCAACTGAGGACTGAAATTGTCATTTTATGTCAATTAAGGACCTTGTTTTTTTCAGTTTTTATCTCAACTTTGGCCCGACGTTGGACCCATTAAACCTCCACCAAATTCAAAAAAATTATACTGGGTTTAAAGATATGCATCTCCTTTACAACCATATAAAAATCACTCAAATCGGACCTCTACAACTCTAGATAATCGGCCCCAAACTAGGGTACCCGAAACTGTCCAATTTTCTAGATATTTTCCCAAAGGTCCAATTGGACAGTTTCGGTTACCGTACTTTGGGGCCGATTATCTCGAGTTGTAAATGTCCGATTTGAGTGATCTTTATATGGTTGTAACGAGGAGATGCATAGCTTTAAGCTCAGTATAAGTTTGCTGAATTTGGTGGAGGTTTGATGGGTCCAATGTGGGCCAAAATTGAGATAAAAATTGAAAAAAAACAGGGTCCTTAATTGACACAAAATGAAAGTTTTAGTCCTCAGTTGACACAAAAGTGAAATACATTACCTGAATAGAGACATAGGATATAGTTGGAGTCCTTTAGCTAAAAATTTTCCTCTATTGATCTTTACAAACAAAGGTACACAAACAGTAGACATGAAGTCCACTGAAGGGAAGGAAAAACTAACTACATAAGATTTGAGCTCAACGTCAACAACTAAGAAATTATCTTAGAATTGCCTTCCAATCTAGCATAATAATCGCAAGGGACAGGTCCTTGAATTCTGTTGAGACAGAGACCCAAAGAAAGGACAAAAACCTCACCCTTTCCCAAAGTCCCTAAAATCCCACCCCTTTATAATTAAAAAAAATCCTTCAGTATATTTATTTGTGCACCTGTATGTAAGTGCCCATAAACAAACATTCTTTGTTAGGTAACTAAACCTATAGGCAAGGTACACAAATAAAACTTCTTGGGAGTATTATTCTTGTTGTAATGAAAGTGTTTCTATCATAATTAATGATAGTATTCTTTACCTCTACATGAGGTTGAGCAAAGTTGTAAATGCATTTATCTTCCTAACTTGGGTGCTATATATGTTCATAGTTGGGTGTGTTATATGTTAATGATTGCTAAAGAATTTTTTGGGTAGGTGCAGGAACATCATGGCAGCAATACAAACGTTCATAATTTAATATATCAAAATTAGTAGCAAAAGATGCATAACATTAGAAATATTCAATGTGTTTCCATTATTTACATCGGGAAAAAATAGGCATAAGAAAATAAGGAATAAAGCATCTGCACCTAAACAAAAAAAGTCAGTGGACCTAAACCAAAAAGATTGAAACCCAAACTAAATTTAAAAGCAGCTTAAGTTTTTTGACCAGGATCTAAATGTCCCTACAAAATATTCACAAAATTCTTGAGTGCTTTAACCCTAAACTTAAGCTTTAAGTTTGAAGGAGACAGACCTTATTTGATAGCTGTGAGATGCATCTTTCTATTGCCGACTGAAGATCTAGTCTCCATTTATCTGTACTCCTAGGGCTGGAGACCTCAGCTTGATTTTGCAAGCATTTTCGTAAATGTTTTATCAGGTCAGATATTGCACCAATAATCGCAACTGATGCCTGCTGCTTTGCACTTTTTGCTATTTGTGTGGTGACATTAACAATATCAGTTTGTAGGCGAGGTTTTTTGACAACATTCTTATGATCCAAGTGCTTGACCAATATAGATAATAGCAGATGGGAGTTATCTCCTGGTGTTCAAATAAACAATATGTATCAATTTCATCCACAAATGAATAATTAGAAAAAGAAAGAATGCAAAAATGTCCAAACCTGCTTCCTCTAAAAGTGACTGCAGATACATTAAAATATAATAGGCGAGTGGCTTTTCTGGGGACCAATGGTTCTCAGCATCAAAGTTTTGAAAAAGGGGTTCAAGCACTCGACGCACTGTTGAAGCCTCCTTTGCCAATCTGGCTATATTACGCAAGCAAACCTTAGACCAGTAAGAGGGGCTCTTGCTGGTATCACTGTGAAAATGCCATGTGAATCAAAGAATGTTAGGGCAACATAAACTATTTTTTAGCAACATAAAAGTGGTTTTAGGGGAAAATTAAAAATAAGAACTAACATTGTGGGATCCAAATCGGGGTTTTTCAGGTTTGGTAATGAAGGAACCTTCTGACTAATATCTGGAAAAGATGAATCGTGAACTTCTGCTTTTAGAACTCCTTGAACCCACTGGTCCTGAGACTCAGAATATTGTCTGTCTTCCTTTGCACTCCCAGGTTTAGTATGGATATCCGAGTAGTTTTCCAAAGTCACTGATATGATCTATTTTAGAACAGGAAAAAATTTCAAATTAAAAGCACAATTAATGTAATGCAAAAAATCCAAAGAAATTATTATTTTTCACAGTAGCCAAACTATTATATGTCTTTTTTGTGTCAAAAATAGAAATAACAAGAGCAACAGGAGGCTCAGAGTACTCACAGTGTCAAAATCCATTGAAATATGAGAGTGCTCACCCATGAACCATACCTACAAACAAATAGTGCAGTAAAAAGAAAAAAGAGATATCATAATGCAAGATATAAAAATTATCAGATTTTTAAGTCAATTAACCAAATAGGACAATAAGAAAAAGTAAGTATGATTGATGAAGAAAGATGATACGTAGTAAATTAAATATAGTGTCTGAAATCTGCACAATAAATTGACATCTCTAAATAGAAGCAATAAGTAAAAGGAATAAGAAGCTATGCAAGCAGTTGATCC
Source organism: Dryas drummondii (assembly GCA_003254865.1). Classification (NCBI taxonomy): domain Eukaryota; kingdom Viridiplantae; phylum Streptophyta; class Magnoliopsida; order Rosales; family Rosaceae; genus Dryas; species Dryas drummondii. The sequence continues at coordinate 609,551 of QANW01006618.1, forward strand.
CCATCAAAGTCAGAAATAACAGTATTGCATGTTTTTGACATCGTCAGTTTCTTATTGCATCAGTTTATGATGCATGCTAATATAATGCATGGGGAATAGTTTTGTCATTAAATGAAGCGCAGTATGAATGTAAACATTCATGCATGTACACTAGTCTGAACAGTATCATAAAAAATTAAAACTAAGCTAGAAAAGGGAACGTACCATATAAGCCAGAGATTGCAGTCCAGCTGAGCGTAAACATAGAGCTCTGTCATCATCTCCCACTTCTTGAGCCAATTGACAAAGTTTAGGAATAAGGCCCTCTAGGTTGAACATGTGTGTACTATCAATCTACTTTTATTTCAAAATGTCAGTTTGATTTATCCATGACAAAAGTAGAGCAGAGGATCTATGGCATGACATATATAAGCTAGGTCTAGAGACAAAATAACTTGGCACACAATGGTCTAAAGCAATCCAAGGAGTATTCGATAGGTCCCTGTACATCATCTACAAGTTCAGAATCACGTGATCTGATTTGTAGTCATTCAAACACTCCCATCTCTTTCAGTGTCGACATACAGAACATTATCTAAACTGTCTACTTTCAATAAAAACTTCATTGATAAGGTGGTGAATCTTCTACAGGGACCCATTAAAATTCCTTTACAAGCAAATATTCCATGTGTGCAGCAACGTCAATGGTATATATATATATATATATCTTATATACGTGGGTGTGTGTACACACCTCACAAATCTAAGCCTTTTCCTTGTATTTAGCATTTACCTGGCTATTTATAAAGTCAACCAGAGTATTGCAACCCAGAATCCGCATTTCATCATGTCGAGTTTGTTCTAGAAGAATTCGAACAATTCCTAATAAACTACTGGCAAATAGTGGCCTGCAACCATTGAAGGGCAGCAATGAATATCATCAAGAATATATATATATATATATATACTTTAAAAGAAAAAAAAAAAAAAAAAAAANAAAAAAAAAAAAAAAACATAGCAAACCATATGTATTAGACACCCAATGCTAGGAAGCCATACATATTTGAGAAAGAAAATGGTGCTCTATTGCGTTTTATGATTAACCTTAACTTTTGTGAAATATTTTCTGTTTAATGCTTGTGGACATTCTATTCTATATTTGATAGTTTTTTTAAATCACATTTCACACAAGTTCTTAGGAAAGTATGCCACATAGACACCACATCATATTTGAGTGGGGACAAATACTCAGAAATTAGGATCAATGAACTCAAGGAGGAAACACAGAAGAGTGCCACAGTACACGTACTCTGCTATAATATATAGCTCTATTAGACAATGAAGTGTAATAAAATTAATTTGATTGATAGATGAGTCCAAGAAGGAACCCTGAGAGAAGGGGATCTTATACCCTGAAAAATAACCTATCCAATCTGATATGTGGTAGTCAACTAGGTTATCTTTCATCATTTTAAAGACTCACTTACTAAAATCCAATTTTGTGAGATTAAGATACTTCAGACTTACATTTGCTCCTTGCATGAAGATAACAACTTCCTATAAATGCATAGCACCACTTTAACAGATCCAAAATGTTCATTTCGCAAATCCTTGTAACATCTTTGCTCTAGGTGATCGGTGATCTGTGGGGAGAAAGATTGAAAGACATGAGATGGAAGATAGAAGCCATTTTCTGTTATAAGTAGGCACCTAAAACCAAAGTTCACAATTGGATATGATTTTGCATATTTCAACGGAATTCAACAAATTTTCTTAATATCTGAACCTAGTGCTACTTCAAACAGTTCACAGACCAAAATTAACATCTGGGAAATATTAGAACTTATTTTAAATACAACTAGCAATACCAAACCAAATAAAATCTTTTTTAAAATTAATGGAATGAAGTATAGTGATTAAAAGGATTGTGTAAGAATTCTGAAATTTTAACTCTACACTGAAACTCATCAAAGGGACTGCTAGAAATTGGATATTTATACTACTGTTTAAAAAAAAAAAAGAAAAGAAATACAAAGAAGGTCTTCTCACTAGAAAAGTGGTCAAATATTACCTTGGGAATTCGCAAAGGGTTCTTCGAAGCATATTCACAAAGTTTCCCAATTTTCCTGTCATTTGGTTCAGCATCCTGCCAAGCACAGTTTTGAAAAGAATAAGCATATATTAGGTATCAACCCCCCAAAATGGCACTGATTGAAAAAACAAATAATATTAGCCTGAAGCTAAAGTTTCTCATCAAAGCTTCTCCATATTCAAAGTATTCTCTAAGTCCTACAAAATCACTTATTAAAAGCAGTCGTGGTTGCAGCAGTAGCAGCATCTGGAGCTTAAAGTAATTACACTGTCAGAGTTAAGCAAGACACTGTTGAGTTCAGTCCAAAAAAAAAAAGACACTGTTGAGTCCTATGACTAGACTGTCTTATTAGACTGAATATAAACTTATATTCAAGGCTAGAGATCTAGCAAGTACCAAAGTATCAAAATCTAAAAGTTCATAGAAGCAGCACTGGACAATTATGCCAATTAACATAACTAGTTCTACCATTTGCTAAGTCAACAGAACTTATTTTGCACAAGAAAGAAGATATCAGGAATACTGTTTAAACTAGACCACATAACATAAGCTGAGAATTAACCCGATTGCGAGGTAAGATATCAGTGAGCAACTTCTTGTAGCGTTTCACGGGCTGTCTTGACCTCGCACGCAACGATGGACAGAAGAAACAGAGGTTGCCGCAGGCAGGCACAACCCGCCTTGACATAACCCCCATTTTCCAAGGAAATTGAAGCCCTGCTCTGCAAACTAAAAGAGTCCAAATTTCAGATATAAAATCTTGCAGAAAAGTCAACAGCCCCACATGATCAAATACATCAAATATCAACAGGAACTTTCACTGTAAATGTGCTTTTACGGTGTTGCCAAGAACCTCTAAAACAAAAGCTCAAAACCCAGTTGAATACAGCAGCATTCCAGCCCGAATGTGTTGTTTCAACGTTTTCAAGAAACAGAAACCAACCAGATAAGAATTTCACAGATTACAGGCTTAGTACAGTTCAGAATCCAAAAGGAAGGTCAACTCCGCAAAATTGAAGCAAAATTCTCAAAGACAAAACGATACCTACCAATACTAAACACAGATATTCCCCTTTTTGGCACAATTAAGCGCTGGAGATCGCGATCTGGCCAAAGCGTGGACACCAAAAGTTGACAAAACCAACGTTTCAAATTCAAGAAGAGCCGAATAACTTGTAAATATATTACAATGTAAATAACAAGTATTTTCCAGAAAATTGATGTGAAAGTTAATTCGAATTTTAATTTTAAATAATACGTGAATTTACCTCAGAATATTGCCAATGGGGAAGCAGATGCTTGAAATCCTCCCCAGGCTTGTTTTTTCTCTTTCCCGGACATTAATACGAGACAATTCCTGTTAAATTTGGTTTTTGGCCTTATACAATAATTACGAAATTAAAAATAATAATAATAATTTGCAATAAATACAAAAAGTACTTTTCTTGCTGAATAACAGGGAGGTTGATAATTATGGTGGTGACACCCGTGTGGACCGTCTCCACTCTGTCAACAAAGGAGCGCCTACTCCGACCACCCTGTTCTACTTAGTTGACCACCCTAGATTTAATTTAGTAAAAGACAAATGTACCCTATAGTAAATTGACCATAAAGAACATCTAATATTTGAGATAAAATTTTTCTCCCAACACCCCCTACCATCTTCATCCACCAGCTGAGGAGCACCATCATCTTCACCACCATCTTCAACATTCATCTTCCACCTTCCACCACCACCATCATCAACCTTCCACCCTAGATATAGATTGTTGTTTTAAACAATCCCACTCGCTGGCTCCACCCACGTGTACCACCATCATCAAACAACACTCCACTCTCTTCTACCACCACCACCATCTTCAACCAACCCTAGACATAGATTGTTTTTGTAAACAAATTCATTGTATCCAAATCACCTACTTTTAACAAATGGACAATCAGAACGACAATTTGGAGTCATCAAATGAAGTAAGTTTGAGTCTTTTTTGAATTTTTTCGCGGCTGAAAAACTGTGAGTTCGTGTTTTTATTCGGTAAACCAGTACCGAAATATACATTATATTTCGGTGCATGGTCATCGAATAAATGTACATATTTCGGCAGGTATCCACCGTTTATAAATGTAATGTCAATTTTTTACACATTTGTTCGGTCGATGCCCGTCGAAAAATGGCAATATATTCGGTGGTTTGTCACCGAAGTTTATACCACCGTTCGGTAGATATCCACTGAATGAAAAACGTATAGTTTTTTAAATAGTTTTATTCGGTAGGTAGTTATCGAACTATATTGGTATATTCGGTACTTATCCACTGAATATATATGATGTATTCGGTGAGTTCCCGTCGAATACTGGGACACAACTACTTTTTTTCCCGAATGACCAACGTATAATTGTTTCATTCGGTAGTCAATTGTCGAACTTTGTTTGCATATTCGGTACTTAGGCACCGAATATATGTGATATTTTCGGTAGCTTTCCGTCGAATACTGGGACAAAAATAATTTTTTTTTTTTTGCTGAATAAGAGCAGCAAGTGGGTGCTTCCACCGAACTCAGTATAGTTGAAGGAAGGTGCAATTTTGACTACACCAATGAATTCACAACAGCGGAGGTAAACATTCTTTGTATGGCCGGGAATTATGATTTATGCATACCTAAATATGAATTGTAAATAATATATATAATTATCATGTGTAGGTGTTTCAAAGTAAGGATTCAATGGTTAGTTGGATTCGTGCACAAGGAAAAAGGAACAACATGGTAATTGTCATTAGAAGGTCTGATGCAGGCGGGGTTCGTGGTAAGAGAGCTTGGATCAAATTTGCTTGTGAGAGAAATGGTCAATATGAGCCAAATAGATCAAGAAAGTCATCAAAGTCAGATTCAGGCGACCAAACATCCGATGCTGCTAGCCGAAAGCAACCGGTTTCTGATGACTCTAAGGACACCCGTTCGAAGAAATGTGGATGTCTATTCTCGTTGAAGGCGATGAACACTGGATGTGGTGATCAATGGGAGTTGGAGGTTGCATGTGGAGTGCATAACCATGTAGTTTCAGAGTATATTGAAGGGCATTCATTCGCAGGCAGATTAACTGAAGAAGAGAATTCATTGTTAGTGGCTTTGTCCAAGACTTTGGTGAAACCGAAAGATATATTGAAGACCATAAAAAGTAAGAATCCACAGAATACATCATTAATCAAGACAGTATACAATGCCAGGCAAAAACATAGGGTCATCGAGAGGGCCGGTAGATCAGAGATGCAAGTATTGCTAACTAAGCTGAGAGAACATAATTATGTTGAGTGGCATAGAAGTTCTAGTGATGTTGTGACTGACCTGTTTTGGACTCATCCTGAGAGTGTTGATATATTACGTGCATTTCTACATGTACTGATAATGGATTGCACTTATAAGACTAATAGGTACCGTTGGCCACTTTTTGAGATTGTGGGTGTGACTTCCACTAGCATGACATTCTCTGTTGCATTCGCTTATATATGTTCTGAGAAGGAGGATAATTATACATGGGCTTTGGGTAGAGTACGGTCTTTATTGAATGATGACTGTCTTCCTAACGTGATTGTCACGGATCGGGAACTAGCACTCATGTCTGCAATCTCTAAAGTGTTTCCTAGTGGCAGACATTTATTGTGTAGATGGCACATTAGCAAAAATGTGTTGAAAAATTGCAGGAAGTTGTTTGGTACGTTTGACCATTGGGAGAAGTTTAATAGTGTCTGGAATTGTTTGGTTGGATCGGAGAGCGAGGATGAGTATGTGAGTCGTTTGCGTGACATGGAATCCAACTTTTGTTCATACGCCGGAGCTATTGAGTACATTAAGGATAGTTGGTTGACACCTTATAAGGAGAGGTTTGTGGCTGCATGGACAGATGCTTATATGCACCTTGGTAACACCACTTCGAACAGGTAGTTTATTTTTGTTATCATTAACTTGTTATATGCTTAGACACACACTAACTTCTTGTTACGAACATGGCTGAAAGTGCACATTCAAGGTTAAAGAAGGAACTTAGCACTAGTCAGCTTAGTTTTGAGTTATCATGGCAGCATATTCATACATTGATAGAGTTGCAGCATACACACATTAAGGCATCATTTGAGAAAAGCCGTTGTTTTATCCAGCATAGTGTCAGGAAACATGAGGAGATGAAGGAATTGTTAGGCTATGTATCAGATATAGCATTGAATATAATTGGTTGTGAGATAAGGAGGTACCTTTACTAACTAACCTTCATTCTACGCATTAAACACTTATTTAGTTCGTACCAATAATTTATTCACTTCTTTCATATTGTACAGGGCTGAATGGATTGGGGGTGTCTTACCATGTGATTGCACCATTCGTCGGACACATGAGTTGCCATGTGCACATGAGATTTTGTCGTATAGATGACGTAACCGTCCTATTCCACTTGACTCCCTTCATCCTTATTGGAGAAAGTTGGATTACAATAGGGAACCGGAGGTCACAAAACTGTCAGATCCTCCAGTGAATGCCACAGTAGATAGACTAATAAAATGGATGGAAGAGCAAGATGCAGACACCCAGAAGCACATAAGTTTGAAGTTAGAAGAGCTTATGAATCCAAGTTCCACTACTCTGAGAGAACCACAAGTGAAGATCAAGACTAGGGGCCGTCCAAGTAAAGCTGAAACCTCTACTAGGCGTTTGCCATCCGCATTTGAGTACGTACTTTCCGGTTGTGACAGTCATTCACCCTCACCATCACCGTTCATTGGCAATGTTGGCTGTAGCTCGCCAAAAAAGAAACTAAAAAAACGGGCCAACAAAGTGAAGACGAGTTCGCCCATTCCATTTGCTCAGCCACATCGGTATATAGACCAGTTTCAACCCATCATGAGACAGTACATTTCTGGTGTAACCGACGTCTTACCAGATGGTAATTGTGGATATAGAGTTGTAGCTGCAGCTATGGGATTTGGAGTGGATGCTTAGCGATAGGTACGCACAGACTTATCCAGGACACTGCTACATACACTGACTTTGTTTGAGTCAGTTTTCCATGTGCGTGAGCGAGTTATGCAGTTTTAGAGGGTACTTGATTATTTTGATGACACCCATGCACCCAGAGATCATTGGATGACCATGCCCGAGTTGAGATATATTATCGCCACATGTTATGGTGTAACCGTGATCCATTTATGTAGATCGTTATGCCTGACATGTCTCTCACTATATGCACACTCAGAAGCACATCAGGATGTTGAGCTCTGTGAGATTTGCATTGGTTTTGTCAACGGTAATCATTTTGTACAGGTACAGCTATAGATTGTGTAATTGTAAATTTATAGTATAAAAATTGTCATTGCTAAGTTATTCACTTAATTAATATGCGTAGGTACACTTGTCCCCGGGCCATCCTATGCCACCTATTTCAGATGATTGGCATAAACATGCCGATGCATATGCCGCACGTGGTTGATACATTGGATATCAAAATCGCCTTGAGGAGTTCAAGCGAATTAATGGTGACGTGCCTACGCCGGAAATTGTGTCTTTTGATAATGATTGAATTTCAACTGAATTAAACCTAGTGATTTGTTTTTAACCTTTATTGACCATGTATGTGAGATGATATTAACCTTTATTAGATATTGACTCATGCATAATATTATCATAATATGTGGTTATGACGTTTTTGTCCCTTTCAATCATACTATGTGGTGTTCCAATATTTGTTCGGATTGTTTTTATGCAATTTCTTACATTTACCTAAAATCAACTTGTCCATAATAGTACATGATATGATACTTACGAGTTATCATGCCACCATTTTCTTACATTTACCTAAAATCAACTTGTCCATAATCCATGTCTGCCAACCGATTATTATTCATGTCTATAAAATGACAGCCATATCAAAAAAACTTCTGAACATGAAAACAGGTGATCACTGCCGAGTGCGGCGCTGGTATGTCATGGTGTTGCTCAAGTGTGTGCCCTCCAAGATATGTTGTAGACTGTCAATCGCCCTATAAAGGTGAGAGGGACGCCTTGTGGCCTCATCCTCGCCCAATGCCACAATAGGGCGAGTGATATGCAACATACGGTCAACACAGTCCTGTAAGTAACAAAATCATATATAAGCAACAATTTATATACCATGTCAAAATATAAGCCAATTTGAGCCTAAATAAACAATTTTCACCACCAATTTCAAAATTTAAGCCTTTGGATCTATACCCTACCAAATCCTGGTGCCACGGTCCTGTGGGGGTCAAATGCAGTCCTAAGTGCTGGATTTTGGATGTACGGATGAGATACATAATGGAACCACTGGAGGTAGCCGTCAACGGTGTCAGATGGAGCATTCACTAGTACACTGCGACTATCTTCAGAAAAAAAGTGGTCCGGCCACCTCTCCCACGTACTATCAAAGTACTCATAAAAGGGATTGTACGATTATGCATAAGCACCTCGTCCACCACGCTGAGGAGCACGTGGTGCAGGGGGGATCGTTTGTACCCGTCCAAATTGCCTTAAGACTCTCTCTGGATAATACGACTCCACAATGTCGAAACACTTGATCAATCCTGTGTAGAATGCCACATCTAGTAATGGATGTTGTTGTCTACTGGATTTGTAGGGTTCCCATATAACCTGAAGAAAGAAAAAAAACAAAAATAAGTTAGTATCAAATAATTCATCCAAGAGCAACAAATGCAAAATTAAGTCTAATTTTTCATTATCACTATAAATATATACCTCATCCGCCTTCAGATCGTCAAGTCGTTGTCTCAGTTTCTGCACATCTTCACAAGTTGTCCCGGTATCCCTCCTCGGAGTCCATCGAAGCGCACGGGGGCTACTCTCTAAGTAGTTAATGTCATAGCCCGGACTAACAATATGGTGCATATGCTCATACACCCATGCCTCCAACAAGGTCATATATCCACACATTTGCTTAACCTTAGACCTAGAAGCAACACCTAACTGCCGATATAGGAAAGATAAGGCCCCTGCACCCCATGCATAATGGCTAGTGGTGTCGAGATTAGTAAGTAATCTTAGATACTGGACTTGTACCCTTGTGCCAATCTTATCGGCAAAAAGGGTACATCCCAATAAGAACAATAAATAGGCTCTAGCAGCACACCTCACTAGCTCATCATCATCTGTATCACACACATGGCCAAACCTCGACCGTAACCACTCGAGACGCACATACTCACCAGAATAGTCATCCAACTCCGATGTGGCATCTGCCTCACTCACCCCTAAGTATGTTCTCAATAACAAGTTTGGTGCAATATGATCATGAGGGGGTGTAGAAAGTGATAAACCCACAACCGGAATTCCCAAAATGTTTGACACATCATCTAGTGTGATGGTCATCTCACCGAATGGCATATGGAAAGTATTAGTCTCAGGCTGCCACTTCTCAACAAAGGCTGAGACGACTACCTTATCAACAGTACGGTACGAGTATGACACCAGTGGTCCGAGCCCAGATCTAATCACATACCCCTTCACATTGTTATTATCATTTCTACTCCACAAGTCTCATGTGCGCAGCTTTGTTGTTTTGGATATGCATCTTAGGGGCTCACGTTCCTATTTTCAAAAACAAGCCACAAGTGAATTACAATATTACAAACTATATAGTTATAAAATTTTAAATTATATAAGTCATTATGTATAATCTCTAATACCTCATTTTCCAAATGGAGGCAGCAATGTGACTGTTGAAGCTCCTAAGCAATGACATATCAGTGGGACCTCCAGGGAAAGGCCCATCTGGATCATTGTTGTCATCTTCTATTACATTCTCTTCCGGCTGGACATCATCCCCCCTCTCTTCGTAAATAGTTTTGCCCGTCCTCCTACGCCTCTCTGAAGCTGTAGGACGTGTTCGATCTTCATTTGCAGCACCACCTCTAGAAGATCTACCTCTACAAGTTTCGCCTCGAGCAGATTTACCTCTAGATGCCCCTCTCTTATCCATACCTATATTCAAAAATTGAAATCATGTTTAGAATACAGAGAATATAAGTTATCATGAAATATAGAATAAGAGAAAAGTGTATGTAAAAATATTTTATATTCATGTCATTCGGCAGATGTCTACCGAAAATTTCAGATCTATTCGGTAGATGTCCACCGAAATATTAAGATCCATTCGACAGACACCCACCGAACATATATCAATGTTTCGACAGATGCCCGTCGAATGGAACCAGCACAGTTAAATCAATATATTCATTCGACAGAGACCCACCGAATGACATTTGATATTTCGGAGGATATCTACCGAATAAATATAAATAATTCGGAACTGAACTACCGAATGAATTTGTAACACATTTCCAGCAAATTCTGTTCGGAAGTATACTGTCGAATATTTTGAAATAATTCGACAGTATACTTCCGAACAAGTTAAGAAATTTCTGTACACCAGTACTGAATGAAATTCGAAATCAGATCCTGTTTTGCAGACACCCACTTTCAAAATCTCATTGTAATTTCTCTAAAATATCACATATCTGTGTAATTGGAAGGCCAAATATATATATTAATGAATTACACAACCTTAAACCCGAAAATTTCAGTGTTGACAGAGAGTGAGTAAGGGAGAGTAAGAGGGAGAAAGCAACCACCTGAATCGGCGGTGGAGGGGAGGACCGGTGACGGCGGGGAGGAACGGCGACGGCGGGGAGGACCGGCGACTGGTGGCGTGTAGGCGGGGGTGGGGTCTGCGAGTAGGCAAGGGTGGGGTATACTGGTGGGGTGTTTGTTTGGGTGGGGTAGGTGGGTTTAGATAGTAAAAATGATGTATTTTGTGAAATTAGGGGTATTTNTGTGAAATTAGGGTATTTCTGTCATTTTAGGGTGGTTAACTCAGTAGAAATTAAAAAAATTATACATGGGGGTGGTAAACTCAGCAAGGGTGGTCAAATCAGCACAAAATGGTGGTGTGCATAGCCCCCCCCCGGTCAACAAATTCAACGTTAAATAAAGGAGCCTAAATTCAGTTCTTGAAGGACCATTCTCCATACATAATTCTTTTTCTATAATTTTTTGGGCAATTTTATAAGAATGTTGTTATTTGCATACCTTTTTTTCTTNCTCTCTCTCTTTTCTTCTATCCTCCCTCCCTTCCTTCGTCTCGCCTGCAACACCAATGGCCGAGCACATCGTCTCCAACTAGCAAGTCGAGCCTCACCCTTCTACTCCGAGCTCACCTACAACGCTACGCCTCTACCTGCTGCAACCACGGCGAAGTACCACTGCCAACAAAAAAAATCGCAGCTGGTTCGGCGGCTATATTTTGAATGGGTCATGGATGTTCGGCGGCTACATGTCGTGTAGGTCGTGGATGTTTGATGGGTGGCTGCCGAAGGAAACTCAAATTTTCGGCACTGGTTAGTTTTGATATCAGAGCCATTTTTCACGGGAGATAGTTATAGGGGTTTTAGTTTGGTAAAAGTGTTGAAATCGGTGGAGTGAAGGGCAGTTGAAGGCAGTGTTAGCCGTTGGTAAGTCTCAGGGAGTAGCTCGAAATTAGAAATTAAACACTTTTATTTTCTAATCTCTTTTATGGCCAATCTCTTTAGAAATTTGTTCAGATCCTCTGAAGCTAGTACCTCAGGGAAGATGAAGCTGAATAATACTGAAGAAATAGTCTTTGCTAACTACGAAAAGCAGCTTCAGAACTGGTCTATACCAGCCTTTCCTACTAAGGAAATATATAGAAAGGGCACCTTCGATTGGAGGACAGACTATGTCATCAAGACAACCGAAAGGACTATACCTATCTCCAACTCTGAGGACAACTTCCAGTTGTTCACACCAAGTATGCTAAATCAGCATATTTCTAAGAAATTCAAATATCTACACATAGGTATAGTCCAGGTTGCAGTAAAACCTTTGGTAAGAACAGGTTTAAATACCTCTGTCTTGGTCTGTGTAAGGGACCAAAGACATAACAAGTTTTCTGATTCCCTGCTTGCAGTTATCCTCTTTGAGTGAAGGTCCTATATTTTTTAATTGTTTTCCTAATTTCTCAGTATCATTAACTGACAAAGGGGTCCTAAAAGCCTTAACCCTAAATATGATTCCAGGATCTGAAAACATGGCTATTGTTTACAAGATTTATTATAAAGCCATGACCACCTTATGTCCAAGAGCAAAGGATTTGCATGAAGAAGGAAAATCAATTATGTTTCAAGCTGATCTGAAACGATCTAATGTGGCGGTCCCAAAGACAATTAGCTGCAATCAAGTCAATCTTCCTTTAGAATGGACATTGGCTCAAGAGGCACCTCAAAGGCCTCTCCAAAACCAGGAAATTGACCAGATCGTGGAACATGATGATGGTGATGTAGAAATTAGATTCTCCAATCTAAGATCTACGCGCCTTGGAACATCCACAAACTCCAGGTTTTCTTATTCAGGAAACCCACTAAGTCGACCAGTGACATTGCCAAGATCTGCTTCATCCAAGACTATGGATGAACCCTTGATGGTTGGGACAGAGAGAGAAGGTCTAATCAATAAGCCCATATATACTGATTTTGAAAAATCTAATGCAGATGATGATCCAATTGGGCCAACCTTTTCTGATGTGCAGTGACCGATCTATACTGGGCCACAGATCAATGTTTTAGAAGACGAAAGCCCATCCCAGTTCCAATATGATATCAAAGCTCTTAAAATAGAATTTATGAGTCCAAAGCATAGGCTTAAAAGAGCCTGGTTTCATGAGAACTTTGACAATATGCAAAGAATCTCTTTCCATGCAGAATGGATTTCTTATATGGAAAACAATAAAAGGGAAATCCCCTTTTGGGCTTGGTTTTATCAAAATGTCCAAAACCATGGAAGCGAGGGGCTAAAAGCTTCAATTAGTACCATCACAAGTTCCATTAAAGAATGGGCCACCAAAGAAGGAGATAAAGTAAAGTCAGTATATCCTCCAAATATTCTATAATTGTTTCTGGCACTGTGGCTGCACCAGTTAAAGCTTCTTCTTTTTCTGGAGCAGATAATGAGGCAAAGGTAAGTTATAAGCATATTGATGCCTTAGTTCAACAGAACAATTATACCAATCTATTCTTGCAGACCTTAGGAGAACAAGCCAATAGGATTGAGGATAATTTAAGTGAATTGACTCCCAAAAAGGAAGATTTAAAGTCTAAGGTAGTGTCTGAAACTGATAAATCAATCTTTAAGCCACCACCAGACTTAGGAGAATTTAGACTTTCTAAGGGAAATCAGTCAGAATTGGTTGAGGAAATCACGAGTAGGTTAAATAACCTACAAATGAAATCAAAAGAAAAACAAATGATAAATGTTTTATCTAAATCTGGATCTGATTCAGAGCTAGATGGGATGCATGAAGCCTTCCAGGATACTGACAACGAACATGATAAAAATCTTGTACAAACTCTAAACCTTAATAGGCTCATCTTCAATTCAAGGTCCAATTATGGTTTTCAAGGAAAACCCCAGTTTGCCCCCACAAGAAATTACTACCATAGGCCCACACCTGTAGACATGCAGTATGAAGAAAATTGGTACAATGACTCTGCAAGGTATGATGGAAATTTCATTGTTGAATGGAATATTGATGGTAAGACTGAGTACCAAATTCTTGATACCTTTAAACACATGATGATGTTAGCTACTGCCTATAGAGCCTCCTCTAACAATACAGAGAAACAAATTGCAGGAGCAATCATTGCAGATTTTGTGGGCCAACTAAGAGGTTGGTGGGATTTCTTGCCAGAAACCGATAAACAGGCAATTTTAAATGCAACTAAACCAGTTGTTAAGATTGAAGGGCAAAGTATGACTCAAACAGCAGAAGGAGATGCTGTTAATACTTTGATTTATACATTAACCCTCCATTTTGCAGGAACATGAAGGTTAATGGCTGATAAATCTAGAGAAGTCATTATGAATCTAAAATGGGAAAAATTTTCAAAAAGGACACGTACTTAGGGGTCAATCTTAGTTTAGGACACCAGTTTGGGTTTGTGTTAGTTTAGTACATATATTTTGGGTTTGTATCAGTTTGGGCTTTTCCGTCACCTCTGTCAAATCCTCCGTTAAAAACAGACCACGTGACTTGCACCTGACTTATTTTAAAGGGCAAAATTGTCACTCCTTTGCTTTTAAGACAGATCCAACTGCAAGCATCTACCCCGTTCGTCTTCCCGCCATAGAACATAGAATCCCTCCAATTTTCTGGGATTTCCTCCTAAAATCTGACCTTAAGAATAAAATAGAGGTTTTGGGTTTTGAATAACATACTTGCGATGATGGAACCTGTGGGTCGGAGGTACTGCTATTGTGGTTTTCCAGCTGCAAGGGTCACGGCTTGGACTGATGCAAACCCTGGTAGAAGGTTCGATGGCTGTTCCAGGGTAGGGTGTATAAAAGCTCTGTGTTTGTTTGATTTTCGTTACACATGTAGATTAATATGGGTTGTTTAGGTAAGTAATTTATGTTTTTATTTGCAGAAACCCAGGGGAGGATGTGATTTTTTCAGATGGGTTGATCCTCCCATGTGTGCAAGGTCAAGGCAAGTGATACCTGGTTTGCTAAGGAAACAAAGTTTGCTGGAGACACAGGTTGATCGAGGTCAAGCAAGGGTGAAGAAGCTCTGGTTTTGTTTGATATTGTCTTGGTTGTTTTTTGTGTTTTCCTGGATGAATGACAAAAGCAATGGACCATAAATGTTGAATGGAGTATTTTCGGGTTTTTGTATTTTCGGGTTGTTAATATTCTGGGGTTGAATAGAATAGATCAAGGCTATCCGTTTTGGGTTGATAGCTTAGATTAAGGCTATCTTCTTTTGTGTTGTGTATGGCCAGACATTTCATATTGCCTTATATTGTAATGGCAATGTTTAAGTTTAAATGAAAGGATATTTTGGCAATTTGCTGGTTTTGGTACCTTTTTTTTGTTGGATTGTATCAAATTGGATTGAAGATAAACACATAAACCTCTTAAAGGGAAGAATTGACCATTTATTTTGCAACACCAAAAATAAGTTGATTTCATTCGAA